>JAODJW010000100.1:978336-999468 GCA_026777045.1 Hyperopisus bebe
CCCCCCCCCCCCCCCCCCCCAACTGCTCGAGGGACTGGCCCTGCTTTCAGTTTTATGTATATTCGGTAAAACCATCTGGTGAATAACTTAACTGTATGAGCAAGTCGATGGGAAGTAAAAACAGTGAAGTAACTGTGTACTTTGAAAGGCTAGGTGTGTCTGGGAGGACAGGTGACCCCAGAAGACTCACGACGGCTGGGTTCAGGCACCAGAAGTTGAGTGTGAGCACCGGGGTCTTGGTGCGACGGACCAGGGCCTGGCGGCGCCGGCGTGGCCGTGCGAGGAAGCCGTGTTCGTCAGGCTCGTCGGGAACGTGGGCTTGTGAGGCCCAAGCGTAGGTCTGCTTCAGGGCCACACGATAATCCTCTGCAAACCTGCGGGGCGGGGAAGGCAGGCAGAGCACCGGGTAGAAATGGGTCACATAACCAGACAGGTTACCGTCTGGGGGGCAGCCTTTATGGCATTAAAATTTGCAGCATAAATTTTCACACAAGCTCAAAAACATCTGGAAACATCTGCGAAGTACCAAACCGAAAGCGTAAGAGCATTTCTGAAGGATGGATATATTTTTAAGAGGAAACCGAGGTCTTTCTCAGAATTCCCATACCTGCAGTTCTGTCGGAAGAGGAACTCCAGAACCATGAAGAGGCCCTTAAGCACAATCTGCGTGGCTGAGCTGATGGTAGGCACCTCCACCACATCCTCCCGGCCATTGACCAGGCCCACACGCTCCTCCTTCTCCAGCACAGCCACGAGGTTTTTCTGCAGGGGGCCCGGAGAGAGAGAGGACGACCGTCAGCGGCGTGCTGAGGCCCCAGGGTTACGCCAGACGATGCTGCGCCGTCTCACCTGCAGCAAGGAGAAGGTGTCGGCGGTAATGCCGAGACCATGGAACACGGCCAACATCTCCGTGCCCGTCCACACCCGGCAGGAAACCTCGAACTCCCGCTCCGACAGAGAGCCACAGCTCTCCTCTATCCAGCTGCATCAAAAACAAAAATGGTCACGTCAATAAGCCGTCAGTAGCACAGCATTCGTTTCACGTCCTTGCCATCTGCTGCGGTCGCTAGGACGGCCCGCTGTGGACGTGGACTATTCATGTCCACGGCCCATGACTCGAAAGCCTCCAGAGGTTTGCAGCTTGGGGGACCGGCAGACTTAAATGTGCATAACGGAGGGCATCAACCTCCTCCTCTTCCAATAACAATTCGTTTTAGTGCAGCTTAGAGTAAGTCACATTAATGAACTCCTAAAATAAGCAAATAAGCGATTCTGCCTAACTTTCTCCCACAGCTGAATCTGATCAAGATATTGATTAACTGACTTAATGTACAAAAGCGCCTAGCAATCTTGAAGCCTCTCTAATACCCCCAGAGATGCATAATCAGGGATTTAATGTAAGGCTACATTATTGGAGCTTGTGGACCAAGAGCCTCCAACCACTGCGACCAGCTGTCACTCTGGCTGTGTGCTGATTGGGTGGGGAGCGAAGCAGAGGGGCGGGGCTTTTACTTGAGCAGGCTGCAGCAGAAGGCCCTGAGAGGCTCGTGCTGGCTCCGCCGGATTTTGCAGTTCACCATGCCGTCGATCTCCTCACGCGCCAACAGCAGCGCGGCCTGGTTCAGGGTATAGCTGGTGCTTTCCCGGGCACAGTCCTCGATGTTATGCGCCTCATCCAGCACTACCACCTGGCCCCTCAAGTTGATCTCCATCTGCGTGGAAGATGATGATGATGATGATGATGATGAATGAAGGCGACAAGTCCAAGAGAACCATCATTTTACAGCAAAGAGAGACTCTATTTTTAATGCTGTAGACAAATTATTAAAGATAAAAAAAATTACCCCTTAATGTCACAAGTTCAAGATCAAGTTCAAGCACTTGTCAGTATAACAAAATTAATTCTGTGACAACCCCAAAGGTGCGTTTACAAAAAATAAAAATAACAGTACAAGTAAATACAAAATGAAAGCTTGAGAAAATAATCATACAAAACATGTTTAAAATATTTGCAAAGTTGACATGTTAAGTGTTTAAACAACCAGAACAAATTATTGCACCAGTGTACAGCAACACGGACCATTATTGCACATATTAGTAAAAAATGCATTTATTACACATTACCAACATAACTCGGCTGGGGGGGATTCAGAGTTTATAGCAATTGGGAAAAGGCTATTTAATGCCTAAATAAATTCAATTCCCTAATAAATTCAACATCAATAAAAATTTATTGGAGTTAAGCACTATGCTCAACATCAGACACCAAACTTGATGCTAAATTTATCCAGGAAGTGCACAGTTACAGCAGCCCAGCCGTGCTGATGTCACTCATGAATAATTAATGAGTAGCACACAGTGAGGTGACCCTAAATGCCCTCCCTTCATTGTAAAAAGCTCCCCACTCACACTCTCACGGATGAGCGGGTCCAGCAAGTAGTTGTAGGGGCAGAAGACGATGCGGGCCTCCTGCGCAAGCTCCCGGGCGGCGTAGTACGGGCAGGAGTGCAGACGGCCGCCCAGGGCCACCAGTTCCTCGATGTCCCAGGCCCGGTACAGGCCGTGTACCTGCTGCAGCGTGCTCTGGTCCCGCATCCGGTTCACACCGTGGTAGTAGCGGCATGACCGGTGCTGCACGGGAAGCAGAACAGCGACTAACCCACCAACACGCTGAGCGGCCGTCTAGCGCATGCCTGACAATAATTCCGACAGGACCCCTGATGTTTTTAAAGGAGATGTTACAGATTAAATACAGCAAATCTGCCACCATTCTGTGGGTCTGAAGCATGACGGCACCTTTTCCTGGGGGAGCACCAGGCCATATTCGGCAAGCACTTTGTCAGCCGGCACGTTTTCGGGTCAGCCCCAAGGTTAATGGCGGCTTCCTCGGGACGCCGAGTGGAGAGACACGGATAGCGGCCGCGCGCTGGGATCGGCGGCACTTGTAATGGGAAGCTGCCTGCACCCTGTCTTACCAAGGCGATGACAGGTCCTGGAACCTGCACGTCTTACGAAGGCGATGACAGGTCCTGGAACCTGCACTGAACCCCTTCCACGCTCACTTCGAGGCTCTGAAAGGGGGACACTCCGCTGCCATTGATCTCGACTGGGGCTCTCACCCAGCCTTGGCTTCAACACGGGCCGTAAAAAAGGATCGTGGGAAAGGGAACCGGGCCACAAAGGCAGGGTGAGGACCCGCCGAAGAAAGGGCCTCGGGATAAGCTGACAGGGGGACGCCGCGACCCCAGCAGGGTCATCGGGGGGTGGGGGGGTGTAGCGTACAACAGTGTCAGAACCAACGCCTCTGATGGTGCAATTGGGCCCATGACAGCAGAATCCAGACCTGCCGGCATCAGCCCAGCAAACAGGACAGCCTCCCGACCACAACAAAGCCCGTCTGAGGGCTTGAAGAGGGGCAGGTTATGACTGATTGTAGGTATTGTCACCGATAATTGCCGCCCGCAGCTACTGTGACAGCACTTTGTTCAGAAACACTTAAAAGGAGGGATTGTGTTGCGCCCCCAGCCACCCTCAGAGGTGTACAGGGACGTCAAAGCGGGCGTTCTTCACGTTAGAGCAATGTCACCTGCCAGGAATGGGAGGATTCTTCTTCGTTGATGGGGGGGGGGGGTTTAGGTCGGCTGTGAGCTGAGGTCACGACCCCCAGCCCAGCCGGACTTCATTAATGACCCCAGCGGAGGAAAGGTTTAAGAGCACAGCATGGAAAAATGACAAGATATCCCCAGCAAACTGCAAGGGGGGGGGTGATTTATAAGAGAATAAAACTCAAAACAAGGCCATGATGCTGACATCCATCTAATCATTAATGAATAAATCGTATATGGGTTCACAGGTTAAGCTTACTCCATTTCCCAGATTGCTTTTCACATCGCATATTTCCCAGAATGCCTCACGTTTCACCATAAAAATCCATCAACAACAAATTAAAAAGAAACGTGTTACTTGTCACAGATAGAACACTAGAGCTGCACCCCAGTCTTTTTCAATCCTAGCCTAAGAGCATTATTCTGTGGTCCCCCGCCTCCATTCTAACACTAACACACCTTGTCTGGTTAATCAGGGGTTTGATGATCAGCGGATTAGTCACACTCCCTGGTAAAGAGTTAATACGTCAGGAGCGACAGGGAGAGGACCGTGAACGGGGTGGGGCGGGGCATTAGGACTCACGTTCTTGCCCTCCAGCAGCTCCTTACAGCGCTCGTTGCGGTTGGAATGAGGCAGGACCTCTGGGTGCACGCAGGTGTGGTCGCGGCTGGACAGGATGGACATGGGCGTGGCCGAGTAGAACGTGCGCTTGAGCTCACGCGCAATCTGCGTGATCTGCTTGTGAGTGCGCGTGCCGAAGTAGATCTTGGGCACGGCCTTCCTCCCCCCGCCAGCAGGGGCGCCATCCTTCTCCTTAGCATCCTTAGCACTACCACAGGGGCACAGGGAGCAGGGGGCCGGGGCATGTGGAGGACGCTGAGAGAAAGAGAGAGATTCATAGTGACGCGCGTCGCATAAACTGCGGAAGACTGCTGGGAAGGTCACGCACCAGGCCGGAAACTGGAGCTGCAAGATAGCCAAAATATCAACGATGTAGCCTTTTCAAAATGGCAGCTACCCACCTGCTAAATCGGAGACGCACACATACTTACAGGTGAGAGTGAAGCCTGAGCTCCTGATTTATAACCCGCCATTTTACTGCCACCCCGTGATCATTTCGGGGCCCGACAGGCATGTCGCCATTCAGCCGAGAACGGGATTCAAACCAGCAACCTTAGACACCCGCTGAGCCATACAGCGCTCCCTGATTACAGCGATGGCTAGAATATATTAACATTGACCAAAGTGACAGGTATGTGTGCCCCCCTGACCCTGACCAAGATTAGGGGTTTGATGAAGGATGGGTGGGTGGTGTTTGGGAGCCGATCACTAAAACGTGACACTGGGGGTCTCCCAGTGTCTTTTTTATAATGGGTCTTTTCATGACAGCACTAACAGGTGGCAGAAAGCCTAGGCCCCTGTAAGCGATCCCATGCAGGTGAGAGCCCTTCCGTTGCCCCACTTCCCAGCCGCTCACAGCCCCAACACGCACCCACGTTTCCCGACCTGTGTCCAACCCCCCCCACTTCGCTCTAAGGGACCGGGACACCATGGGGAAACCACAGAACCTCAGGCTCGAATCTTGAAAATCGGCTTTAAAAGCTGCCCTGCGGCCAGGGCCAGGGACGCTACAGGTGCCCCGCAGACCGCGCATAATAAACTCCTGACGGGCCGACACTTTCTGCCTTCCTGTACTTTCGCCAGCAAACCGCGATCAGTAAGATTATCCCATATAAACAATTGCTAAGTCACGGCGCGTGTTACGCCACAATACCAGGGATCAAGCTGCCTCTTATCCTTCCCTTTCTGCGAGGTGGGGGGTGGTGACAGTTCGGGTTTCTCGCAGGTTCCTTCTCAGCCTTGTTGCCGTCGAATATTACAATGCACGGCAGAGCGGAGCTGGCCGGGAGCTCTTCCCGGACTGTCACTCAGCGGGACAAAGGCTCCACTGATGCGCCAGGTAAACAGGGCCCTGCCGGCAAGCCGGGGTTGGGTGACGGTCCTGGTGGGATTGTTACGCCGGCCAGCTCGGGTTGCGCTTGGGCCAGGGGGTCCGGATCGCTTTACCCATTGCTGCCACGGTAAGTGGCGGAGCTCCGAATATCCTGCCTTGTGTATGGGATAATTACTTATTCATCGACGGGGGGGGGAGGGTCGTGAATGTGGACCCTTGTCAGGGACCGCGCAGGAAACAGCTGACACAACGGTATCCGTTACACGTGCAGAGACGGCGGGCTGCAGTTTCGGCTCCCCTCACGCCGCGATCGCGGGGGGGGGGGGGAGACAAACCCTGGACCACCGATAACTGACGACTGATGCCCCCCTGCATGGCAGCACACACATACACATAAATACTCTCACAATCTGCCCCTCGGGTTCAACCACTCAACCGATGATAACGCCAATAAACACGAAACAACCAAACACTTCGACCAAATCACAAGTTGACCCCAAACAAAGAGTTAGGCTGAAATTAGCCTTTAGCTCTAGCTTTGATGAGCCGGCACTAGCACCACTTAGCAAAGTGCCTATTGCTAGGCTGCCATGAGAAGATCAGGGTGCAGACCGCCATCACAGCCTTGCCACGGGGTGTAGTCCCTGCAGGCCTCGGTGCGGTTCTGCCTGCCGGGAAGCTTTTTCACAGCTGAGGTGCGGAAAGAGCAGTCTCGCTGTGCCTGGCGGCGCTGGTAGCCCGATACTCTGGCTCGCCATGTCGGCAAGAGGGGAGAGGTCAGCGTCTCTGCACTGTAACGCGGACACCTGAGGGAGTGAAATCTCACACGGCCGGGCCGGGCCGGGTCGGGCCGGGCGCATCTCTGTCGCCGACCATGGGGCCGTCGGGCTCAGCAGGAGGAAGGGGTCCCGTAGGCACTCCAGGCTGCGAGGAAGGCCCAGAGAGGGGTCTCCTCGAGTGCCCCCTCCCCACTCCCCAGCGCCCCCACGTCCCCACTGCTCACAAAGCACCTGTTTGTCACCCCCAACCCCCACCGCGTGCGGTAACCAGCGGGTGAACCCCATTCAATATTTATCCCTGGCTTCACAGATCACTGCGAGGCGAGGCAAACCTCTTAATTAAACTGGAGCTCGCTTCAAAGGGCCCATTCAAGACGTCCGTCAGCAAGCGCAGGATGGAAAGCGGTGTCGGGTGGGGGTGCGAAACCTGAGCCCCGACTCTCCCCCCCCCGCCCCCCCGGCCGTGGCTGAAAAGGAGCTGGCCCGGCCAGCCGACCCAGACCCCCATTGTAACAGTCTGCCAGTCCCCAGGAACGTGTAACAGAAGTCACCCCCAGCCCATTGTACGCGTTGTAAGCAATATGTTTCCCTGTGTGATGGGTGAGCACATTAACACAGATTCCTTTCACTGTGGGGCCCTTCATACCTGGGGGTGTTTGTTACAATGCGTTTGATTTTGGTGGGGATCGCATTTGAGAGACCCTGGGGTGGCAGGGAGGGTGGTGTGTGTGTGTGTGGGGGGGGGGGGGATCAGGGCATATTGAAGAATCAGCATTTTCGTAAGGCCCGAGATCCAAAAGGCTATCCAGGCGTTTCCATGCTGCAGTCCAGCACCGGAACTTCCACAGGGGCAGAGTGAGAACCAGCAAGGGCAGGACAGAGCCAGATATTACTACGTTCCATCTGCCATAAAACAATGATTTAAGCCATCACTCATCCTCGGGTCCCTCAAGGGCCAAACACGGTACCGCCTCACTGCTAACTGGGGCAACATCCCACCCTGCTATCAATCTCCCCCGAGATCAAACATCACTAAGTAAAAATGGATTGTAGCGCAAAAGTCAATCACCCACATATGTAAATAACTCTGACTGCATTTCCAACCCTGCAGCTAAAAATCTCCACACTTCCACATAACTCCACCCAAGCGGTTTCATTATTACCCGACTTTTGGCACAGGCTGTAAACAATATCCATACATCAAAGCCACACTGTGATACATAACGCCATCTACAGCCTAGTGGCGCCATCTTCAGGTTTAGACAACTGCCGCCCAGCATAAAAAAGTTGGAAAAATAAGCTCACTAATTACGTAACTACATTTTTACCATAATAATGAAAACGCAAAGACCTTTCCAGAAACCAGACATGGCAGCAAGGAGTGTCAGCACATGCTGTAGAATTAAGCAATCGGCAAACCATTCTGTGGCCTTTAGCGCCCCCAGTGGGACAAAAATCAGTACTACAAACACCTAAAAAGATCAAAAATATAAATGTATACATTCAAAACACTGGCAAAACTGCCTGTAAAATACCATAGGGGCAGTGGACTTTCCTGACAGCTATCATACAATTAAGAACTCGCAAAATGTCAAAAAATACATGTCAAAAAGTACGATTTAAAAAAAGAAAGATTTTTAGAAATCATACATATTACCGATGAAAAGGAGGCAGAGGAGCCTGGGGGAGTAAATGCAGGACAGGGGGGGGGGGCGCTAGAGAGGGCACCATGACACTCATAACGCCTGCTTACCTCATTACAGCCGGGGTGGGCTGCACCAAGCTGACTCTCACGCTCCGAATCATCATCAATGAAGATTACGCCCTGCTCCAAACACCTCCGTTTCCTCCCCTACAGGCATATTAAGGGCAATTTCAAAAAATGATTTATTCAGGGACCGAACTGAAAATAGCACGGATGACATTTTACAGGGATGGCCTACATTCTAGTTAGAACAGTGTTACTTTTAGGATTGTGTGTTCTTGTGTCTGGGGGGCTCAGCTCTGAACATCAGGGCAGTGGGTAATAGTGCTACCTGGTGACTACAGGACGGGGCTGGCTCTGCACGGGTGTTCGGGGGCGCACTGGGAATACGAGGCGGGATTTGGGCTCGCCGCTCGGGGAGACCAGTTTCAGTAAGAAAAGTCAGGGTCAGGGAAGCACCTTCTGATCTGCGGCTGGGGTGCGGATTCGCTTCCTGTCGGTCTGAAAGTCATCGTCCGTGTCCACGCTGAGGGAAGCCTGTAGCTTCTCCGACAGCCGGGAGGCCAGAGTGCTGCGTCTGGGCGTGTAGTCCTCTGGAAGAGGTGACACACAATCCGCATGTCATAACAGTGAACAACTCAACTGGCGTCACCCGCAATACGGAGGCAAAATGGCACATCTCCTCAGGGCAGCTAGCCAAGCAATGCACATTTACCCAGTGGTACAATGGAGATTTCATCAAGTATATTTATGCAAGAGTAAATGCATTGGGGCGGAAAACGTCCGGAAATTTTCCTGAAACCTTCCATGGGAAGTTAAGCTGGGAAATTTTGGAAACATTGAACTTCGTGAAACGCCACGCAATTTGTCCAAAGAAATCAAACTGCATGAATAATACAACTTAGAATATGACTTATAAGCAGTGCGTTTTGATGAGGATGATTCTTTTGGGGTGCTTTTACACATACATAACTTATAAGCACTTGGCAACACAATGATATCATTATTAGAGTTGTCAAGACATTTTTTTCCAACTTCATTTAAATTCCCTGTTATAGGCTAACCTGTAATTTTGCAAATTCCAAGTTTATTCCCATTAATTCCCACATATTCCCAGAAATTCCCATGGAAAGTTTAAAACTTTGAAAAATCCTTCAATTTTGCAACCCCAACCACAGAGAGAATTTATCTACCACAGCTTAAGATCAACAGTAGAGGGGTGAAATGAAAAAACCATTACAATGTTTAATACAGCACACAATCACGACCTTGAAATAAGTACCTACAGCCAACATGAGGAGTTGGCCCTTACGCTGCATCACCCACCCATTGTTTTCGGCCTGCTCTATACAGCACAGTGGCCCCAGGAGACAAGGAAAGTCACCTTTAGCGGGAGGAGGGGGGGCGCACTGGGTTGTGACCTCTGCACCTTCACTGGTGAGGTCCACGACAGGCGGAGCTGACCCGCCCTTTGCGGAAGGCCCGCGGAGACCACCCCTTCCAGGGGCATGGCAGACGCACTGGCAGGGTGTGGTGAGGTTTGGTTTCTTGCACTCGTCAGACGGGGTCCACTCCTGCTCTGCTTTTCCTGCCAAGGCAATGCTAGAGACGTCAAGCAACAGGCAGGATATGCGACCACATGGAAACCTTAACAAGTTGGGCAGAAGGTTAGATTCGGGGGGGTTATCAAAATCACTATGGGTGGGATTAAATCCACAGCACCACCCATCACTACAGAACATATTTTCACCATAAACTAAATGTGAGGGAGGAGAAACTGACAAGATGGATATATAACGGTGGCAAACTACATTCTTGGACCACCATGTGTCTAAGTTTCACACCAATCTGCTTTTTAAGCATTTTCAATGTGACATAGGCACACATTGTGTGTGCTACTTAGTCACTTTATATACACATTTATTTTGCCCTACAATACTATTTATATACAATATTTATGGGATATACGGACTTAAAATGCCTTAATGTGACACAGATAATTGCAGCGTTATTGTACCTTATTTTATTATTTTTATTTTTACTTTATTTTCATCTTATTTTGTGTATTCTATTGTCTCTATTGTTCCTTGTTTTATTGCTGGCTAACCTGTGAAGCTCTTTGGTCAACTATAGTTGTTCTAAATGTGCTACACAAATAAGGTCGAAGAATCTTAATTATAATCTATAATCACACTCCAAACATACGAATATTTGACCCAAACAACCTTCTGATGGTGCAGGTCCAGCAGGACACAGACTGGCAAATAAGCGGCTGAGACTGGTGCCATAATGAAATGTCATATTCACCAGCCAGTTAGACCTTCACCGGCTTTCAGATTCAGCTCAAGGAGCAAAATGCACAATATGATTTATGAGCAAGTAATGTGGAGGACAAGAGCCACCAGTCTTCTGTAACTGACCGGCAGCTGTTTGCCCCTAAATATACAAGGTGTTACTTCTGAGAGGATACTGGAGGGATTCAGCATACCGTACTGTGCCTGCTGCCAGGCCAGCACTGAGCACAGCAAAGCCAAACTCTTCCCACTGCCTGTGGGGCTCTCCAGCAGACAGTGCTGTCCGTGGTTCAAGCCCCGCACAATCTGTGGAAAAAAGCAGCAGTCAAAACATTACTTTTATTTAGCGAATGCTTTTGTCAAAGGCAAAGTACATTTGAGAAGGCAGTCCCTGGAGTAGTTAAGGGCCTGTTGATTTAGGAATCAACAGTTCAGTCTACCCTGGGATTTGAACCGGTCACAGGCACAGTCCAAACCCGCTATGCCAAACACTGCCCTCGTTAGAAACCATCTCGTCAAAGGTCCAACCTGAGCTGCCTCTAACACAGTCAACATGCTACATACGATTCTGGCGGAAGCTAAAGGTAAAACGCTCTACTTTTCCATTAAAGCATGACTAAACAGGGCCAGTTCGCACTGGGAAGGGGGCAGTACTGAGGAGGTTACTCACAAAATTGATCCATTAAAGACCGAGGTGGAAAGTTCAGGTCCAGAAAGAAAAAAAATCCAGGCCAAGGTTTTGTTCAACCAACCAGCTGAGTATAAAGAGTCACAGTCACAGAGTACTCAGCTGGTGGGTTGAACAAAACCTTGGTCTGGATTTGCTCTTTCTGGACCTGAACTTTCCACCTCTGTTTTTAATCAATTACTTTTATGAGTAACTTCCCGCAACACTGGAAGGGTGCAGGTGTTGGACAGGCATGAAACACCAGCAGTCTGAGCACTCACTGAGTTCATCATGGCCAGCTGGGAGGGATAGGCCTTGCAAGGGAACTGGATCCTCACACCTCCTACGGTGTACTCCACAGCAGCCGGATCCATGATGACAGCACGCGTGACCTGGAAGATATGGAAGGAAAGCTGCAGGCTTTCATACATGAAATATTAACAAACTACATATCAGTATACCATATATGCATTCTAGTTGCTTATTTCATTTATCTGATTTTTATTCTATGTGTATTATTCTCCTGCCCTTCCAAACTTCAATAGAAGTAATCAATAAACTATCATGAATCAGTATGGTACTTTTAATACTAATATGAACGCAGTAGAGAGTAGTTCTGGGTCTATGGGTTTTGTTGAGAATTTAGAAATGGTTTTGATACATGGCTAAGACTCCAAGGTAGAAAACGTCCATCCGTCCTACACAGGCAATCTCTGCTGTGGCTTAATAACTCGCCTCTGTTTTTTCAACGATACACGTTTATCCAACGGAATTATTTTGTAGCTCCCGCAATCGCCATTTTTTTCTGAACGAGATCATAAAGCAGTGACAATACAGCTATATTCCCTTTGTACATCATGCTGACATAACACAAAACGTTTCTATGTGTAATAGACATATAAATCACCTAAACACCAGGTGAACTATTTTGTTTCGCGGACGCATGGATAACTAACAGACAAAGTAAGATTCATATATATGTGCACTGAATTTCCCTAAAAAGAAAACCAAACAGTACAGTCCTTACAAGATATTGTGAAAGAAGTCCTTATAAACATAACGCCGTAAAAGCTGCCGGTCATGTTTATAGTTTAGGCCATTATAGCCAAGTGTTTCGCTGATATCTCGGAAGTTTATATAATTTATTATCTCCGCATTCTTCTGTTAGATGACAATCATTGTACCAGTAAGAAAAATAAAAAAAATCGTTTATATTACCTTTGTGTGTGCAGTAAAAAAATAGCAAATGAAACCAAATACATGAACCCGACTATCGAAAATTATATTCCCGCCATCACTGTTTCTGAATAAGAGCCAATCAGAACTGAGAATGCGCCTACATCGTAGACATCACGAAGCTGTAACCAATCACATGCAGGGATATAGGAAACGCGGAAGACTTAGGCGGAGACGCAACTTTACGTGCGTGTTCGCCGTTTGAGTGATGGATGAATCGAGCCAATTGAAGATATTTGATTCTTTAAAGCACCCTCAACCTTTCATATCTGTCAATAGAATTAGAGGGTACCATGCGCTCTGGTATTTGTAGCAATATCTGTACTTAAAGATACATTGTTCAGATAATCTACATCTTTAATCAATTAACGTTTTACAATTACATAATCTTTCTGACACAGCTTAAGTGTTATAGTATACACTTAGCTTGAGCCTTCTGTTTTCACTTATTTTTCAGTCATTGTTCTTATCAGGGGGTGGCATGGTAGTGCAGTAGTTAGCACTGTTGCCTCACACCTCTGGGACCTGGGTTCGAGTCTCTGCTTGGGTCACGTGTGTGTGTGGAATTTACATGTTCTCCCCATGTCGGCATGTGGTTTCCTCCAGGTACTCCAGTTTCCCCTCACAATCCAAAAAATGCCCTTTTCAATAGCTTTTTTGTTCTTTAATTTTATTTATTTTTCTATATGTGCACATGTTCCCTCTGATCTGCATGGGAAATATACATGCCATGGTGTTTGTATATGCAGTTGCTTAATAAATAAAAAGAAATGTACACACTTGAATCCGCAATATTTTAGTTGTACATCATTGGCTATTTCACTGTTCTTTGCCTTTTACCTGAAAAAATACCAAAGTGTTCCTCATTAGGATTACGTAATTACATAGGAAAGTAGCATTTTATTGAAGTGAAACTTAGCCAGAAACACCATGAATACACACAATTCCTTAGAAAAGTGGTTCTGGTGAGAGCAGTTTCCATGCAGTAAGGAGACTGATTCAGCTCTTTGCCTGGAACACAAATCGACCAGCAGAGCAGGAGATATGAACCCCATTTAGCCTGTTCTGTTATTCCTTGCATCACAGTGTCATATATGAAGGAATTAGGGGATCCACAGTGAGAAAAGTACTGACTCGCTAGGTGTATGCAACCGCCTGTAAACATACCCACAATGCATTTTGTCCTAAAAGACAATGACATGTAGTGCTGTTTCACATAGCTTATGAACAAGAATATAAAATTTAGGAGGAACATTAATATTGACCCAGTAATACAGCTGGGGAAGGCAAGTATATTGAAGACCAAAGAGCACACCGGTTTTCTCTATCTGTGCCTAATCGATTTAGCAGATTCATTATTTGGGTAGAACTAAAGTTCACACAATGTAACAGTCATGAGAGAATTGCTGTGTTAAAGGGATCCTACAAACCAACAGACATAACAGCTTTTGAATGGACTTGGATTCCATTCAACAACATTCAAGTCTGTATTATTTGGCTGAGATTTGTTTACTACTGGAGTATTTTTGTCTCTCAAGGGTGAAATGAATTTGCACCAGTGTGAGAGCACAATAACAATTCCTTATTTATTATTTTACATTGATTGCCTCTGATTGCTAACCTCTCCCCAGTATAGGACAACTGAGTGGGAGGGGATAGGGTTTTAATCAAAATCAAAGCTGTCTTGCGTCCAGCAAGGATGTTGTCTCAAGCAGGGCGCCCTGATCTGTCATTACTTACACCGACTGCCCTCTTAACACTGTCTGGTGGCATTAGGACTCAATTTGTCTACGCGATTGGCGGCAAACAGCAGAGAAAGGGCGGAGCGGAGCTAAAAGACCATCAGATGCACAGTTAGGGAAAAGGTCTCTACCAAAGCTTTCATTATTCGACTTTTGGCATGGAGGTTAAGACGACTGCCTTTTTTTTGCTAGTAATCAGTAGTGGTTTATGTTCAAGGCAGATTGGACAGTGACTGGTATTTTCCAAAGCTCTTATGCCAGGACTAGTACTTTCCCCATTCTAGCAGAAGAACACATAATATAATATAATATCGACACAGAAAGGACCTCAAAGTACAGAATTTGTGGATTTTTTATCTGATAAAGTGAATACATAATGAAAATCCATCCATCTGGGAGCCAATCCCAGGCAGGGCAGGGCACATGGAAGGGCTAAACGCCCAATTAAATAGACCACTGAGCCACCATCTCACCCTAATAATTAAAATGGGAAATAAATTTGAGGGGTGGGCGGGTTATACATTCAAAATGTAATCGAATCGGCAACCTGTTGTGCCGGTAATTTGTTGGTGTTGCAATAAAAAATCAGTGATAGAAAAGGGAAATAAATTTTATGTTTAATGAATTATTAGGGTGGAACAGTAGCACCGTGTTGAGCTTGGTCACCTCTACTTTTACAAACCAGGGATCGAGTGTCACGAGTGCCAGCTTGACGTGGGCAGAGTTTGCATGTTCTCCCTGTGTAAGCGTGGGTACTCTGATTTCCCCCCACTGTTCAAGAGCATGCTAAGGTGAATTGGAGTTGCCAAATTATCCAGGGGTGCAAAAGGTGTGTGTGCCCTGCGATGGGTTGGTGCCCCATCCTGGGTTATTCCTTGCCCTGTGCCCTGCGATGGGTTAGGCTCTGGACCCCCTGTGACCCTGCAAAGGGCAAGTAGGCATAAAAAATTATATTTATAATATTCTAACAAGGCATTTCATTGAACAGAGGGATTATCCCAGTAATACTTTATGAAAAGCTTTCATCTATAACACATTATAGATACCTTCATAATGCATTATAATGGTCAGTATAAGAACTAATAAGCATTACAGCATCTTCGATTGACAGTCATAAGGCATTATAGTGTTAATCATAATACTTCATAAGCTCCAATGAAGCTTTCTTCTACAATGCACTATAATTACCTTCATAATGCGTTTTAATGGTTGGTATAAGAATTAGGGATACTTTACACTGCTTTATGAAGGTAACTGTAGTACATTATAGATGAGAGCTTCACAGAGCATTCATAATGCATAGTAAATATGGCTATAATGTGTTATGCCTTTTTATAACTATTTATAGCCGTATTTAAAATGCTTTATAAGTATAATTTATAATGAATGCATTTTAATGTGTTATGAACGTGTCCATAGATTCTTATAGACATGGCATTCTTAGAAAGTGTTATCGCTGCCCCTACACTTACAGTATTTGTCATACACATCTGAGGTAACAAAGTGATCATTCAAGCTAAGGACAAGCTAAGCATGTGCTTATAGACATTAGGACAGTCGCCTGCATGATATTTTCAATGGTTCTCCAGTGAGTTGATGTGCACTGGCTGAGTTCATTCTGCAGTCTATAGATCTGAGTGAGGGAAACGGTGTGTTTCTATGCTGCTCGTATGCTAGGCCAATGCCGGTCCCCCGATACCGGTCCCCCATTGTAGGTCGCCCAATGCCGGTCCCCCAATGCAGGTCCTCCAATGCCAGTCCCCCGATGCCGGTCCACCAATGTTGGTCCCCCGATGCCGGTTCCCCGATGCCGGTCCCCCGATGCCGGTCCCCCAATGCCGGTCCCCCGATGCCGGTCCCCCGATGCCGGTCCCCCGATGCAGGTCCTCCAATGGCAGTCCCCCGATGCAGGTCCCCCGATGCCGGTCCCCCATTGTAGGTCCCGCGATGCAGGTCCCACAATGCCGGTACCCCGATGCCGGTCCCCCGATGCAGGTCCTCCAATGCCAGTCCCCCGATGCAGGTCCTCCAATGCCAGTCCCCCGATGCAGGTCCCCCAAGCCAACAAAAGCATCCCCTTCGGCAAACTGCAGCCCATTTATTCACAGTAGTGACAGCTTCTTCATCTGTTTGGTTGTCATGGTAACCTCAAGAACCTGAAACGGGCTCAGGTGAATGTGATGACGGGGGGGGGGGATTTCAATGCTGGTACAGCAGTCCCGGCTGAGTTAACACACCAGCATGACGGAGCGTGAGCCTGCGGAAGACAAGGGGTCCTGGTCCTGAACACGCCGGCCTGAGTGCTTTGGGATCAGGCTCTGGGGTTTGGCCTTACTCAGGTCAGCGGTGTTCCAGCCAGGACCCACCTGACCGAAAGCACAGTGCTCAGGCTGCCAGCATCACGTTAAGTGACTGCACATTGTTAAGGCTGGTGGGGTCAACTCACAGGGGCACCCAGCACGAGTCTGTCTACACATGTATGATAGGATTGTGTGTGTGTGGGGGGGGGGGGGATAAGCAGCATATTTTTCCCAGGAGATAAGAAGTTGTACCTAATACCTGCACACATAGTACATTAAGGCCACTAACAGTTAGAATGTCCTCATTACCAGCAAATACATCAGCTGTGTTGTCCCTTGTCTACAGTATCAAGTGGACCCAGTTGGTGTGATTGCATTGTAGCATTACTGATGGTGGTTTGGACCAAGATAATTTTTCCATATGAATCTTAATAAATTAACAACAAAGTAAGATTACTGTACAGCTAAGTAATACTTACTGTTGGTAGCATGAGACATTTTGGAAAGGGTAGGTCGGAAATTAAAGCAAAATTTTATTATATATTTGTGTGTGAATGTGAGAGAGGACAGCTTGAAAAAATGTCCTCACCATTCCTGATAAACAGACATTGTAAATATACATACCTGTTTTTATGATTAATAAAATGAAAACTCAAGAATGTGTGCGTGTGGGGAAGCCAGAAAAGAACTTAGTGAAGTGATTGATCAGCAGGCCCCCCCCCGATCCCGCTGAGCAATGCTGCATTCGCAATGTAGACACGGTGTTGGAGGTAACCCTGGCAACACGGGAAGAGGTGACATTGACCTAACAGGCAGGCAGAGAGGCTTCCAAGAGCTTCGCTCACCACGGGGCCCCTGACCTGCCGTCACCTTCGTCAGCCAGCGTGACCGTAAAACTGGCTCCGGCCAGGCAGAGCTGCTGCCCAGGCACTGTTATCTTGTAAGTCAGATTCTCGCTGACTGCGCAGCCCCCCCGCAGGGTGCAGAAACAGTGGGCCAACCAGTCATGATCAAGGCCTTGCCCAGAGAGCGGAAAAGCTGTAATGTAGTCACCCTGGACCAGACAATGTTTTGTCACATGACAGCAGGCTTTTAGGGGACAGATACTCAAACAGGGTAGGGGTATGGGTCAAAGGTGAATTTAGCACTTTGTTAACCGGGGTCTTTGATTACTGAAAAGGGGGCCACTTTCAATTGTTCCGGCAAAAGGAGCAGGGATAGTTTTTAGTTTTGAGCAGTACAGGTATGGTAATTAGATTGCCACCCCACTGGGATATAACTCGACGCTACACCAGGGGGCGCCCTTGGTCCTGCAACACTTTCAGCTGCAGTAACAGAGTCACTGCTATCCTTCTCGCTAGCATGCGATGACGCCAGCGTAGGTGGCGGGGCTGCATTAGTGACGACAGCCCCGTCAAACTGGGCCGGCCGTTTGCAGGTGTGTCAGGGCCGTTGAGCGGAGGGGAGCTCAGGTGACGGATTACAGGATCGGTATGATTCCAGGCCCTGCTGTCAGACGGATGTGTGAAATTTACCAGATGTCTGACAGTGGCCATCTCCTGGAGAGTGTAGCTCTGGAGATGTGGAGTTCTGTCCCTCGTGACCACCCCGCTGTCACTGGCAGGTGTTTGTGCCGGTAGTCCGGTTGTTATGGCAACGAGCCTCGGGGTCGTGCGGCGGAGCGCCGTGATGCTTTTTAGCGTTTTTTTTCCTCCTGCTCCAAACAGAAAGAGCAGCATCCCAGCCTATGGTCATGTGATCACGCAATGTAGGTCACTTGCCAGACAGCTCCGAGACGTTCTTGAAAAAAAGCAGACACTCTGATCTCGGGAAGGATGGAGACAGCTACCCAGTGCACAAGGGAAGACATTTCTGTCACTGTGTCCCATGTGGAAAAGCTTTGAGGATGTACCACCCAGTCTGAAATGTAAATTCCGCTGGATTGTGTGGAGATGCTGAGGAGAATCCATTATTACGGTGATCCCCCAACATGCATGATATAATTGCACCTTGAAAATACTCCCATAATCCCAGGATTAGAAACATTAACACGCTTTTAGGTGGAGGAAACCTCATTTGTAAATCACTTAATACTGTTTCACAAATGACATATTTGTGGCTGTGATTGTACTGAACAGAAGCAGCAAGCTATTTTACAAAAAATTTTACTTGGTGGATTGTTAACGTGAATGTTTACGTTCACGTCCATCTGTTTCCAGCAGCTGCTGGTTTTAAACTCAACAGTGTTGATTCAAAGCCTATATCCAACCCAAAAGCAGGGTAGATATGCAGAACATGGAATTTCAGGGCAGATTAGAAACTACAGCCCTTATCCAATCAACGTAAGAGGTGACAGTACTTAAGTCAAACTCTGGCTCCGGCCTGAACTCTCTTACAATTGATTTTTATACACTTAACCTAAAGACAATAGGGACAACCTAGGCAGATGTGTCAAAACTAGGTCAATTTATCTGCATTTGTGTCCTCAAACAAAAGCTACCTGCAATAGGATTTCAGGACAGTCTTTAGGACTCAGGTGATGCTAGTTCACATCCTGCATAACATGCTGATGGCGGATCTTACAAACTAGTACCGCTACCCAATTGCTCACTCTGATTCTGTATGCTGTTATATAGCATACAACATACCAGCCTTAAAGTAGCCTCATGATGTAACATGTTAGTATGAAACTGGTATACTGGGTGCACTCTATCCTTGTGCTCTGTACTGCTTGAGATAGATTTTAGCAATAAGTGGTTGGAAGATGGATGGATGGATGGATGGATGGATGGATGGATGGATGGATAGACGGATATCAGGCTTTACACACCTGACTCTAAAAAGAGCACCTTCTGCAGGTAAAATCACACTTGAAACTTTATGCCACATGACATTTTCCCTCCTTGGAACATAAATCTGAGAGGAAATGACATCACTAACTGTGTAGCTTGCTGAAGGTAGAAGTGCGCCACAAAGGACCCATCGCGTGTTTATTGACTGTAGTCTACCTGGACAGGCTGCATGTCCTGTACAATATACAAGCTCCCCAGTGATCAGCAATGGTGGAGGAACACCAATCAATACAGTCAACAGTCAACACAACCCTAGTAGGGAAGAAGGCGGCCAAGCTCCACGGTTATTAATGGGTATGGTGTTGGCCTCCACCAGTTCAATGGTGTAACTTGGAAAATACAAGGGGGTGTGGCAGGCATGGGTGGGCAACTCTGGCATTGAAGAATCACCCTACTGCTGAACTAAAGCTTACAGCAACTTTTAAAGCGTCATTACCCCCAGCCAAAAGATGTAGACATAGTCCCAGCTCTAGTGACATGTGTGCGCACGTGTCCTACTGGGGGGGCAGGTGACCATGCTGACAGTAACCACTGACCTTCTGGCTTCTTCTACACGAATTCCCTATTAACATGGTTCAGCCGTTAGGGAGGAAATCCATGTAACGGCCCTGATCAGAGAACTGCGGGTCTTTTCGGAAAGCTCGCCGTTTGTTTTTGCGCCTTAATCTTTGAGCTCAGCGACAATGGTTCATCTTACCTTACGATTCGTCATCTAAGTCATGTGACACAACATGAAGGATATGTCTGTGTCTGAGTCACACATTTCAGTATCCATGCTTATTGGCAGAGCCCCTTATTTTCTCTATCTTTCTTCTATCTTTATACATTTTGTCATGACTATACGACGCTTGTATTTTCGTCATCCAGTGTCAGTCTTTCCAGGGTTAACATCAGTCGCCGTGCCTTTATTTGACCACTTGATGGCAGTATGACACAGTCAAGCCTGTGTTGTCTTCGTTCTTTCCTTTGTTCTCTTGCCAATGTGTGTTATGCTGTTTTCTCCATAATGTCTTGGGAAAAAAAAAAAACGTATCCTCAGGTTAAAATAAATAGCCTTTCACAGTTAATTTAATTGAGTTTTTTTTCGCACATAATCTACTCAGAGGTAATTCCGTCTCCGTTTCTGTTACAAACAAGAATAACATCGCTCCTGTGACTGGTAGCCATACAGACTCAGGCAAGCTTCAGTTCACTTGCACAGACAGGGGTGCTGTTTAATCCACTTACAGAAACACCTGTTTTCATCAGCCCTTTCTGTAACTTCAAATGTCCATAACCTTTTTTTTTGTAAGACCGTAGATTGATGTTTTTTTTTTTTTTGTAGCAACTTAGCCAAAGACCAGCTCGGTCAATCAGAAACACTATCAAGCAGGTAGGTGAATGCATAACTGCTCTAGAAGGCTGCTAAAATTTTGCAGGAGTGTAAGGGAAACCATTGACGGTCGCCGTGGACACGGCCACTGCCTCGTGGTGACATCACACACAGAGCTTTGTTTTAAGCCCAGCCTGGGCTAACTTCTTAATCATCCACCACCCCCCCCTCCCTACTAGGCCACACTGAGTGTGTGTGAGGATCTTTTTTCTTTTTCGCTTTCACAGCCTCCATGTCTCACCAGCTGCGCGACCTGCTCCCCCCACTGGGCCGGCCAGGTTACCCCACGCTGACGTGTTTAATTGTGTGCATCTCCAGGACACCTCGAGGAGTATCGCGTTCACATGGTGCGAGGGGAGCAGGGTGTGGGCGGCGGGGGGGTGGGGGGGTAGGAGGCGTGGCTAGCCTGCTCCCTCATGCCCTCCCACCGGCCCCAGGTACCCCGGGAAGGGGACGCCCCGCTGGGCGCTCTGCGGGTCATCGCCAGACCCAGAGACCCTGCCCCAACTAGCTTCATAACCAACAAGGTGCTGCCAAACATTGTTTTGTCAGTATGACATACAAAATCTAAAACTGTAAAAATTTACAGTAAATATACTACAGCTTATGGGAAGACCCCCCCCCC
>JAODJW010000100.1:1006392-1018641 GCA_026777045.1 Hyperopisus bebe
CTCGCCACCCCGTCCTCCCCCCCCCCCCCCGATCCCCATGTCCCGGCACCTTGGTTCAGCTCTGGTGGGAGGGTTTAACCCATTTCTGCTTGAATGCAGCTCCATAACCGAAAAGAGACCTTTAAACTTGCACTGACTGGCACTGGCAGGTGTACAGCGACAATTGGGGGGGGGGGGAGGACTCCAGTTTGCACCCTTATACGCAGATGTCGAGAACCCTGGCAATGGTAACGGGTGTGCTGGCGGGGATTGGGGGGAGTGAGGCGTGTTTGCCCAGTCCAAGGTTAGTGATTCCCCAGTCTGGCAGCCTCCCAGTGCATGACCAGTCACTCAGTGCCCTGTCATTGCTGGGCCTGTTTAATTCCCTGCTGGAAGGTGGAGATGCCACTGAGTTAGGGCGTGGGGGAGGCTGCAGGGTGGGGTGGGGGGGTGTATAATTCCACTCCCCGAGTTTAGGCTTCTTGCCATGCACAGAAACCACACAAGGCAAAGGGTCGGCTCCTCGCTAAGAGGATTAGCGACTTGAAAAAAGGTAGCCGTCACATAACGGAAGGCTTACCACCAGCAGAGAAAGGACCAAGCAGTCGAAAGTGAAGGTATCCCAGCCCAGAACATTCCGGAGAGGCTGCGTTTACTCGGTCGGGCCGTCCTGACGTTGGCACGTGCCCCTCCCTCGTGCCCCACCTCAGAGGCGCTGCGTCCCAGTTTATTTCAAAGCATCAGGGTCTCCGAGGCGTCTTACCACATTTCGGAACTTTAATCTCCCTTTGCCGGGCTTTGAGGAGAAGGTGCCTTCAGCTCACATTACACCGAGGCTGTGATCTTCACCGCGGACGCCGAATCCCGGTTCAGCCACCCCCATGCGCGGGGTCGCATCAGATGCTCGGGTGCGTTAGCTCAGGCTCGGAGGCGGGACGCCTGGCGTCTCGTCGCATTCTGGGCTGAGTAAGCGGCTTCCAAGCCAAACCACTCGGGAACTCTGGATCCTGGCTCAGACGCAGAGAACCTGAGAGCAGGTCTGCCCGATACGTGGGCCGGTTTGGCTTCAGGGAGGTGTGGAAATGCCAGCGAAAAAGTGCCCAATGGGGTGGGGGGGGGGCGAGAATGAAAGGAAGGGAAATCGGATAATGGCAGTACGCAAGAAAATTTCCTGAGAAGTGCATGAGAGCACAGACCACATAGGAATGCCGAGAAAGACAGATACCGTGCTGAGAAGCCGGCGGGGGCGAACGCCCTCTTAACTGACCGCACACCCCCACAAAATTAAGATTGTATCGCTCTGAACGACTCCCCCCTATTAGATAGAGCTGCCGCTTGAGTGGACGTGCCGCAGGTAAACAACGACCTAATCGGGCACTAATGACCCGGGCTGGGCCGCTCGATCGGGCAGTCGCCGATAGCAACAGAGGGGCGGGGCCCTGTCCATCACATGAGGCCTGCAGTCTTTGTGACCAGGAGGTGCCTGTCTGGATCGCCGACCAACCAGAGACACAGCGGTCACATGATGCGATGACATCATCCGGGCCGAACCACAGAGTGTGACGACGACTGCAAGAGAGAACGCATGCTGTAAATGGGTCAGACGCAGCCAGTTCCCCCACCTCCCCCACCACACACAAGATTTGACACCCTCTCTATCCTGAAAGCGAAAACCCCACTCTATTCCATTATCCAAAATAAATAATTAAACAGAAAGAATGATACATCACCCTTGTGTCATTACTGTTGTACAGCAGCATTTAGAATTACAATAATGTATTTCAAAGTAATGGATCCGTTTATTATTATTTAAACATATAAACACTCTATAACAAAGTAAATTCATCCTCTTCAATTAACTGAGTGTCCCAGTCTGGCCTCCCAGCCTATTTAACCTGCTTAAACCCATTGGATCCCCCTCCTCCCCAGTTTAACCTAATAAAACTTGCTAGACCCCCTCCCCCTTTTTAAATCTAATCAAACTCCCATAATTCCCTTAGTCCTTTTAATCCTGGTGTCACCAGCTGCACCAGGGTCATTCCTCTCAGATAACATAAGTGTGCTTGCGTGCGCAAACCCAACCGCACATGTTTTTAATTTATTTTCTTTAAATGATCAATCTGCAGTACAAATATTGTTGCTTTTTTTACATTAGCGCGCAAACAGGAATGAACGTCACGCTTAATGCAGTTTCCTTATTTATCGTGACTGGTAAAGCGCCCAGCACTGTCGCGTCCTGATTGGTCGACTGGTTGCAGTGGGAGCCGCGTATCTGATGCAGTGGATCTGGCTTGTCTGCGTCATTGTGTCCACCCAAATTGTAAGGTGCTCCAGCACTGTACAGAGAGGATCCACCCAGATTACCTCCTATTAAATTGGCCTTTGCCCACTCAATATCGTTTCCCTTTAAAAGAAAGATGTAATAAAATAAATGGGGGATAGGGTAACCAGGGCATTTTCAGAGGGGTGCGTGCAGACCACAGGGAAGGGTCATGGCTCATGCCAAACCTAACTGGTGCATATAAACCGGCAGACACTGGGCACACTCATACTAGTAGGCTGAGACTTCCTACGGGCCGTCAAACGAGCCCCTACCAGTATGTAACGCTGCATGCCACGAAATGCTCCCATTTGGACCTGTGAATCCAAGATGGGCTGCTCATTGGTCCCCCAGAGGAAGCAATACCTGACTGCGAGTCCAAACTCACTGGTAACCTTGCAGTGCCCCTTGCAGTGCCCCTTGAGACGCCATCAAAGACAGCTCGTGTTTCATTCGTCTATCAGTTGATTTTTGACCGGCGGAGGCTGTTTGAAAGCAGCTGATCGTGGTCGTTAGTTTCAAAGGCTCATTCTGAAAAGCTTCAGACCCTGTTATGTATAGCAGTCCATGTCTGATGGACAGTCATCCCTAATAAATGCGTATAAATGGACACTTCAGGAGACAATCAGAGTGCTTCGTTTAGTGCGGGTAATGTAAAATCAACAGTTGCATTAACTTTTTTGGAAGCCTGTTCTATGCCTAGCTATTAAACGTGAAATGAAGATGAATGATGGTCAAAGTTATTTAGAGCGGTCTTTCCCAACCCGGTCCTCGGAGACCCCCGGTCCTCGGAGACCCCCTGTCCACGTTTTTGCTGTCTGGGGTCCCCAAGGACCGGGTTGGGAAACCCTGAATTAGAGATTCAAATAATCAAGTAACTTCAAAGCAATTTTTCACAATGTTCGTGATCGGATTGCATGGAGTGAAATATACCGGGGGGGGACGTCGTTTCCCCAGTCGAGAGCAGCTCTTCCCTGTGGGGTGGGGTGGGGCAGGGCAGCTTTCCACCACCAACCCGAAGTAGCTTGTGCCCAGCTTCCCCTTACATTTACAGTTGCTAATTGACGCACAGCATGCCCGCAGCATGCCCGCACCTTGCCTGCAGCATGCCCGCAGCAAAGGAATCCTCCATCCTCCACTGTCAGGGACCCAATTTTGTGCCATTGCTGGGTAGTTAGCAGTGTTATTAGGGTAGCTCTCCGCGATCACTTTCCAATCTCCTGGTTGGCGGGGTGCCACATCAGGCTAATTTAAGGGAATTATTGGGATTGTTTCCATAGCGCTGATCAGATTAAGTCCCAGCGGGACTCTCCTGGCCCAGTCCATGAGATCTAACCTTCTCCATATTTAATCTTCAGCTGAATTAAGATGGATGGCTAATTTGGGGGGTCAGTTTGTAGCTAAGACCTCCATTTTTACTCCGGCAGCAGATTTGTGGAAGTGTGGGACATATGCAGCCTTGTAAGGCTCCCTTCCTTCCATCTAACCTTCCCTCACAGCACATCCTCCTTGTGTTTCATGAGAGGGCATCACACAGGGGCGTCTAAGCAGAATGCCTGCTCAGAACCTTTTATGTTGCATTTTGCTGCTACTTGCTGCGCCTCCACAAAGTCTTCCTCCTCTGTACAGAGAAACGCTCCTGACATCCTTGATGCCAGGTTTGCTCTGAGTTTCCCTGCCACCGGTCTCCTTGGACACTAATCAAAGTGGCCTCTGCAGGTAGCTAGTTCTACACCTTTGCAGAGAAGGGCTTCCTATTCGTGGGCCTGCAGACAGATCAGGGGTGTTGATCAATACCAAGAATGCAAATAATGTACTTACATCCTTGGCAAGGGCGTTTTTGATAACTTGCCACCAAAAACGAACTTGGGGCAAAATGATTATTCTTGTTGGTGAGGATGGAACCGATGGAACTTTGATATTTGGGATTGGGCAAGAACAACATCTAGGGTGTTTTTTTTAAACCGTCCTCCCTGCTTCTGTTCTTGAGTATTGGAACTGTGCTTTGGCAATGGAAGGTGACATAAAACGGGTACACAAGAACAGTCAAGTAGGCATATTGATAAACACCCCATTAGTCAGATCACAAGCAAGAAAAGTTACCCAGCCCAGGCAGCAGGTGGTGCAGTAGTTAATGACAAAAAAAAGGTTAATCCAAGTTCCAGGAAGTGGAAACGTAGTATCCTTGACCCAAGTACCGGCATTTAACCAACAAAACATTCCACTAATGCTGAAAATGGTAACATTTGGTTAAAACCATCAAACCATCAAAGGGAAACTGAATGTTGCTGGGTGAGGAATGACTGTCTAATCTGAGGCTTGGGTCCATAATGAAAGGTGTCCTTTTTAATGCCTGCTGAAAACATGTGCAAAATTTGACACGCTAGGCCCATAGCTGTGATGTCAAGACGAGTTCAAAAGGTAGTCTGGACACCCTCACTTGAACTTCATGGGGAATTAAGCGAAAGCACATTGCGGCACCCGCGAGGGTCGTTAACCCGATATGAATGAACGAGTCACTTCATTTCCTGGCGCGGAGTCGTCCCCCGTGTTGTCCTGCCCAGTGGATCTATCTGCCCCGAATGGCAGCATGGTCTGGTGTCTTGATCAATGATGGCACTCTCCTCCCCTGGGTGACGATTGTTCCTCTAAAACGGCCCGACTCATTACAGTAATGAACTTTATAATTATTTCCCCCACTGAGAGGAATGAGTCCCATTAATAGGATGTGATTGCCTTTTATTTCATTTACTTAGGCCAGCCTGTTAACTTGTGGGTATTTTCCAGTTCAATAAACTCCCTATTCTTCAAGCAGCTAATTTTCTTCTTTTTTAAAGACACCACAGTGTCAGTTGGTTAAGATACAAGTTGACCAGGGGTCTTGGAGGATAATGTCTTCCCCCTCAGAACAAAGGAAGCCCCCGATGCCGCTGTAACAAAGGGATGGACACAAACAGCATTCCGGGTTTGCTGTGTCGGCCCGTGTTATCTTGTCAGGTGGAAGAGGACCTTCTCAACTTCTGGTAGGAACCTCCCAGCGACACATACCCCTGTTCCTGCCCGCCCGTCCTCTAGATGTACACTACTGTGCACAAGTCTCAGGCAGTCAGAGAAAATGATCTTCATGCTGGTAGGAAACTATGATATTATGTCCGTCAAAGTGTGTCAGCCTAGCCATTTCAAAACCATCCATTACACACATGTACTTTTTGACCAATGCCACACCTTGTCTGATTAATCAACATTTCACTGAGTTATTTCACCAATGACATTAATTAATTAAATGAGCCAGTGGTGAAATTTAACAAATACATAGAATGGCTGAAGTGCCCATCAGGAGAGATTTGGGACCATCCAACAAGGTATCAGTAACTTTTTGGAGAACAGAAGAAATTCTTGTTCATTTTTACTTTGTTACTGTTAATTTCCGAAGGTCAAGGGAGGCTCTGCAGAACATGGATCAATCTCCTGGAGGCCACTCACCAGCTGAAGGTGTCCTTCACCAGCAATATCCCAGGCCCAGCCGCATCTCCATCAGTCCCATCCCCACTGTCACTGCCGGCAACCACAATGACCTCATCGCTCGGGTACCACCTACCGGAGTGTGTGACTGAGAAGGCGAGAGTAATGTCAAGTGTAGCCAGCGAGTACATGCACCTGCACGGAGCGCGTCCACCTGTTTGGCCGACTCACTGGGCAGACCTCTGACCAGGCGCAGTCCCGGAGACACTGATGCTTTATGGCAGCTGACAGATCGCTGACCCCCTGAGCAATCAGTTTCTCCTTAAACCCTTAAAACAGTTGGGGGGGGGGGGGGTGGCTACCTGCCACATGGACCAGGGGACTCTGGGACCCCACCAACTTCGCTGACACACTTAAAGACTTCCATGCCCATTTTCTCACATACCTACTGAACGGTCTGTCCCTGGGCAAAAAAAAAAAAACAAAAAAAACATTAAAACGTACAGAATTAATAGTCATAAAACCCACCAAGATTCTGTGAACACCAGTCAGGTGTTCAATAATGTTTCTTTGCCCTTGTCTTAAAATAAAAGGTATTATTATTGTTGTTATTATTAATAGTTTTAACATTTTTAACGTAATTCAGGACCCCGGGTAAGCACGCACCTGTCCCACTCCTCACATGCTGTTGAGACAGCCGGACCCGTTCCCCCTCCCGATCCGACCTGGAGCCATGCTCTCCGCACATCCATGAAGCGCCCAGTCCTGCATCCACATCTTGTGTCGATATACAAATGAATGTTTGACACATTGAAGGGAATTTAATTAAAATTAAATGCCATTCTTGTTCCCTAATGTGATTTTTTTTTGTTTGTAGGTATTACACAAACGGCAAGTTGTCCACAGCTATGAATATGTGAGGAGAAAGGAGGATTTAATTCTCTTTCTGTTTAGAGTTGTCAGACAGCGTTGAATAAGGATCCGGTTGCAATGCATTGTATTCGGGCTTCTTAATTAATACTTACACTGTAGCTTCAAGGCAGACTCATTCTTGGTTCAGAATAATGGCAGCATTACAGCTGCAGGATTTGGGACAATAACCCATTTTCCTTTCTGAAAAATGACTTTTTTTGCACCCTTTTGTAGCTGCTACATGACGGGGGCGGGGGTTTTAAAAGTAGACCCGGCGCAGGCTTCTATGCGGACGCCTTCCTCGAACCCGACCGCCTCTTTGGTCACAGTTCTACAGCCGCTCGTCTCGCCTCAGCAGGCCGGTCAGCCGTGCCACTCAGCGGCGGCGAAGCGGGCCGGCGTGAGAGAGAGAGAGAGAGAGAGAGTGACCCTTTGACCTCTGTCGGGTACTGTTTTCTGCACTGCACTGTAACATCTTCTCAGAAAAGCAGGAAGAGGCCGGGGTGCTGAGGACCCCCGTCTGACCTCACCACTTCCCACCTGCTCTGGACGCCTATCCAAACAGCCCTACCTCCTCTCAGTCCCATTTAGCCATCAACACACCATAGGTCACCACCTCCTGGGCACTGCCTATGTCATACGATCACCCCCAACACCTAACAGGACCTTTCCCTGACCTTCTTAACCTTCACTCCATCTTTGGTAGGTCTTTCTCAGGCACCACAGAGAAGATGGGTGTCAGTATCCCCCCCCACCGACCCAGTGTCCTTCACGGCACCGGTGCCGAACACCAATGAATCATTTCCGTGGGTGGATGGAGGTGAGAACCCGGCACCAGACCGGCGCCCTCTGCAGGGCGTACATGGCCGCGCGCAGGACCCAGGCTCACTATTTATAAACTTCGCTTCATTTTCAGCTTCTACTTCTTCGTTACACATTCGAAAAGAAAATATCAAAAGCTGCACTGGCATCTGAGGATTGGAGATGAGAACTTAAGCCTCGTGAACAGGAAGGGGGCGACAAAGAGGCATTTTCCCGGCAATGGGAGTCACGGGGGCGGCAGTGGGGACTTTCACACTGTGGACCAGGGCCAGCCTGCTTCAAGGGCACCTTTCAGCATCTTTCAGGTTCAAGAACCTGAGAAGTGGCTGATCCGGTAGAATCCGCCCCGGCGTGGCGGCTTCCTGGACGCCTGGCGCCACAGCGGTTATCCCTGGGGTATCTGCACCCTTTCATCACTGTTGACACAGCCTCCATTCGGAATCGAGAAGCTTTGGGGGTTAGGGGGCTGGTCGGGAGGGTTTAAAAGTAGAAATTAAAAATCAAGGCTGCAGTACCGCAGTTTGCCCTCTAGGTGCCTCTCTTTTTCTTCAGTAGCTAAACCCAAATCCACCCCCCCCCAAAGCCCAGCAAAGGAGGGGGGGGGGTCCACGTGGTTACCTGAAAACCCAGCACCGGTCCCGGCGGTCGCTCTGCATGTAGGCCCTTTAGACAGGAGGATTTGGCTGTTTGATCAGAACATAAATAAAAACATTGGCTACTCCCCTTCAGCCACAGGGAAGCAATCTCTCGCGCTTCTGTTTAAATCTACCCGTTAATGTGACGGGACTTTGCTCCCGGAGCGCGAGCGGGCCGCCCACTAGGGCACGCTACCGGGCGTGCTAATGTCGCCCCGCGCCTTCGCCCCGACGAAGCGGCTGCACACGACGCCTGGCTTGACCAGGCTTTGCGCTGTCTTTGTAATAATGCATTCCGTAGGGGTGGGCCTCACCCCGGGGGAAGCTAATGTAAAACTGAGCATGGCCCTTCTTTATGGTCGTCATTAACATCAACCCCACAAAGGCAGGGGGGTAATCCATGGACTTTAATGGATTGGAGTGTTTGGAGTAAATAACCTTCCGTTTGCCACCGGCAGATGAAAACAGAGCTAGATGGGGGGGGGGGGGGGGTCTTGGCTATCTTTACTGTGGTTACTGTAACTCTGTAGGCATTTTTGAGGGATATTATAATTACCAGCGTGCAGGTTTGTAGGTGAAGGCCGGTGTTTTCACGCGAGGTCTCGGCCATCGTGGCAGCCTTTCACATGACCTTCCTTGACACCCAGCGTCACGACATCGCCATGATTGCCCGAGATGTGACCCGCAGGACAAGTTCCTCCAGTGCAGCGGGAACGTGTGGTGTTTTGGTGGACTGCATTAGTGGTGCCTCGTGTACCTGCAGCACCGCCGACCGCAGGCGGAGGTCCGTATGGGCGCCGGTGGGAGGAGCTAGGCTGTGGTCTATGCTGCATGCGTCTGCTCCAGAGAAACTCCCCGTGCTCTTACACCTGCACTTCAGTAGACAGATATATTTCATTGATCCCTAGCAGAAAATTCTGGAAAAAGCCTCCTTGCATGTGCATCTATATGCCAGTCTGCATGGAAACTTGATATGAAACCATTACTCTGGAGAGCATATTGCACTTGGACTCCATAAGAAGGTCCAAGTCCTCAGGGCCTGCAGTGGTTCGACCTTCAGCTCCTCTTCCAGGCCGACATTCCGCCCACAGTCACTGCAATAACACTGAGCAATAGGAAGAGGGTGCCTGACCCCCTTATTTACATGAGGGACTTACATACTTTAACTCTCAGTACTCTGACGGGCAGCTGTTGGATGGTCTCTGGTAGGTGAAGCAGCAAATCTGGGTCCCTGTGGAGTTTTCAACTCAAATGCCCACAACCAAGCCTGCATCAGATTGCTAGCTGACTAATAGGCCCCATCCTACTACTGAATTCCATCTAGGCACTGGGATCCACATCTCTCTGATCGAAGTCTGTCTAGCATTAAAAAAAGCTAGCGAGACCAGCTTCAGCTCCCCGTCAGGCCAGAATATTCCAAGCTTTGCTGGTGCATTTACACGTCGCCTTTTAATTGACCATTTCGTTCACGGAGCCGACATTCTTATCTACAGCAACGAACAAAAGAAAAAAAAAATGTAATTTGGACATAGCGGAACCGGTAGGTTCAGCATCATGGATGTCATTGGGAGGCAGGAACACCTGGGGGTCTAGAACTTTCCACACACTCCCTCTCTGTACGGCTCAGAGACGAGGCGTCGCATAAACAAGGCCCCCTGTGTGCGATGGCTATGATAAGATGTCCCAGCGCGGGGGCCATTAGGGACAAAACACCTGAACTCTCCCTCGGCTAACGTCAATGCCACATGACCTCAGACTGGTCTCACCAAGCATAATCCCCCTACCTCCCTGGATGCCCCCCCCCAACACCATAGTGATAGCAGTCTCGGTTCAGACCCGCAGTGGCCCTTGTAACAGCCCTTGGCTGAAGTGGCAGCTCTGCAGGCATATGGCTCATAGACCCAAACCGGCAGCCTTATTTATATTCTCTGGGGCAGCAAAGTGGTACTGGAACCACAGGCTTTTTTGGAGGATGTTCACTGCAGCACTGTGGGCTAGCACCCCCTGCTGGTGAGGTCTTTGAACTGCGCTCTTCAGAGACATCGCCACATTTTCTCTCCCCCTCCTTCTGTGTTCTGACAATAATCCTGTCGCCGCTCCCATTCCATCCTGTACCCGCCATGCACCTCGCGCATGAACAGGTGCGTATTAAGTTTGCTATTGCTATCCTGACCGTCGGTGAGCGCAGTCGCAACCCCCCCCCCGGCACCCCAGTCCCCCCACCACACACGGAATACCACCCCCCATTTCCATCTCTCGGCGGCGCCTCGCCATGGAAAGTGAAATAATGACAACGTGTCCCTCTGACTGCATCAAAGTATTGCCACTTCAAAAAAAAAAAAGAAAAGAAAAGAAAAGCCTCGAGGCATGTAATGCGACTGGTCGCATGGAGCAGATGGATTGAGTGCCTGCGCTTTGCACCCAGATGATCATATGGGGAGGGGTAGGGGGACTGCTGGATGGTGGGGGTGATAGGGGGAGGAGACGGATAAAGGTGGGAATTTATTCACATGTATGTGGGAAGGAACAGGAAGTGACATCGATGGGCTGACCTGTGTTCCAGGTAGACACGGTCAGATTTGTCATCGACCGGGAATCCGGAAGCTCTGGGGGTGGGAGGGGGGCTCCGTTCCTTAAAGGCGCGCAGTGGGTCGGCCGCCGCCATATGGAGGCTGCCACAATTAGCAGCTAATCAGCCCCTGTGTTTTGACGGCGCCTGTTTTGCAGTTGACTCGCACCAGCGGTTGCGCTAAGAGCACTGGCTGGGAATGCGACGGTATCTTTGGCTGCGCCGGTGTGCCGTCGATGGCCGGGGGGGGGGGGGGGGGGCAGGGGGGACACACATCTGGTGAAATTGTTTTAAGAGGGCAGTATGCATGTTGTGCTGCCTCTGTTAAATAATGTTCCTCTTCTCCTTTCCCCCCCTCTTTAGGGCAACTGTTAGCATGCAATGAACATTGACATGCTAAGCTAACAAATTCCTAACCCGTTCCTTAGATTATCTGGCACGACGCCGGCTAATGTTCACCCGGCAAACCCGGCGTCGGCCTCATTTCAGTTGGATATTTCTTCAGCAGAAGCTCAAGTGTTTCTCTCCAGGGACAGGAACCGGCGACATGCCACAACCATAACGCTGCCCCTCCAGCTAGCTGCCGAGCTGCACCTCTTAAGTAAAACGTTTAGTTCCGAGCTTAGGTCCAGGTATGACGCGAGATCCTGTACTGGCGCCCGGAACTGGAGCGGGCCCCCCCCCCCCTCGGCAAAACCAAACCACTACAGTGACACTTGAAATGGACCTTTAAACGGACACGGCTGTGGCCGGGAAAAAAGAAAACAAAAAACCGCCGCGGTATTCACAGGCTCCGCTCGATAAATGAGCTTCCCAGGATATTCAGAGCAAACAAGGGATCGACAGGGTAGTGCGCAAATAGCTGGGACTAATGAGTGTGTGGCTCTGTTATGAGTGAGGAGAAGGGTAATGTATGCCCGTGTGTGTGTTTGCATGTGCGGGAGGTAAACAGCAGCCGTGGAGAGTATAGTTAAACAGCAGTGTTCTCTGAACCCGGACGCCAGTAGGAGGGTATAATACATTAAACGGGAGGCAGAGTGAAACAAATTATAGTGGGGTGTCTTTGTGTTGTTCTTGTCCCTCTCACACACTCTCTGCGTTATATATTTTTACACTCCAGTGATTTCCCTCATCCACCACCACAACCGCACGCACACACACACAAACACACACACACACACACCCCACCAGCCTTCTATCTCGTTCACTGCTACACGGCCTCTCTCTCTCTCTCTTTCTCTCTCTCGCTCTCTCCCTCCATCTCAGGTCATGTTGCGGCAGCTCCAGTAGAAATAATAGGACTGAAGGCGTGAGGTTGTTATTTGCATAGAAATAGCATGACGCCCCAGGCAGCCGGGAGAAGGACACAGAGATCATTTGTCTAAAATTTTAATGAAAACTTTTGCTGAGACAGAGATTTTTTTTCCTCCCTCCTCAACCAACCAACCCCCCCCCGCGCACCCCTTTCTACCCCCTTCCCCGCCCCCCCCAACCCAACCCCCCTTTTGCCCGTCAGTGAATTAACGGGGCTCGATTTAAAATTAGATGAC
>JAODJW010000100.1:1026763-1082725 GCA_026777045.1 Hyperopisus bebe
TTAAGGAGACAGACAGGCCCCGGCAACACATGCCCCTCCAAATGGGAAAAATGAGGTCCATGATGCCGGGCCTGAAAAAGACATACATGCATGGGGGGAAAAAAGGAGAAAGTAAATCATGTGTCTCTCCTGTCTTTTTTATACGACCGGCTTTTCCCCAAGCACTGCATCGCGAAGGCTGAATCATGTGACAGCCAATACACTGACTGCTGTTTAACCACAGCAACAACCCTCAATCAACCCGGCCAGGTCCACACCTACACGGTCACAGTAATTAAGAGATAGGGAATCAAACAAACTCAGGCAGAATGCACATGCCAGCCTTGGACTTCAGGTGCTGCGTCGGAACCAGGCAGACCTGACCGATCGATAACAGATCAGGGAGGAACAGGAAGTGTAACAGGGAAGGAACAGAGACAAAGGATGCATCCTGTGTACCAGACAGTGCAAGTAAACTCTATTCTTCAGCCTGAAACACATACCAATTGCACTCCTGTTTAGTAAGCAAGGATACCAGCCTGCAAGTGATTGCATGCTACTACTTCACTGGCAAAGACTGCTGAGAGAAAGGTACCACACTGATCCCAAGCTCCTGCCTCTCTCAGTCTGAAAGTGCTGCCACCTGCACAAACACGCCACTGTCTACGGACTGGCACGCGGCATCATGGCACCGCTTTCAGGATCACACTTTGCAGTTTGCACCATCAGCGGGCTTGGATTTTTGGCTCGTTACCGCCTGTCAGCACAAGTACAGACAGGACTTTTGCTATTTTGGTCACATGAAAATCAGTGTCAGCTTGAGACCCCATGTGCACCTGACTGCAGCTATTGGTGCCAGTTTGTTTCCTGTTACCATCAGAGGAGCGGAATGAGCAAGAGTAAAGAGGTGGGTTTATTCTGAACTTGTGTATGTAGCTTTACCTGAGGATACAAAAGGCTGCAACTTCACAGATTAGGATGATGGTTGTTTGTTAAAATGCCGATTTCCCAAAACTTGAACACATCAGGCTACAAATACCACTGCAATCTATAAACAAAGACATTAACAATAAACACACAATCCTTTTGACCCAATTACTGCCTTCATAGTTAACTACTAACTGTCAAAGTTGAAAAACAAGACGGAGACAGATCACAGAACAGTGTAAAATTGAATGCAACACATATGCAGTTACATATTTATGTCAAGCACAATGTAGCCGATCTTTGATATTTACCATCACATGTCAATAACTACGGTACTGCACAAACTGTAAAATAAAAACACAAAGATGATCACACAATGGTCTCAAGTGTATTCAGGTCAAATTTACTGTACTGTTAGCGTGATACCCATTAGGTGGCAAAGCGGGTGTGGGACGCACAGTGGTTAAGGAGATTAGCTCGTAACTCAAAGGTTGCCAGCAAAGTCTAATATGAGGGACTTGACTACAATACCCTTGAACAAGGTACTTAACATGAATTGTTCTCATAAAAATGTAGCGGCATAAATGACTAAAAACTGTAAGTCACGTTCAACTAAATGTAGATGCAGTGATTATTTGCTATAAACAGTTAGGTATTAAAAACATTTATGGGTCCATATGGAGAAATATTTACAGCCACTTCCCCTCATTTATCAAATCAGAAAAAAACCACATGGAGTGACAATTCAGTCTAGGCTCCTGCCATCATTATTTACCCACCCATTATTTACCTACAACAGAATAGAGTAACAACTAACAAACATCACATCTAAGTCCATTACATACATACATGTATATATAAATATGTACACGTATACACGCACGGAACAATTACAGAATTTGTGGAGTTTTACTGGTGCCTTATTTTGCACAAGTGTCTGCTAAATTGGACTACAGTGCTACGCATAGTATAGTTTTAACTGAATAACACAAGAAGTGAATTAGCTGTGAAAGGAGGAAATGAAGATAAGTACAAATAAGTATTAATGTGAAAATATTCACATAGTTGTGGAAAGAGATGAGTAGAAATATTTTAACAGGTTCAAACTGGAGAAGCCATGCACCATGGCCTGAGATTTATTCGACCCGATTCGCCTCTCAAAGGTAGCGTGGCTGCAGTCAGAAAGCCCACTGCGTGCACATTTAGGGGAATGGGAACTACAATATTGCATTGTTCCTGCCCATATGTGTGACGGTTACACAAAAGCCCATTGCACTTTTCATCTGCGTTAAATTCCGTGAAAATGAGACCATGAAATTCGGGTCCATTGTGCACGCACGAAACGCCAGTTGGTCTGGTTTTGTTTTCATTCTCAGGTCTTGCTTTTCGTGAATGCATGCATTTCATCGCCTTATATGAGACTGATGGTTACATAAAAATGAGAAATTAGAAAAGGTGGGATATTAGAGTCTTTGTATATAGGACTAGTAGTCAACGTGCTCTTGTCTGAGTTACGGTTTCTGGCAGCCGTTACAAACCCATTGTTTCTGCAGATATCAATAAAATGTAGAAATTACTGAATTACTGGGTAGAACACAAAGGCATTGAGTGTCCCAACACTGTCCCTTTTCCATTTAAAACTAAATTACTGATTTTTAAATTAATTCAGGTAAGCCATGGCCAAAATTGTAATATGTCAGCACAGTGATTTACCCACGCAGAGCCAAGACAGTGGTCTAATGATGGCAGGTTAAGCTCAGCGCTGCTTTCCTTCAACAGTATGACAACACAGACAAAACATTCATCTGCTGCCTTTTCATATTTTAAAAAAAAACTTTCAATTCAGATTTTCATATGTATTATATGTAAATTTCAATTCAGGCAATGTGTTATTACAGTCATGTGCCACACAGCGATGTTTTGGTTAACGACGGACCACATATATGATGATGGTCCCACAAGATTACAGTATAATGGAGCTGAAAAATTCCTGTTGCCCAGTGACGTTGCAGCTGCAACGCATTACTCACGTTTGTGGTGATGCTGGTGCAAAAAAAAAACTTACTGCAATGCCAGTTGTATGAACATATAACATAGGTGGTGCTCAGCCCTCCTGCAAAATAGCATCATACTCCCAGCTCAGCAAACTTTATTTTAGAGTGTGCTCTTTCTACTCATAAAAGATGCATATTACTATAGCCTAGGTGTGTAGCAGGCTACACCATCTGGGCTTGTGTAAGTACTAACAACACATTTCTCAGAATGTGTCCCCACCGTTAGGCGATGCATGACTACATGTAATAGTTTATCTTTAAAAATATGTGAGTATAGATAGACTTATAAGATATCTACAGCAAGTAATTAGCAAACAAGCTTTATGTATAAAAATATATATTAAAAATATTATATAAAATATAAGCAATTTTAATATAAACTCACTGTATTTCTTAGAATTGTGAGTTAAAAAATTAAAACAATGGAAAAAAGACATATCAGAGCTCACTTATCATAGTTGAAAGTACATTTTATGTATTCAAGAAGTGTTTACAACTTCAGAAACTTGGAGAAAAACCAAAAACAAAAATAAGGTGCACGAGTAACATTTAGCGTTTTTTCCTCTCCCACCAAAGTACCAGTAACAACGGCCCACATATCCTTGGACTTGCTGTCTGCGGTAGAAGCCAAACTTCAGCTGCACTGTATGCCAAACACATGTTTAGAGATACACACAGGCACATCACTCTGGGCACTGGGCGCTCCTGCATGCCTGTCGGTCTGACAGCCTGACCTCATTTCTGTCTGCTATTAGTGGCAGCGTCAGGTCCTCTGTGGACCGGCGGAGTGGGGGCCGGGGAGGCGGAGCGCAGCATGGAACCCAGCGAGAAGCCGCAGAACCAAGGAAAATGGAGCGGATCCCAGCGGTGCAACTATTAGAGCCTGCGAATTATAAAACTATTAACCAGGATGTAACTTCCAATTAAAAGATGATTCAACATTGAAATCTGATGGATGAATTTTGATTAAATGGAGACCCCATTAGGAGCACAGGGAGATGGACTTCAGACTGCTGAAACTCCAGTTAAGAGGCAGTGGTCTAATAAAGATTTCTTTCCTTTTTTGGCAAATTAAGGTTAATTACTTTAAATAACATAGCTGGAAGCACACAAAAAAAGGAATTGTGTTATATTCTCCCGAGATCTCAAATAAACGGAATAGGTGTCCACTGCCTGCTAGCTGGGAGTCAAGCAGGCATTCACTCAAGGATTTGCTAACAACATAAGCTGAGTTTAAAACTCCTATCTATTTATAAATATGCAGCACCTAAATTAGTAAATATATATTTAAAATGCACACATAATCGCACATACTATTCATGCTTGCAAGCAAACACAGACACACACTAAAACCAACACAGTACACACAACATTCCCCCGTAATCCTCACTGTAAACAAGACCTCCAGAATCTTATCAGACTGGGCCCCACACAGTGACCTGTTTTTTCCTGAGTCCCAGGGACATGTAGGGGAGAGTGACAGGCTGCTCTGAGAGGGGAGACAATGGAACGGCACGCGCTATTGTCTCATGGGAGAGGAGAGCATGGCACTCGTTCGCCTGTACACACACGACATTCCCATCCGGAATCACCTCCTCATGGAAACGTGGCAGAGGGCACAAAAGAGATGCACGTCGAGATCTCTCCCCCAGTACGCCTTTGTGTCTGAACGACAGCTATGGTCAGACACAGGCCGCAGCCCCTCCGCAAAAACACCGGGAGGACACTGCCAGCGTGGAAATGTGCCCCATTCTGTAATTAAAAACAGGACCGATAAATGATGCTTTTCCTTAAGTGTAAAGATGTTATGTAAAGCAAGTGCATGTCCATTGAGGAAGTATGAACGGCACTGTATATTCATTTCAAATAGCATTTTGGATAAGAATCTCCAGGCTTGCGTTTCATGTAATATTTCTAGCATATTTAAAATGTATATTTTATTTGGGCCCCACAACACTGACCAGAAAAAAATGGTTAGAAGATGGATGGATGGAGATATAGAAACATTTTGTAAGTGTAAAAAAAAAAAAAAGTATATTTTTTACACACAGAACAGTGCTATACCAATTAACCGACAGCTATGTTTACTTAAAGCCAAACCTGCAGAAATGTTGAAATGTCATCATTTGACACAAGTGCTGATTTTGTAGCAAACCCATTATCAGTGATACTGCGTATCCCCCGTGGTCCCTATGTTTACGATTTGGCCATGGTCAGGAGTCGGGAGCACATATGCATTTGCGGGTAACGGATCGAGTTAGAGAGGTCAGCCCCGGTCTCCCAGCGCTCTCCACGGACACCGCTTCGCACTGTTGTGATTGCCGATGAGGTCCGCCATTGATTAGCCAAACACGCGAGAAAAGGCGGTCAAACGACTGAGGTGCCACGCTGCGGCTCTGAGCACGCCCCCCCCGCACGGAGATCACATGCCACCTTCACATATCTACCTGCAGCCGCTACGAGGTCGCCCACCGCGGCAAGCTCACCTTCCGTGTGGTTTCTAAATGTAAATGCTTCACCACCTCTGAGACATAGCCCTGCGGGGGAGGGGGGGGGGTTAGGGGAAGCTCAATGAATATGAACACACGGACCTCGAAGTGATGCAAAATCACCCTGAATTTCCCCACTCCAGCTTTGTTTGTGAAGTTTGTAGCAAGGCGCACGAGCTTTAAAGGCTGGGAAGCGCCAAGGCACCGTATGCTGGGAATTGTACCTGATTCCAGCCCTTACACACATCACTTTTCAATTTGTAGCTATAGAATGGTTCTCCATTGGTCCTTTTGGGAGGAAGGCTGCTGTGTAATTGACAATGACAGAGAGCAGTCAGACTTGATTAGTTCAGGCTTGGTAAGCAGTTCATTACTTGAGAGGCAGACGGTAGTGAGATGGAGCCACAAGGCACTGTTTGAGGATGTGGGGAGACATCTGCGGGCCATGGCGTTTTAGGGAGCACTATAATTAAAGAATGCAGAGAGGTGCCATCATGCTGCTGATTGCATCCCCCCCGCTCCGGATTCCTCCTGTGCCATCACGGCTCGGGGGGCCTCATCCGGCCCTAGAAGTTGACACGGCGCGCATAGCGTGTATAGCTGCTAAGGAATGTGGTTCTCTAGCTTGCCGGTTTAAGTGCCTGAGAACGATGCAGCTACGGTTCCCAGGTGGGTCCACTGGGGGGGAGCAGAGAGGCGTACTACTAAGTGGCCCCCCCCCCCGGGGGAAAGGGGGGTGGTGAGGATCTGCAAGCTTCTTGGAGTATATGGCGCCCCCTACGGTACGGCTTGTGCTCCCTTCCCCACACAAGTCCGGCAGCGGCGCAAGACGGGGGGTTGCAGAGCCGGAAGGAAAGTCTGAACCCAGCTGGAAGGCAGCGTGGGGCCGAGCGGTGGGGAGGGGGATGCCGGGGCTACGGCCGGCCCTCCACAGCCCACCTGCCCTCAGGGCTTGTGTACACAGTGGCCCACAGGCAGCCCCCGTGCTCCTGCGCTAATAGGATATTTCACAAGGAGAGACGGTGAGGTGAGGAGGTGGTGGACGCAGGGGCCACTCAGCAAATAACTTACAGAAGTTTTAATTTAAAAAAGGGGCCCTAACGCATGGGAAAATACGAGGGCTGTGGCAAATCAAGCTCTAATTCACTTCTTATATCGCTAAGCCCTTAGTAAAACATTCAGCAGCACGTGGCCCACAGGGGGAGGGGACAGCAAGTCTACTGAACAACCTCCATTGTCTCAGACAGTCACGGGGGGTGGGGGGGGGTGGCACTTAGTTCCTGCATAGATCTTCCAAAGCAGAATTCCACGGACTCAGAGTTAGTGCTTCACCGTTTGCATCCAAATCGATGATACGCGGCAAGGGGCAGAAGACAGATAAGCCAGGCCTATCTGTAATTCGACAATGCCAACGTATGCAACCCCACATCAAATATGCCACCATAGGTGCCATTGTACTCCTGTGGCACGCCATGTTGGCAATGCCGCAGGCCCCTGTAGCATTATGAAGTGCTAAGTAATTGACGAGACTGGAAATGTGAGCTGTTCCTTTTTTACACCACAAAAACACCTCTGTCTGCCTTGACCAGGGGCAACAGAGGGCCAGAAGAAACCACCTTTCTTACAGCACCGGCCCTGCTCAGAGGCTCATTTGCACCTAAACTCAGTTTGCTAAATTTGTCTTATTCACATGTGAATGCGGAGGACAGGATTAAGGGTACTCGGAAAAACAGGTAAGCCACAAAAATGGGAGAGGAGAAGAAGCGTGAGAGAGGGAGAGAGCGAGATAGAATAAGCCTCGGCACAGACAGCCCTGTGAAGAATTGCAAAAGCCTGGGCTTGCGAGCAGCTGACAAAAGGCCTGTCCCGAACGGTTACATGATCTAAATTCTAATCAAACATCATTTACAGCTTGTTTTATTTGGGCCTCTTGAGAGCCTGTCCCTCCTGCCTCTTTGCCATGGCAACCAGTGTCTCATTTCAGAAGTGTCATGCCACATTATCATCTCGCCGGCTCACACACTCCGCCTGACAACATCTCCTAGCCCCTTGTGAAAAAATACTGAACCCCACGCTGCCTTGCTGCCGCCCTTTTCTTCCCTTTATTCTTTCTTCACCTGAGGAAAACCGACGGGCCCCCATTCGTAATTAAGCCCGAGGCCTGCACGCGTCCAAGGCTGAAACTGTCCACCGAAGACTCACCTACGCAGTAAGAAAAACATGGACAAAAATAAATAAATAAAAGATACATCTGTCTCGCTCAGATGTGCAAAATTATCCATCGTGGGTCCACAAAGTGTCTTGTGTAAACAGTAAACAACTGGCTTCCTCTGTGGTCATGTGAAATATTCAACCTCCCAGACGCACAAGGTATGGACCACACACTAAATGAAGTCGTAGTGCAATGTGATTTGAAAAGAGACACATATTTGCGCTCTCCATGTGTTCAGAGGGTGTGCAAACTTCTTCCCCTGACTGAACAGTGTAAACAGCTGGTGTTCCGCTCCACCCCGCTGCTGCTTGGGCTGGACTGCTAATTGTCTTGAAGGGCTGGCAGTGTATCTGGTGACAGCTTCAAGGCAACATAAAATTTGTTTTCCCCATAACGGGGACGCCGGGTCCACGCTCTCATCAAGACAGCCTAAATATGAATGTGCATGAATGTGCAAATGTGACCATTTTGGAAATTATTTCCAGGATGAAGACATCGTAATGGAAAGCATGGATTTCATCGTCTTTTCCTTATGAAGCAATACCTGTTATTCTGAAGAGCACACACCCCATAACAATAAAATCACGTTTTCAAAAAAAGGAAAAACAAAACTGGAGGACCCTTCATTAAAGGTACAACACTTTTTTTCATGCTCCCAAATGAAAGATCTCGATAAAGGTTTGAATTCGTCTAAAACAAACAAGACAATAAAAGTCATGAAGCCCCTTTGGCGACAGGGATAGTTCATGTATTTCAGTGTTCAGTGTGCATTAGGGCAGCAGCAAAAACACGCCTCCACTGCTATCTTAAATAACGAGCATCATTGTGGGGCCCGTTCTGGGGAAAGGGGATCATTTGAGAGGATATTTGCTTACATGTGTATCAGCAATTTGGTGTATTAGGATGCCCCCCCCTGAATGTCGCCCAGCCTGCTACCCCCGCCGATCTCACCATTCCCCCCACCATCCAGGCACACACATTGCCATGGTGTTTTCCTCGCACGCTGCGTGAATTAGATTCCCATCATCGGAGGCTGCAATTTTCACCCAGGCGCGACGAAATCGCACACCGGCCTGCCTCAGCAGCACCCGTCTCCCCAGGCGTGCCGCATACATGCATATCGAGGGGGGGGATTAATGTCCCTGGTGTGTAAGACAGAGGGCCGGGGGATTGGGGGTTGGTTCGGATGGTGGGGTCAATCAAGGAGAACCCACCTCTTACTCTCCTCCACCATATGGAGAAAATAAAAAAAAAATTAAAAAAACTCAAAACTAGGACATTTTAATGTTTGATTTTAATGAATCAAAATGTAACAGAGGTTCAGACATACGTGTTCAGATGCCACTTGCAATATCTAACTTGGCTGGTACGGATGAAATATTTGGAGTCTTCTTCAGTTTTGAGACTGAAGGTGGCAGAGATGTATGTAGGATGAGTGTTAACTCTGATTTTCAGGGTACAGATTGAAGCAAGAGGGTCCGTGAAGTTACTCTTGTACACAGTGGCACGGATAATGTCCCAGAGAACAGGTTTTGGATACTGGAGCCAGGAGCTGGACCACTAATGTGGCGAGCATTACCAAACCACTAATGTTAAGGCTAGACGAGTGTGTCTGATTAAGCATGAGGCACTGCTGAGGCTGAATCAACACAGACACAATTCAGCATTGCGGTGTCAGGTGGCAGGTAACAAATACGCAAGTCTGTGACGCTACAGCAATGAGCTGAAACCAATACACTGTGTAGGAGGCTACGTCGGCGAGTCTCGGCCAGTAGAGGGCGTCAGAGTGTGCCGAGGCTTTGCAAACAAGTCAACGCCAGGCCACAAAGTCAGTGCGCCGAAGTGCTGGGACCGTGGGGGAGCGGGGCCATTCCAGGTCCCCACAGTAATTTTCTGTCAGACCGGCAGGAATGTGCACTGCCCCGGGGCAGTGGCGGGAAGCTGCAGAGTGCACTGCCAATTGGGGACTGAACCCCTCACCTCTCAGACCCACTGCGGGTGCTAAGCTGCTTCTGTGGGGGGGGGGGGTGAAGTGAAACCCCAATACTACAGCTTTTCAGAATGGGAGAGACACAAACAGAAGCAGAAAAAGCCCTTTCTGTGACCCAAGCAGCCCAATGGAGCCGCAGCTCTGATCAAAATGCTTAAGCATACATATGACATTGCCCTACATGTAGAGCTGTTAGTAATGCCTACTCATCGCCATTGGATCATGCTTAACGTGCAGCATGGCTTTAGAGAGTGAAAAAGTAGCCTTTCACACTGAGAAACACATCCAGTCTTAAGCCAGTTTGCCATTTGTCACGTTCCAGGAGAGCGAAGCAGCCAAGAGCCCCAGATTGGATCCCTTGTTTCAGGGCCTTGTAGGGCAGCTGGGGCGCTACCAAAAACTGCAGGGGCTAAACTAAATGCCAGTTTGGTGGCACACAATAATGTGAAATCTTACAAAACTGTCTTGAATTGTTTAATCTCATAGGGTAATAGGCGCTAGCTTCTTGATCAGTTTTATTATGTGCACAATATTTTTTACAGCATTATTCCAGTTATAGCAAGGTAACACTGTCAAAAAGCTTCATCATTAGGTCTCTTCCAATTCATTCAAACACTTTAATATGAAAATAAAAAAATCTCAGAAAAAAAGAAACACACCACCCTATTAATTTCCCAATGTCCTAAGCATAAAAAATATACTAAAATGAGTACAGAACCAGGTCAATGTCAAATAAACCACCAAATGGACTGACTGAATGACTGGTGGGGGGGGGGGGGGGGGAACCCAGAGAAACTCCACGACAACATGGGGAGAACATGCAAACTCCACACACATGGAACCAGGACAGAGACTCAAAACCTGGTCCAGGAGATGTGAGGCAACACTGCTCAGCACACCCCCACCCCGCTCATCAAACACAAATTAGCAAAATTATTCTAACCTAAATTTAAAATCTAAATTTTCAAACATGTCAAAAATGACAGTTAATTTATGGTAGGGGGGGCAACACATATAGAGCCAAGAGTGGAAGCCAGTATCTGTGCCATGAAACTGTTCACTGTGCCTAAAATGGCCGCCAAGTCCTTTATTCGTGCACCTTTCCGTTCCTTATTCTATTGCTCATCCCATTGGCGCCCAAGTCATGCACTAGGTCTATCAGCCTCTGCGCTCTCACGCTGATATGAAATGTGGCATGTGGGGGTAGCGCTCGAAACCAGAGAACTCAGCAAGGCTGAAGAGAGAGGATATCGCTCAGCGGTACCGACAGCACAGACACCTGAGTCTTGGCCGGCGAGGGAGCAAGAAAGATTCATCAGCATAGTCGCGTCACTGTTTGCACAGCTGGTGAGCACAGGCACTGCCATTATCGTGTTTTATTACCTCTTTAAGTGGAGCAGACGGAGGACGCACGCGAAAATGACGCCACCGCCCTGCAATACCAGGAAGGACATTGACAGAAACGGCTTGGATGTTTCCCCTCAGCCCTCCCCTGTTGCACCCAACCCTTGTCCTTGGCGATGTCTTTGCGGGCAGGGGCTGCTGGGAAGGCAAAGGGCAGGCCGCAATAGATCGGGAGGGGGACTCGGGGGCAGCTTTCCAGGTCAGCAGCTCAGATAGAGCGCAGGTGCTGGGGGAGTAATCCCGCCCGCCCCCCGTCCCCCCCATTCAGCTCCAAGATTGATGAAGCCTTCGCCCCGACCAACTGTAAATATACCAGCAGCCTTGTCAGAACAGGTCTCCAACAGCAGCCCGTGACAGCTTGGACTTCTAAAGCCACCGGACACATGACATGCCACGCAAACGCTAAAACCTGCACGCTCAGTTCAGGAGACGGCATGGCGATCCTCTTCAAGTAAAGAACAGAGCCGGTTTCAACACCCATTTGGAGCTTAAAAGTAATGACCAAATGTAGGACCATAAGTATGGAGATGAAATTATGAAGGGAACAAAGACCGCCATCTCATCTCTCTGACCCCCCCACCGCCACCAACACCACCCACCCTGCAGTTGTATCCAGTGGACACCCTTCCACTTCCCTGCCACCAGCATCAAACACACACTGCATTTAGCTTGTTTCTGACACCCCAGCTCACTCAAATTGACTGCAAATTTCATGGCGCAAATTAGCTAATAACTCATGATCCGTAATGAACGAAAAAACTGTCATGTAAAATTTATGTAGTATTTTCAATTGTGTGTGAAGGACTCATTTAGCACTAGGAATAAATTGGGGTTGGGTGAAGGGTGGTGTTAGGAAGAAAAATAGGGAAAAAATTAACCTAAAAGAGCTTTCCAGCCCTCTTCATGTTGAGCTTTGTGTGAGCTCCTTCCTGCATCGCTGCCAAGCCTTGCAGAGACAATCAATTACATCCCAGGCCCTTGCACGTGCGAGTCCCTGGCTGTGTAGAGCTGTATTGGTTCCCACTGGAGAATGGCCTCCCCCTGCCACCAGTTATCCCACAAGACCAAAGTACATTCCACAATACAGCACAGCAGCTGAATGAGGACACTGAGGTAGCAACAATCCCTCCTCACTGGCACAGTCGGGCACCCATGGTTGCATATATCAGACCCACTGCCCAGAGGACGCCCATCAGATGTTGCGTATTACATACATATGCATACATGTGCGTGTATGCATGTGTGTAGGTACGTGTACGTGTTGAACCTCCCATACCAAAGCTTCCACTCCGGGACCCGGACATGAAAGCAAGATCCGTAACAACAGAACCTGGGGTGCAGCCCTGCCTGGTGGATTTACTCCTCGTTTGATCCTGCTACAAAAATAAAAATATCAGTTTCAAAAGCAAACGGTCGGGACAGATGCAGGACGGCCGCACTTATTTCAAATCAGGTGACATTTGTTAGTAACTAACACTGGGAAGCAGGGTGGCACCAGCTAACCTTTCAGCAGTGAATTATGAGAATTTACCTTCATGCCTCAGTGCGTTTGCTGTTCGACCGCCTTTAGTGTCTAAATCAAAGGCGGGATCTGCTCCATCGGCACTTTCACTGGCAAGGGCAGCTGTCGCATGAGCGTTTGACAATCAGTGACATTTACTCTGTCACATGGGCACCGCAGACGACACACAGACCAATGGGCTTGCATAAGTCAGTTTGCCTCCGGCTACGTTGTCTACACCAAAAAGGCTACACATCGTGTGTGTGTGCATATCATATATAATAACCTACTTATAAAACAGATACACATAAATACATTTTATATAGACCAGAAACTGCATGCATATTGTAACCAAAAATGCAGGAAAATAAAAGACCAAAGTTGGGAAAAAAATGCTGCAGAGCGGAAAGAAGAAAAGAAAACCACTTTCAGAACAGGAAAGACAAAATTTAAACTAACATCAAGACTTCATACTCAAGAACACATGCCTAAGCCCCCACCATAGGGGTGACGAAAGGTTCGCTCATTTGGTCCAGCATAAACCCAGTCCTCGTTCCCCAGACAATTCTAATTTATTTAATGACTAAACAAGTCATTTTGGGCAAAAATGTCGATTTGCATTCTACCGTCTGCTTCAGCATGGACCCTAATTACTGCCGGTCTGCCTCGATTGGAGGTCTTCTCTTCGCAAAGGTCCAGCCTCCCAAGGATCCCGTTTCATTATCCCATCCCATCCTTCGTTTTGTACGTCATGCATACTCAGTCATGGACCGACCGAGAAGGCCACATTAATGAGCTGCATCAAGGCAGACAGCGGTAGCTTCATTCCGAGACTGCAGGTAGTGGTATTTCAAAGGGTGGGTGACGGAAACTAACTTCAAATCACCACCATCTTTACTTTCTGAGCAGTGCCCTGCCATTTCTGAAGGTACCTGGCATTATCTCCACTTCCATGCATCCATGGACCTAGACCACAACGTGCTGTCTCTCTCCCGGTGGATGTTGTTACCCTGGGTACTTGCAGCCATTTACAAACAAACACCGCTGCATGACACTATTAAACAAAACGTCTGCCCCAAAATCGATTATCCTTATTACTGCTGACTGAAGAAGCTGGGTCATCTTATGCATGGCTGCCAGACGGGTAAATTAAGCAATTTCTGAAAATCTGAAAACTAAACTTGTACCATTACATCTGGCCCACTCCTTAAAATTCTGCCGGGCTTTAGCATTAGCCACTAACCCAGTTTTGCCAGCCTCTGTTGCTGTCAACATACAGCCTGTCTTATCTGCGAAGGACAGCCGTGCTTCCGCAAGATGCAACCTGCAACCCCTGGCTGTATAGTTATTAACATTGGGTTAATTAACCCACAGCTCATTTGCATGGAAGGAAGACTAAGCCCCATTAAGGAGTCCTGAATCAAATGGGCCATTTTTGAAGATGCATTATTGTCAGCATGCATGCTTTATTTCCTCGACTTCTGTTTGATGGGATTAGACTACGGACTTTGATTTGATTAGACAGCATTTTAAGGTTCCGTCGGTCTGTAAAACTTTCAGTGGAAACGCATCTTCTTATCACTATCCACACCAACAACGATAAAAAAAAAAACCTAAGACAAAGAGGGATTATTCTTTTGCCAAACAAAAAAAAATCTATACCTTCTACTCATGGTGGGCAGGGGGGGCAGGTGACTGGCAGCGTAAACAGAAGGCAGTAATTCTTAAGGATTGTGCATAGCCACGCTCTCAAACGGGGGTGTGCAATAGCAACACAACATGAGAAGCGGCGGTGGGGGGGGGGGGAAGTGTTTCACTGAGCTAAGCCCCCCCCCATCTGTCCATCTGTCTGTCTGTCTGTCTCTGTAGCGGGTCACAGCGGGGGGCACAAATGGTGCACCCCCTTCGATGCCCGGAACGGTGCCTTACTGCCATGCAGTGATGGCGGTAATATGGCCGGTGCCCTGTGCCGCTGTCAGCCATGCAAGTCTGCTTTACCTGCTGCGATTCCATTACCAGGCTGCCTGTTCCAGCACTCAAGTGTTTCTGTAGCATATTAAACAGATTAATAGAACAATGCTCCAGGGAGAGGGCGGCCTGTCAATCTCCGCTAAAAACACAAAAGCAGAAAATTAAAAAAGCCCATGGCTGAACTCCAGAGCTGATAAAACACACTGGAATCTCGCATGGAGGGGGAAAAAAACACAGATGGTAAATATTTATTCTCTCTCCCGCTTGTTAAAAAAAAAAGAGAAACACACACACACACACACACACACACACATATAAGGCAGCATGGACTGTGGTATTCTGATGAAAAGCTACCAGGCAGTTTGGCCCAGGTGAAAAAGAGCAATTAACATCAGAAATACAACAGATTCCCCATCACCACACTGCACTCCACCTTCCAAAACCATTGTACTGGTCTGCTGACCCTTGTCCGGGTTCATAGGTTGACACTTTAACGCATGTGCAGAAATGCCTGATCAAGAACAGGAATCCTTTAACGAAACAATAAAACTGTCACTGGAAGTGTTATAATAATAATCTCATGAATTAATGTAATGGGGGAAAAATCCTTTTGATATACTAATATAAATGTCTAAGGCCAACTATCAGATGTGATACTTTGAGTAATGGAGGGGCAGGGCGGCAAGAGTCTTTTCATAAAATGCTTATACATCTTTTACGGTTTAGAGAACATTGTGCTGAAAAACCTCTATTGCATTTCTGTGTGAAATAACAGCTACATCTGCTCTGCTCTGTGTCTCTAGGGTGCTTGTTCTCTTAAAAGTCACTGTCTGCCCATTTTCCAAAGCCATGAGACAAAGAAAGAGCATGTAGTAGCCCGAGGACTGAGCAATCACAAAAAAACAAAGAAATATTCAGCAGATTAGGCTCTAACTGCATGTCCATGGGAGACTTTTCCTTGTCCTGGGTGCCTTGGTATGATCTCCAGAGAATCTGGAAGAGTCCTTTCTAGCATGAGTTAATAGGCTAATAGAGTGGAAATATGCAGTCGCACAAAAAGTGTGGGGGTTGGGGGGGGGGCAGTTTACACCACAGCCGAACGCAAATCATTTTTAACAGTGAAAGTCATATGATGGCTCATTACATTAAACTATCTTTTCTAATATCCCATAATCCAATGCCTCTCCCATGTCCCGGGGCTATGAGCAAAGAGACAGGGAGGTCTAATAGCCCAGTGTATTAGCAGGTTAATTGCCCTGTTGCAGCCATGGCTAGATCAGGAGAGGAGCCAGTTGTAGTTTAATTGTAAACTGTCCCATGTCATAACCCTCATGAGCAGGCAGCCTCTGGGGCCTCGGCACAGACTGTACCAGAGATACAGAACGCGGGGCATGCGGCAGCCTGGCTAATGAGTGCTGGCACACAGAGCAGCCCGTCGGGGCAGCCTTCACCATCGCATCTGCACGCTGCAGATGCGCATGTGCTATTGCAGTCACGTGTGAGTAGAGTGGTCCTACTGCGATTGCTGCGCAGAGTACTGTAATATCCCCTGAATGGATTCAGTCCCCACGTGTGATAACTGGGAATATTCCTGGAGCATTATAAACATTTATCCCACATGGTACGATCGGTAGCACCAGGACCTGGAAGGGGCGATGCATGCAATGCAGGGCTGCAGGCAAATTAGAGACAGGTTGAATTTTCTGCCCCTGGCATTTCTCTTGTTGTGGTCGGACCTCTCAGTCTTTGAATCCAAGTGCCCAACATTCTGCTCAAGCTGACCTTCAGAAGTCCTTGGCTTTTCAGTTACTGCTCCTTCACCTCTCGTCACCCAGGCCTCAAAAGCTTCATGAGCCCAACCCACCCTACTGGTCTCCTCAACCCAGTATCCGTAGCACTCCCTCGTTTGCATTCCTCACCAATGCCGACGCCCCGGATCATCTCTGCTCCGAGGCCGAGCCGGCCCTGTCTGTTTTCATTCCTCTCCGAGGGGAAAAGTAATTTGGGAGACAGGAGAGCAGATGACCACTGGCTTCTGACCTTTTCTCCCTCAATTTAACTCCTCCGTGTTGCGGCGAGAAAGTGGCAATCAGGCTAGGCAGAAGTGACACCCTCATCTGAGCCCGGCGAAGCCTGCCGTACAATCACAGTGTCACTTTCCATCAACGAGCCAACGCGGGCGAGGTGAGAGCTGGGTTAGCCCTATCGTCGTATGGAGGCAGTGGCCACCTCCCCAACAAATCATTCATTAAGGCGAGGGCCGGCGTCAGATGAGTCAAAAACACGCATCATCAGAAGCCCGGAGAAACCTCTGTTTTACTCTGCTCAAAGGCTCTAATTTAAATGATTGCTAAACTGGTTTGTCATTAGAGCAATGCCTGTTATTTTCCTCTTTTATTTGTCACTTTTGAAGATGAGCCATGCATCCGCCACCTGCACAGGGGCTTTGAGTCCATCAGCTGTCAGCTACGAGCATCAGGCCAAATCATTACCGAAATCAAATCAGGACATTCTTGCGAGATGTTTCCTTATGGATGTCAAATAGAAGTCTTTATCCTGATGATGCATTGCAGACTGTTAGAAAATGATCTTTTGCAGCCGGCTTACAAAGTAATGCATAAATGAATAGAACATTATTTTAAGGCATGCATGATATCATCAAGCTATTTTAGGGAATTATTTTAGACATTATTTTAAGGCATACATGATATCATCTCGGAAAATATAGCACATGCAATGTTACACACACATATGAACAGGAATAAACTGTGGTTGTCATGCAGCGGATTAAGACATCAATGCAACTCTGATATACAGATCCACTACAAACAGCATTGTGCTACAACAGAGCATCGATGCACCAACATTCGTATCACTATGTAAGTGGGGGAACCAGCATTGAACCCTTACACAAACAAACATGCATCACAAAAACAATGTAGTGAACAGGCAAGAAGCTTAATATTTTGCTTTGGTGCTGTAGTAAGGCCTACAGGGTCATATCCATAGGACAAACATACCTATTTACACAATTAAGGACATCACACCCTCTCTTGTGGGTTTAGAGGAGAAAGGTAAGAGGATAAAAAAGTTCCTTTGAGAAAAGAGCCATATCCCAAACTAATATGACACATTGTTGTTCTTCTTCAGGCATGAGTTTATATGTTAAGAAAAAGAAAAAAAAAAACCTAAATGATGATATGCTTCAAAGGGGGGTATTATCATTTGAAAAGATCCAGGCATTGTGTTGTGCGTCCCCTCTGCGCTGAAAATGAAATTGTCTGATGTGCAAGATTTACCTTTGCTGCGTTCGGCCCCAATCAGGCAAGAGGGTCGCAGCTCAATGTGTCATCTTGCGGCTCCATCGCCGTGGCTCCAATTTACACACAGGGCCCGTTCTGCATTTCAAAGGATCCCAGCACGAGCCTCCTGTTAGCGATCACTATCTGGGCCCCGCAGAGGCAAGATTAGGCCAGCTGGAAAAAACCGCTCACTGCTTCTGCATTTACATTTTCATTTTCATATTAGATTCCCCCCCACCCCGCCCCCTGTCTTTCCCCTCCTGGGCCTTAACTAGTCTGTCCAAGCTGCCTGAGCATATATTCCTGCTACCTTTCCAAGCAGAGTTAGCCTGTAGCAGCTGGTACCACGTTCTACAAGTATATGTCTATGCAACTAGCAGTAATGGAATAATTAAACTTTTGATGTAAAAATATATAAAGTTCAAGTAAGCCGCAGTGTTAAAGCAATTCATCTGAGGAAACAACCCCATTACATCAAAGTATTATCATAAATCCAAACAAAACATATACTTCAAAAAGACTGAGCAAAAAAAAAATACTGAAAATCAGACCAAGAACAACAGTCCACAAATGTTGCGGGGCATTTTCTGAATTGGAATTTCACTTATCCAAATAGCTACAACTTAATCCGGAGCCCTCAAAAACAAGATTCCTCACACCTGACACTCTGCTGAGCTTCTGTGACCTTACCCACTCCCAAAGTCTCGCTGACCATTGAATATTTTCAAGCGATGATAAAAGGGGGGGGGGGGGGGAGAGTGAGAGGGAAAGAGAATTCACAATCTCAGAGACGACGCATGGTAGCAAAACGTGGGGATTTGTTGTTGACTCCGGGGCAGCCCCAGCCCACTCACTGGAGCTTATTCACTCTGAAATGTGGTGGTGGGCTAATGGAGGAGTGGTGCCGTTATTATTTGGGACTGGGAATTCTGTATTCCGAGTGCCTCTGTCTCCCCGGCAGATCTTGTTTACTCTGTTCGGGCGGTAACCTCATTCAAAGTGACGCTCAATGGACTTAAAGGCTGGAAAGGTACAGTGATGCATTGCGCCCATAAACCCCAATGACTTACCCTGCATACTGAGGGCAGACAACGGCACATCCATGCATCCCCGCCACTATTCTGACAGAGCAGGAGGGAGAGCAGAAGCAGTAGCCAAACATGCAGAATAAGCTACTGACAGACATGCCACAAGGTAGCTAAAAACAAAAAGAATAATCCAGCAGAGACATCCTACTGGCTTTGATTTTTGATATTTGAGGATTGAATGATACACGATAAATAATAGCAAAGATGTTCCGTGATATTAGCACTGTACTTATGTCTATGACCAAGTGTTTACTGAAAGTTTTTTTCCTGTGATACCTTCGATTTCTTTTTATCAAAGATCAAATTCCAGGGCACCAAAACACAAATTAAGGCGTGATCATGTTAGCATAACTAACGGAACATCTAAATCACCTTCACGGAGACAGAAAACCAGCAAAAAAGAACAAAACTGTATTATCTTTACCTCTGAGTTTGCCCATCTCTCAGATTTTTAAACTGGATCAACATGCCAGTAGATGCACGAATGAATACAGAAACCTCACTCAAGCCAGAAAAGAAAATACAGTGAATTTAAAAACAATCACCAACCAGCCTCACAGGGAAGAGAATCCCCATCTGTGGAAACACAACCAAGCTTAATTGATGAAAGGAAAAATAAAAGCAATATTGAACTACTGAACTGAACACTGAACTAGAATAAGGACAAAAATGGAGCTGAAGGCAAAATGACATATTGTGAAAAAAAGATACATGGTAACACTTAAAGCTCTCATCTATAATACACTATAGATACCTTCATTATGTGGTATAAGAATTAAGGATACTTTTTTTCTGCATTATGAAAGCATCTAAAATGCATTATAGGTGAGAGCTTCATAAAGCATTCACAATGCATAATAAACATGGTTAAAAATAAATGTATTATGCCTTTTTATAAATATTTCTAGCCATGTTTATAATGCTTTATGAATGTGTTATAATGTGTTATAAATATGTTCATAGATTCTTATAGATGGGCCATTCATAGAAAGTGATAACAAATATACATATAAAGACATGTTCTGAATTTCACCAAGATACAGCTACCGCATTCCAGTATAAACTTGTTTATAGAAGCAGACTCAGTAATTATTCTGATCCTTTCTATCAAGACTGAATATTATAGCCTAATGGGACAACTTGGTTTCCTTAAACTTTGTGTAAAAATAGAAAAATAACAACATCAAAATTATTGAGATGCACTGATGTGTATGAGAAAGAGAGAGTGGTTTTACATTTTATGCATGTTCTCATTGGCAGACAGCTGACCTTCAGTGCAGACACGCTTGGGTGAGTAACAGCGCTCAAATTACGTCCGTTCCAAAGGAGTACATGAAACAGCCACAGTGCTTTAAAGTTGTTCAATTAGATTATCCTTTTCATTTCTGCCTTCTAGTGTGCAATCAAGGGACTGACACATACAACCAGCCATCAACACACCATGCGTTCATGAGAAGACAAACACGCATGCTGCATATATTTTATAGAACCCAGTGTTGTACTTAAGTTATTAATAGTTAGCATGCAAAAATGCTTTCAAAATATAATAATAATAATAATAATAATAATAATAATAATAATAATGACAATTATTATTATTAATTCATTTATGTTATCATTTATGTTACATTATTTTATAGGAAATAATTTAATGATTTTATTAAATAACTGTGTTTAGATATAAGTAATTGGAAATGGAAAAAGAAGCAAATAATGGAGGCTGTGATAAACAAATCACCTTAAACATCACAGTAAAAGCAGAGATAAAATCCAGTGAGTCTTGTTGAATTTGTCTCTTAACTAACTTCCATGTTCGGCACATGTGCACAAGGATAAGAACTAGTCAATGCTAAATCAGTACAACCCCAGACACAAACGCAAACATTCTTGTATATTTGAACGCAAGTAACCAGACTCAGAATCATACACAATACACTCCAATAAACAAACAAAAACTGTTATAAATGCCCATGCACCTCTAATACACATATGATTTCCTCCTCTTTCTTTCCCAGCTACTTCCTTGTGAGTGTGTGGCTCCTCAGACAGGGACTCATCACACATTACTATTCAGATGGGCTTTGTGGGGGGGGGGGGGAATTTTCAAGGGATTTGCAGTAATTATATGACAAAATGCTTGCAAATCTCACTGGGTGCAGAATGGAAGCACACGGGTCAGAGGACTGGGCACTTTCTGCTGGGTAATTTGTAAATGTCATTCAGGTGGGCTTCTCTGTCAAAGCCGCAGAATCCAGGAAGAAAGGAAAAAAATGCACAGCAAACCTTTCTCATGCAGATGATTTCCAAACAGATGCCGTGTCCCCTTTCTATGGGCCTGGCAGGCTAAGGTCATCTCTGTCTCCACTTCTGCCCTTGTACATTGCCCAAAAAAGTAAGGGGTTGTCCGCAATTCATAAAGCTGCAGAGTGAAAAAAATAATTAATACAAACTAAAATTCATACGTCATATTTAATTTTATATGATATACATATATAAACACACACACACACGCTAACATACATACCGCTCTGTATGTATATGTAATATATATTGCTGTAAACATTAGAGAAAGTACATAAATATATTTCCATCCTGTACATAACTTCTCTCTACATATTTAGCTAGTTTTTAATTGAGCTTCAGGTTAAACTTTAGGTTAAAATATAATCATTTAAATATTAAAGATAAAAATAAATCACTACATTAAATCTTAATTGGTATGGTTACTATAAACATCCAATTTACCGCTTATTAACTTAACTAATCCATATTTTTGAGCAAATACTAATTTATCGAATTATCTATTAAACATGGAGGCAATTCATCCCCTAATATATCAGATTTTTATCAGGAACAACTTACGAGTATAGGGTTACAATAGCAAGACATAATAGGTGGATATTTCAAGAATGAAATTAAGAGCATAGCTGATAAATGAAAAATTACTTCTGTAGAAAATTTAATCTGTAGAAAAAAATACCATAACGAAATACTGCCCACAATATATTCTTTGCAGAATCTGAGGAATCTATGCACGCTAAATACATTACATTAAATTGTTATTTAATGTAAATGTAATATTTCCCAAGGGCTCCATAGATGAAACTCCGTCAGAAAACCACAGTCATGGCACACCTGATCACGGAGAAAAACAACCGTGGCTGAAATGTAGCATCCAGGTGATCTAGTGACGAGACAGACACACACACTACTGTGGCTTCCAGCGGTGCCATTATGGGCCTGGCCGCTATCAGCAGACAGGTCTGAGAGGTGAGACATTAGGTGCATGATTAGGTGAAGGCAAAATGACCCAACAAGCTGCGGTGGACTGCCTTGAGTGTGTTGCCTCAGTTCAGATAATCACTGCAGTCCATAGCGGGCCCAATCGATGAACTATTACCATTATCTTTAAAAGAGCCAAGCTCGTTTTCGTGTAAGTGGCCGATCAGCGTTGCTACTAACCCATCTATTAGGAGGCCTAGCTCACACTGTGTTCCTTGGTTCCGAGAAACATCTCCAGGACCGTCACCCAGAACAGCCCAGTCTACAGGTGCTCAGATCATCAGTCCAACCCTTGGCTCTGCTCCTATGACTGTATATAAGTGGAGTTCAGTTGAATTCTATTTGGAGGAAAAGTGACACTATTACACAAACGCAGACTTGAGGACTCCGTCCAGCAGAACAAACGAGGGCTGGATTTGTGAGTCTACACCACTGTTTGCCACAAGAATTGGGGAGACTTATCAAATTCAGTGTGAGTGCACAAGTGAAGAGAAGGCAGGAGGAAGGTCACAAAAGTAAAAAAAAAACATAAATTAACTGTCATCAGCTTATCAGAATTGAAAGTTTAAAACACTTATGCAATATCCAGTGCAGATAAACTGAGAAGTTTTCATTCACTGGTTTTCCTTTGACACCCAGCTCACCACACTGAAGTGTGAAGTTGCCGCTGATATGTGATGACATTTGTCACACTGCATACCTATACTTCAAAACACTAATTTGCATGCTTGTTTGGTGAACATAAGAGAACTGTATTTTTTTAATTGTGCTTGGCAAACCCTTGCATTACTGTGAAAACCAGTGCTGCATGTTTTCTTTGGTGCAGTAAACAAACACACAGGTCAGTGAAGGCATATAATTCAAAAAGGGAAACTATGATATTAAGAAGGCACAACCCTAAAAAGGGGGGGGGGGAGAAAATGTCTGCAACATAAATCTCTTTTTGAAGTCCTGGCCTTCATCGTTGACTTTTATGGCTTTAAAGTGGGAGGAAAAGCACTGTCGAACAATTCTGTTTTATTGCGCCGCATATAATAGGGGAGTTGAAGTGATTTTATGCAGTTTCTGCCTGGGATGCTGCAGCGCATTTCTCCATACGGATGTTATTGTTGCAAGGGTGACTCTGATATGTATTCTTTACTGATACCTCGCCTTGACCATGCAGCTCTCTCTCACAGCCACTGGCAGGTGATTCTATAGAGCCATTACAAAAAATCCACTACCAATGGCTAACATAGGCGCTTTCCAGCTTTAAAAAAAAAAATGAGCAGACAAATCTCTGTGCTGATCCACGCTGACTCCAGTGCACATATGCTGCGTACAGTGTATACGGCATTTAATGTAAACAATGACTTGTAAAAATCCCTGCTGTAAGTTCAGGAAAGGAAATAAACAATTTTACAAGCCCTTTGCAATTAGCAACTTCTTCAAGGTCCACAAAGGTAAAAGTTAAAGTTAATGAACGACGAACTTTCCAACCGAAAAGATAGAAAGCATGTTGATCAGTGTTTTAGTGCTGCTGATTTGTACCACCAGCTCCCTTGATGGTGCATGCCTGACCACAGTCCGATATACTGGTCCAATACAGTAAGAAGCTAATGCTATCAAGGCACAACCCATTTGAATGCCGTGCCTGCCTTTATCAGCAGCACTGGCGCAGAAAAATTGCTTGGGATTAATTTGGGTGCCTGTGAACGCACAGCTGGGATCACTGCTTATAGCTTTCAGCTGCGCAGGTCCCTAAATGCTAGGTTTGCACTGGGCTTTTTATTAACGGTGGGCTGGGCTGAGTTGGGTTGGACTGGGAGAGAAGGGTGGGGGGAGGGGGGTTGGCTTCAGTCAGTGGTGCAACACTAAATAGTATTTAGGAAAATAATAACATACATGCACAAAGCGATAAGAAAATGAAACCTTTCAGCACTCCCGAGCAGCAAGGAGATCCTAAATCTTCTAAGTTTTCCTTCTTGCTGGTTGCACTGTGCCAGCCTGTATCAGTTGTAAACATGCATGTTTAAATAAAACACAAAATCATGTGGAAAATTACAAAAATACAAATTACGGTTTAGGGGCTTACACATAAAATTAATGTATATCACTAAGCACAGGGCACAATCAATCCCACACTGGCCCATAAGTCAGTTTTCACGGCCACAGATAGTGTGCAAGGTGATGTTGTGGCATAGCGTGGTTCAGCATACTCAGAAATCAGCAGGAACCAATGTTATAAGCCATCATGGTGCTGAATTTGTCCACAGTCCAGGGAAAGAAAGTATCACAGACCTGGACAGTTACTGCTGAAGGGAATAAAGGATAGAAAAAAAGTTTACTTCCAACCAATGCTTTAAGTGGGCCAGTACTCACCAGTACACAGTACCAGCACCTCTTTGTTTCTCTTCAGAGTACTGGCACCTCTCAATATTTGTTGGTACTGTATAACAAGGACAGTATTGGCACCTGGTACTGAACAACAAGGCGAGTACCAGCACTCATTTTTTTCCCCACTTCAAGCACTGCTTCCAGCCAGAGTGTGTTTAATGTTTGTGTTATTTTCTGCCAATGCACCACAATTGTCCAGGCTGGGGTGGGATGGGTTGGGATGGGAGGCTTAGAGGGTAATGACCCCTGAGCTGGCACAGTATGCATGGTTGGCCGCTGCTTATCCTCCCCAGAACCCCAAGGGGCATGAGAATGGACAGTGGTCTTGGAGGTGGTTTATTATCAACTGCACTCTTACTAGACAGTCCAGTGCCACAGCGATAGTGAGTTGCTTTCTAGCCCGACGCACTCCAACGGTCAGCCGCCTCCTTCTAGCTACTCTCTGTATTGTATGTGGACACTGATATCGAAAGAATACAGAGAGGGTAAATCAAATATGAGAAAAGGGGAGGAAAAAGACATTTTCTTTACAGTGCTTTTTCACTCATAATAACTAGAACACTTTTTTACGATGTAACAGGATGCTCCAGCGTTCCTGACTTGGCCCCCGAGGGCATCAGATACAGAGGGATGGTCAGAGTCAAGCCAAGAGTGAGACACGTCTCAGCTGAATTGCACAACGATGCTCCCATTTTAAAAGGTCATGTTCAAATAAGCTTTACAGCTTTACACATATGCCCAGGGAATGATCTACCTCTTCATTTAGTGGCTCCCATCCACTCCACAGTGCATGTAAAGAGCTAAGAGGTCAAGCTTGGGGACACGTGTCCCAACCAGGGACAGCCACCTGCTACACAATGCATAATCTGCATATAAAACTTTCAGATTTTTGCTCAACTGAGCAAAAGGCTGTGCTTCCTTCCCGGTACCACCACAGTATTGCTGCGGTCAGCCATCTTGGTGGATGATGATGATGATGATATGCCAGTCACCTCCAAATGTGAGATGCCCTCTGCAGAGAGGATGGGGAAGGGAGGGGCAGGCTGGGTAGCTGCCAGAGGAAAGTAAAAAAGGGGAATGATCCGTGCGGGTTATGCACATGGCGGGCGAAGGGCCGGGAGCAGCCGGTGTGTGTGGCGGATTTAGCAAACGTGTCTGAAAGCAATCAAACAATGTCTCGGCCAATCCCCGCTTCATCACGATAAGAGGCAGGCGCGGGGCTGGCTGTTGAGCGGGCAGCTCTCTAATCAGAGGCCGGGCCACAGTAATTGCCTGCTACAATCTATCTCTGCCACTGGCGGCCTGGCCTTTCAGCAGTATTAGACAGGGGCCCAGTTCATTTCAATACGCTGCGCGCCGTCAAGTGAAATTGGCAGGGTAAATAGGAACTGCTGTTTATTTCCTACTTCCTCCTGTCGCATTCAGGCTAAACACGGAGTAAAAGAGAGTGCTATTAGCTCAGGCAGAATCCAAACAAACTGCAGAAATTACTGTCAGCAGGCAACCCACGGCAAGCAGCAAACAATGGAGAGCCCAAATTAAAGCACAATAAATCACAACGTGTTTAACTGTGCGAATCGCTCCTGGGGGGGTGGGGGCCAGAAGGGGGTCCTCATGGAGGCTTCTTGTGTTGGACCTGCCAGAGATGGGAAGACGATTCACCCAGACTAGCTCTGTCTCACAACGGCAGAACATCCAGCTCACTCACCCTCAAACCTCCACTTCTACAGTGAAAATTTAGCAAAAAAAAAAAAAATAAAAAAATTCACAATTCAACATAATATGAGGCAATATAAACACCTGTGTGAACTCCAGCTAAACGTGCTTCTCTTCAATCCAGGCATGGCAATGTTCATTCTCTTTATACTAGAAATAGCACTTTATTATAGTAGATATATTCCTAGATGTCTAGAAATATCTAATTATCAAAATGTGGATTATTTAAATATTCATATGTTAATTAGAATGTTTAAAATTATAATGCAATCAATCTTACTGAATATACAAGATGGGAGGACAATGAGAAAGGGCTGAAAAGAAAGTAATGAGAAAACGAAGGTAAAATATTAAGCTAGTTGTTATCCTTAAACAACCAGAGGTAAGCAACCAATCACAGGCATAAAAACTCACCTGCTTATCAGTTATACTTCTCTTACTAGTTATTGGTAGACGAACATTCCTTTCTTTAACATAAATAGGGTTATCTATTCTCTATATTCCATGATTTAAAAAATTGATTTACCTACTGAATTATTTGAACATTTAATAAGCACTGAACATTAAATACATATAGAACCATTTTAAACACAATACTGATAGCATTTTGATCTCTTTAATGCAATGAGACAGGTAGATAAATATAGAACCTCAATAATGTAACTGTACGACAAACAGAGATCCACTAAAGAGTCACCTAAGACAGGAGCATAATAAATCAACTGTCCACTTAAACTGACCACACACAAAACATTTACTGTGTCAAGGAAGGGCATGGCATTGTGGGAAAATGAAATGTCAAGGTCTGATCACATAAGGAGGGCAACTGAAATGTCTAGTAAACAGAAAAATGACTATTGAAGTCTTTGGTCAGAACCAAAGTCAGTTATATTGAAACAGAAATCGCAGCGCCAATAAAGCCATGTTTTTTTGGATGAAATAATTGTGTTATCGGGCTGAGTGCTTTGAACTGCAGATGTGTAACACAACATTTTGACAAGGAGGACAGCAGAGTATTTTATATCATTTTTCTAGGGCACTTCAGAGCTTTTACGAGGGTCCTTGTGGTGTTTCAATCAGCAATAACAGCAGTATTTGGGAACTGGCACTCACAGAGAAGCTGTAACAATGATATTTGAACTCTGGGTTCAAAAGGCCCGCAAAAAAGTGCTTGGCACATTGTTTTTAGTTTGTATATAGTTACTTTCTAGTAATGATAGTTCAAACCCTAACCAGCACATATCATAACATATATGTAGGGAGACATTAAGAATACACATTATACTTCCCTTTGAATTAAAATGCACTTAAAACTGCAGCACCTATATTTTTATAGCAGACAAAGATGGAAAATACCAAAATGCTTCCATCCATCCGTCTCTGATGATGCTTATCCAGCACACAGCCACTGTTTTTTTTAACCAGCACCATGTCTCGAGACGTCAATGAACGTGAATCACCAGTGATTTCACAACAGGATACAAACCATCCAACATTAGCTCAACTTTTTTCTGGTGAAGGAAAATGAGTTCTGATTTAGATCATCAATCAGAGGCAAACATTCATTAGCAAATTACACTCATAGAAAAAATATTTTTAAAAAGCATACCCAAACATTATCCTTATAACCCCTGTTTAAAATTTTAAAAGAATATCTTCATTTTTAAGTCACTAACCCTAAAATCTTATCTTTGGTTATTTAAAGCTTTGCCATTATCAAAATCACTTACAGTATTGAAGAAATATTGAAATGCCATGTACATTATAAATAAATCAGATCAATGCTTATAATTGTGAAAGAACGAATGGCAAGGCTGCCAGAGTTCATTTAAAGGGAAGCCCAATTCAGAGGTCACACTAACACCAACTGCGTAACATCCTGATCTAGGGATTGATAATTAGATGCACAGACAAAACCAAATACATCTTATATATAAGGGATTACCATCCACTTTAGCGCCTTAAAAACAGGATGAGTTTGGAGGGGCCACACCCTTAGAAGGTACCAGTAGCTGGAATCAGTAAAACTCATCACTTTGTTTTGGACACTGTGATTAACCAAGGACTCCCTCTACTCTTGCTTAATAATACTGTGAACAAGACTCCTGAACAACATACAAACATTCACCAACTACCCTAATGTTTACATTCTGACAATCAGTACAATAAAAAAAACTTAAACTTTCCAATTTACCTCCTAATCAATTTTACAGATGACAGACATCTGTAGTTGCAAGGACACAGCTTTGCATTCTGCACTGAATATATATTGTATTTCACAGGACCGGGACATGGTCTACAGTCTTTTAGACACAGGTGGGCAGATTTCAAAATTTTTTTCAGGCTTTTCAGCAGAGTTGCAAATTCAAATCTCCCCCAAGAACATCTGCTCTAATATATGGAATGGTCGCTGTAGTTTCCAATGTAACGAACCATAGCCATGCAGTATGAAAAGATGTATATTTTGTACAATGAAATAAATTGCGTATATTAATCCATAAACCATGTGATTTATTTTTCTACACTGCTTTATACTTTATTTATTTGTTTATGATAAAATTATGTCCTGACAGTTTACCTCACTTAGAATTTAGTGATTTTGCCTTATGAGAAGAAAACTAATAACAAAGCATTTTGTAGAAAGCGTCTACAATAAGATCACAGCTCCATCTAGCGACATTTCATAAGTACAGCTCAATAGCCACAAAGTAGATGGAAGCACCTGTTTCCCTTCACGGTGCTAATTGTACCAAATAAAATCTGAAACGTTCTGTTAAAAAACGCCAACAGGAAGTATGCTAGTATAAAATAAAATTTTATAAAGAGATCCAAACTGATCCCCAAGACAAAAAATGCATAATTTCTCAAATGAATATTTAACGTTATTTGCTAACTTCATATGTGATGTTACAATTTTGTAACTGTTGCCTTTAATAGTAAGAAAATTATGCAAGTAACTTAATTCCTTAAATGTCTGATTGGACTAACTTCTAGATAAAGCGCCTTAATCAGCCCAAAGTAAATCAGTAATTAAGAGGGAAAAGTCCTTCAAGCTATCCAATATGAGGGCTGGAAAATACCCAGTCTGTAAATGTAAACTGGAGCTACCGTTTGATATTCATGCTAATCACTGTTTAATATTTTTCTTAAAAGGTAAAAATTCCCGAGCGCGAGGTCATTGCGGGTGTATGACGCGAGGCCCGCGCGGGTTGCCATGGCGACTCAGGCCTGGCACATCTTTGGCTCGGCGTGACGGAGAAGGTGCTCCCCGACTCAGCCTGAGCGCTGCCATTAAGGCTGGCGGAAGCCGTCAGAACGAACAGTAACAGCGGGAAAAAGACTAGGAAACATCGACCTTTAACCTGGTCCCCTGATGAAACTAAGGCAGTTCTGTTCGAATGAAGCAGTATAGTAAAGTTTATACACAAAGTATTTCACTATATATATATATATATATATATATATATATATAAACAAATAAGAAACCATAAGTAAATAAAGAATTATTTTTGAAGCCTTAAAGGGTTGTCCCCTTTATCTTTCAGGGAGGTAAATTACGAGCTGGTATTAAACAGGATTAGGAATATTTGTTGTGGCCCCTGGCCTGCAATGTCTATACAATTAGATAGCAACGTCATGATTCATATGCCTGTAAGTTATGCAATTTCGATCCTTAATTTCCCCATTTAATTTTTGTGGACTTACCAGTGAGTTGCTGTCCACTGTAGTAGCGTAGTTTTCTCTTGAAAACAAAGCGTCAATCATTGCCTTCACAACATTGCATTACATTTGTTTGCCGACAAGGCATTTCGTTATGTACTATATGACTGAAATTTGCTAGCCAGTCTAGTTCCATGAGAGGAGAGACTTTAAACAGTATCTTTCGTTGTTTAAAAAGCTTGGTCTTATCTATGAACGCCGTGAAACATTTTTATTTTGCTGCAGAAACGCGGGGAAGGCCGGTATGAAGCGCGCGAAGGTCCGGCTCACGCGGCCTCAGCTGCCGCTCGCGCAGCTCCCGCGGGCGCTTTGCGAGACCACATTTTAATTTAGTTTTATAATTTTTTGAATATCGATAGTTTCCCACCCGCCACCCTCCAAAGACGTGGTTTGTCTTTATATTTTGTGCTGCATGTCTGCTAACATAGACGCCAAGCTAAAATGATTTAATTTAATATTTTAATGGCGCATAAATACACCGAAAGGAATAGGTAACTACTGTATATATTAATGGTAATTCCCATTTTACCGCTACCTATAACAAAAATAAAACCTGATTATGTTTCTTATTTTTTCGGACATGTTTCTTGTTCTTCAGAATCCGTATTTTTTTACATACTTTATCTTTAGTTGATATCTGTAATTATATAATGATCTCAAAGTTGACCTGCACTTAAAACTGAAACAATAGTTTCATATATTATATTTAAAGACAGAAGCCATATAAATGTCGGTATCACGTGTGCCATATTTTCCCGTCCTTGCTGGGTGCTCGGATCCAGGCACAGAGCAGCATGAAGAACAGAGCGAGCAGACACGTCTCCCAGCCCTTGAGTAGACCCCCGCCTCCCCGTCGCCCGCCGGGCTCCAAGTCTGGGCCCGCTACACCGAGAGGGAATTTACATTTTAATAGGCAGCGCCGCTCGCTGCCTCCGAATGAGAGTGCACGCTCAGCTGAACCGCAGGAAACGCATCCACAGGAGAAGTTTAGAACGACCCCCAAGACAATTGACATGCGATACCCTTGTGAGGACCAATTGCTTTGGAAAATTTGAGGAAAAGGTCTCTTTTTATTTTTTTGCATTGAGCCATTTTCTCTTTCTGCATGTTGTGTAATATGAGGGATGTTTATGATCTATATTTGTCATAAATGTATATCGTATGCAAAACATAGGCGCGTGATATTTGAGCTGTGATCTATATTTAAAGTTGCAGTTATAGTTATAAATAAAGCAACAAATAGACTGCTACAATGTATTTATTGTATTGTATTTATTTCGTAGTCATAGGAACAAACATAATCGATGTTATTCTTTAAAAAAAAAAACAGCATAAGAAGGCATGTATAGAAATATACAGAAATTCATGTGTCCACATCATGTTGTGTGCACAGTGTTGTGACACAATGTGAGGTTTCAAGGTTTTGTAAGTATGCATGAGGCAGAGCTCCCGTGAATCCAGCGCAAGGCCACTCCCTTCTTGGCTCGGGGCCAGTGCCCAGAGCACCGTGACAGTTCCATCACCACTGTCATTAGCCACCAAACAAAGGTACAACCACCAGATGGGGAGGGCCAGGGAAGGCTCATTCTCCACTCCTGCACTGTGAGGAAACCCCGCTTTCTGCTGTTAGCAGAGGGCACGCCAGGGGCTCAGGCAGTGTCATGGCTTTAAAAGGAACACATAATATCATTAAAAGGAGTGCCAGTGCAGCAATGGTCAGTGAGGCTGACAGGCGAGTCAGTGAGGTGAAAAGACAAACCATTTCTCTTTATGTTCTTAAAGAGAACTGATAAGAGGTATGACCCATTTAAATATATCAATAGAAAATATCTCATGCATCCATCCATTTTCATTCTGCATGTCCCGGTGAGGATCACAATAAAAATATATCAACGGAAGCATAAAACGCTGTACTTATGCGGACTGAAAGAAAGCAAAAGTGATATTTCATTTTCCTTCTTTTTCCTTAACGGTTTGATGCGAGGTGAGTTATGCCAGCTTACTTTCCACAGACAAGCCACTGTGGTTGAACTATGAAGTAGAGAAGCCATGACATTCAGTCCCGTTGCAGAAGCAGCACTGTTTTGATATTGTGAATGTCGGGCTAAGGGTGTTTCCTATGATGGAACGGGGATACTGTTGTTTATTATTATTATTACACCACAAACAATAAACAGTAAGGATCTTGCATTGTATAGTGCACCCAGCTGTAAGTTATCATTTGTTTGTACCATACTCTATACTCAATAACTATAATCCTTGAAAATGACCTTTCTTCTCTCCATCTGTTTTTTTCCTTCCAAAATTCACATCTGTGTCACACCAGAGTGTGAAACTGCATGAGATACTACAGCTTCAGGCATGCAATCAAGTTAACCCCCCCTCCCCTTGCCCCCCAGTCCTAATTAATAACTATTGAACACGCTAACAACAATCAGCGCTAATTAAATACGCGTTTGTTGACAAGTGTACGGGCCTTATCAAAAACCATAGGACCTAGGAAGGGGCGGGGGTGTGAGACGAAGGTTCCTGTTTTCAGTAATTAGTTAACGAAGTGCCTCAGGCCAAACTCTCGCACTGAAGCTGCTGTGCTGTTCAGAGACAACAGGAGACACAGGACCGCCCATCCAGTCACATGCCGGGTGGAAGCTGGACAACATGGGGCCACATTGCTCAGCACTAATATATTCAGACAACACCAAAGCCACACGAATGAGCTGGTCTGCCTTGCCCTTGTCCCACAGCTCTACAACTGAATCCATTACTATGTCAAAAATATCAGGTATGAAAAATTATGCTGTTCATGCAATGGTCTGTTTCAGGGAAGTGCCAGATAAGTTATACCATTGTTAAAAACAAAACAAAACTCACAGCGCAGAAATCCATGCGACTATGCTAAAGCTCTTCCTCTCTGCTCAAACAGAAGGACTGATGCTCATTTCTGACACTGAATCCTCATATAGTGAATACTCAGTTATGTAATATTATTAATGCTCTTCGGGACATTTTCAGGTGAATTAATTGATGCCAAATTAAGTCAGGTCAATTAGATCCCTCTAATGCTAATGAAGAAACTAAAAAACCAACCTAGAGCACAAGGTTGTCTACAAGCTTGGGCAAAATATGCTGGCACAAAAAAGTAGGTGGTAACACATGTATTAACATATCCTGGTCTTCACCATTGGTGGGTAAATGAGATGCACACCCCAGGACTCGCAAGAGTTGTAATTAAATGTGTCAAAAACAAGTCCAACATCTTCTCAGAAGATCCAGTGGGCAGTTGTTGTGGCACAGTTGCCTAGAAGATGCACACCGTGGTGTGTAACAAGCTAAATCCACGTGAGAATCTCCAAAATGTCCACAAGTAAGTTACATTCTAGAGTTTACAAGCAAAGATGTAGTTCTTCAGACAACTAAAGAAGGATCCGGAAGATGCAGTTGAATCAGCATTATTGGCAGTTGGGTGTTGTGGAGGCCAGTTAAGGTGAGGACCTGTCCTCCACTGCCCTACTAACCCGGCCCAAGCTCATGATCTTGGAGCAGGAGTAATTCGGAGCGACAGCTTCCGCAAGGCCAGGTCCTGCATATCGACAGCAGCCGTTTGTTCCCATGATCAGGCTGTGATAGGCAATTGAATCTGTCGGTGACCCTAAACAATTGCCAGGATGCAAATCAGAGGCCCTCCTCTTCCTACTGGCCCCCAGCCCATCCTGATCAATGCAAGTGATCGATGGCCTGCAACCAATATTGATGACTCTGCCCTGACAGTGGCCTAGTCTCCATTCCCCAGCAGTGGGGATGACGTGTGTTCCCTCACTTGTTGATTTCCTCTAAGTTAGAGATACACACTAAACACTGACACTCCATAATTGTGAAAAAAAAAACATCTAGACTTATGTTGGAAAGTAAATACAGGAAGTAAGATCATACACCTGTATAAGTTGGATCCTCCATTATTACCAATATATCCAAGGCCTCAACTGGTCGAACAACAGACCAATCTCTTCCTGAAATCCAGTTGCATTCTGGCCCAAAATCCTTGAACCCAGGTGTGCTTCTGTCTGAAGTGAGCTGGTCACAGTGCTCTCCCAAATAATACGCTGCCCAATCTGCATACCCGATGGCAAGCCACCGCCAAGGGCTGCAAGGAGACTCAGCTGCGGTTCTGTATTCGTGGCTGCATCTCTTGAGCTTAGGTCCTTGTCATCCCCCTTGTCCCATATGGTCGAGCATGCGCTGGCTAATGAGCAACGCCAAACAAGAACTCGAGAACTAAAAACATTTTTAGATATTTCAGGGTTCCATTCAGGATGGTTGCCAAGACATGGGACAGTGGCAGAAGCACAAAAGCAGGCGGACATTGCAAGCAGTGAGAACATGGCAGCTGTTTAACTTAAAGGAGACAGTTAATATGGAATTATAGGAGATCTTAAAGGGCGTAATAATACATCCATCAATCTTCTAACCACTTATTCAGTACAGGGTTGTGGGGGGAACTGGAGATTATCCTAGGCAGCACTGGGTACAATACCCTGGATGCGTGGTTGCAAAAGTTTTGTCAATATAATGTATTAAGAATGAATGGGCAAAGACATTGGAGAGATGGATTTTAATGGCATGGCTTGCCTTGTAGCAACGTTAAGCTTCTCTTTTTTCCCTCAATCACACCATTGATATGATTGTTACACATCCTTGTTAATTAACAGGCTTAGTCTCCCGAGAATGTAGTGGAGAGACGTACTTTCAAGGCAGTAGTACCGCAGCATCTTGCCGGTATTTATCCACCACCCACCTCACCACAGGCACCTGAAGGCAGTGTTTCCAAATCCGATCCTCAGGGACCCACAGTCGGTCCACATTTTTGCTCCCTCCTAGCTCCCAGCAGGGAGCAAAAACCTGCACTGTTTGTGGGTCTCTGAGGACCGGATTTGGAAACACTGGTCTAAGGAACCTAATAGTCTAAAGCACATAATAAAACAACATCATTCCATAAGGATGCATCGGTGAAAGTAAAACATAATGGGGCTTATTTCGTCCATTTTGAACACTGTACAGTGTTAATTGTTGAAGATACTGGCTAGATCCAGTTTGGGATGGCTTGCCAGAAAGGCAGCTCTTCTTAAGCACATAAGCATCGGCTCAAGTGCCTAATCAATAGCAATGCTTTCCTTGTGCTTCTGTGTCAATTTCCAGATATAATTTGGGAAAAAAGATGAGCGCCATGCACAGCCTTAACAGATCAGATCATTGGAACATCACACTCCTGTACCTTAATGTTTTTCTCTGAACAATAATTCACACACATAAGCAAGAGCATTGCTATAACAAATATTCCGCTAGGTTTTGGGAGACTATCTACAAGCCAATCCACAGTGAATAGTATGCAAGTTATGGAGAAAGCCAAATTTTAATACATATTATATAAAAATTGTAAATAAACACACACACAATTCCAATCCTCCCAGAAAATTCAGATTTTTAATAGATTCTATGCACAGAAACTACCTTGTGCTCCAATGCAGTGTAACAGTAGAAGACAAAGAAACACAGTTGTAAACATTTTCAGAAATGACTCAGGCGGCCTTTGAAATTTCATGTCAGGCATGGTAGTACTACAAGTGTGATGTCAGGAAATAAACTTTTATGCAAATAACTTCAAGGCTGGGAAGAGTAGAGATATAAATGTCATATTCATATGTTCCTTTGACTGAAGTAGCAGATATGCTGTGATAAGGCGGAGCCTCTTCAAAATTCGGAAGGATACAGGAGTCCACGAAACCCCCAAGAATCCGATGCTCTCTCGATCTTTCCTCTTCGTAAAGGGAAAACAATTTTCATTTTACGGTAAGAAAATTCCTTTCTCGTTCTCAAGGTGCACAGCACGAGTCCATATTAAAAGGCAGAGGAATATTACCTTTGTAATAGCCATTTGCTTTTGTGAACACTCTTGATTGCTTAGTAAATCACACACACAAAAAAAAGACAATGCATTTTTTTTAAGCAACTAATTGGCAATTAGTAATGCAACTGTGGAATGCAGTACTTTTCCCCTAATTGATAGCTTTTACTGTATTATCCTCCACAAGAAATTTGCCTGCACAGACAAGCACAGCAAGGCACTCTATCTCTCATTAGATTATAGCAGATTGCAAAAAAAAAAAAACCAAAAAAACAGGGAAATAGCTTAATTTACCTAAGTGATGTGATTGAATGTATGTTTATGAAGCTTTTATGGAACTAGTGTTTCCTCTTAGCTAGTTGGGCGCTCATTGGATCACTCTCTCCAGACACTGTCAAGAATCACACGGGCAATTAAGGCCAGCACATCTCAAGGAGAGATATTAAACTGACATGACAGGCAGGAACCTGGGGAACCTCCATGCTCTCCAGCCTCCACAAAATACTGGAGGAGGACCAACATACCAAAAGCAATTTCAAATGCAACTGAATTATATGTTCTGTCAGATTTACAGGTATGGGTCACTGTGTACAATTTAACATGTGGACATGTAATTAGGATAATTTGCATACAAATGTGTTTAAAACATTCAAATTGGTGTAAACAATTACTGTAGTTTAATTTAAAGGGGAATTACACTAAAATTCAACTCATTTGTTTATCGCTTGACACGTCTACTACAGTTTAAATCTAAGCAAAAATGTTTCGGTTTTTATAGGTAACAACAGGATTCCTAAATCACAATAGATTTTTGGCAGTTTCATATGATTATTTTTCCGTAAAATACATCAATTTACAGAAAGCATAGAGGAAGACGTGTAGAAGTGAAACTTACAGCACGTGAACTTTTCTTTCAGTGACTTCCAGAGCAAATAATTTTTTCCTAACATCTTTAGAAAGGGGGCATATTGTTCCTGAGAATCTTGCCCTGAGTTTGCTAACTTATATGTTGCCACACAACATTTTTGGCCAGGCATTCACTGGTAATAGAAGCTAACTGTCATTCACTGTTCCAGCAGGAATAGGGGGTTTTAAACAGCCTCAGCTGACTGGTGAAGTAGGATTTTCCAGTCACTGCCTCCAACTCCCCTTATCGCTGTCCACCCCAAATTTCACCAAACCCTCTTCCAACCACATTTCCTGGCCAGGGTCATGGGGAAGGGGGGGGGGGGTGTTCTTATCCCAGGTAGCACAGGGTACAACACGGGGCACATTGCATTAAAAGCGTTCAGGCAATATGTTATTGTGCTAATACTGACTTGAGTAGAACGTGCAAACTCCACACACAGAGATTTGAACCTTCAACCCTGAAGGTGTCTGGCAACAGGCCCACCCACTTGGCACCATCCTCCAGAAAAAAATAAACTGTCCTGTTTAAGATTTTGTCCAAATGTATTATTTTTTAAAATCAAATCAGTTGATCACCGAATGCCGTAATTCTTACCACACACAGTGCAGAAGATACAGAGATAGCACAGAGTAAGTTATGAAGACGACTTGGGAGATTTGTAGTGAGGATAAGAGGATGAGGCAGTAATCATGAAATGTCCAATTGTGTTTGTCCAGCTAAGCAGAAACAACAGAGAAAACTGATAAGGCTCAGCGTTCATGTGGTACCTGACAGCCTGGACTATGCTGGGGTTGACTTCACCACTGAGCTGGTTGAAGACCATTTGAAACATCTGATGCCTGGTTTATAGAACTATCACTGGTCACCCTAGGGTTTGAAGTGAACTCAATTCTTCAGTGTTTTACCAGTCATTCCAACCTCATTACAGTTAAGAGTCAAACGACTGAAGGATTTCTGCTAATTTAGACATGCATCCTCACTATAGGTGTCTGGATGTGGGGCAGTTTCTGGCAGAGAAATAAAGCATAAAAGGACAAACCAGGAGGTGTGAGACACTATTTTGGAGTTCTTTGGCACGCCGTAGTGGATTTGTAAACATCGTTAATCACAGATTAGCAGATGGGGAGTCTAATTGCACCTGTGGAAGTAACAAGACCCAGAGGACGGTTCTGTTTACTGACTACTACCATCAACGTGGAGGACCAGGGAGAAGTGGGGAGGGTACACCCCCCCCACATATCACACCTTCTGCATTAGCCTGATCCACCAACTAAGGTTCAGTGTCAGTGTGCATCCTCCCAGCTGTCGGTGGACTGGGAGAACTGGTTCCACACCACCTGCCTCTTGCCCCCCAAAACAACAAACATAACTTTCAGACAGATAGTGCTGAAATGTAAATGCTGACACAAGTCCAGGCTTCCTGTTGTTAATGCCTTTTTATGTAAATAACAGATATTGAAATGTACATTGTCATTTGTTGCACACATAACAAAAGCCGTCTTAGTCTCATATTATGTTACACAAATAGCCATCCTTAAATCTACTGTCTATCCACCACCCCCCATAATGCCGGTCATGCGTGTGTGGAAAATTTGCACGGACGCAAGTCAAGGACTCTTATGACATCAACACTCCCTGTACAGTTGCCGGGGAAACCACCTTTCTGTGTTGCTGTGGTGCATGTCCCGAGTGATGGGGTTGACATGGCTGACTGATCTGAGGCCAGCTTGCTCCTTACACTGTGCTACACCACCCCCCCCCCCCCAACTCCTGCCTCACAAGCAGCCCAAGACCAGCACTATCAGTCAATCAGGATGCTCTAACGCACCGATTGCTAATTGATGTTGTAATCCAATCATTAAGTACTGTACACTGGAACTGGGAGCAGGGCCAAGGCAAACACCCCAGGTGCACAGCCCTCCATAAAGAAATACAATAGCGCACCAGCAGGTGGTGCTCTGATTGAAGACATGTACTTAAGGCCTAAAGCTTGCTGGTTTAAGTTCATCCAAGTGGAACAGATGTAGCCCAAAAACTAACAGAACTGCTCCAGACAAATATCTGGCTGTATAAATGGATGAAACTTGTATTTTCTTTAGGGAGAAGGTACATTTACTGAATGTAAATAAAAGTCAGTCAGGCACAGTGGTCATTACAAAGTATTGTATCTAGCAGGTTTAACCGTGGTCCTGGTGTATTATTTTGGAACAATAATGGGAGGTAATTTCATGCATCCATATTAATCCAGCAGTATATGTCAACTGGCAGATGTTGACACAATAAAAATCGACGTTTTGATAAATTCATTGGGAAACAGATGGGACTGAAATAATAATAAATTTAGGTACAAAATGAAAGTATCACAGTGAACAGGAAGGGTGCTGATGATGAGGCGCTATTCCTCTCTGAGGCCAGTAGGGGGCAGACAACAGGGTACTGACGCTGAGAATATAAAGAACCATAGAGATGCTGAGTCATAAACATGAAAACCCAGGCACGATGACTGATCTTTTGATATTACATCATGCATGCATATGCGCAGACACACAGACGTGGCTTGAAGCTGCACAGAAGGCAGCATGGCACAGCCGACTGCGACGCTCTCCACCCCATAACAAAGGGATGCAGCTGGATTGAATGAGAAGAAAACATAGCAGTTATCTTTCACAGGCCACTGATTTTGTTCTGAGCTTTCCTGTCTGGATCTGGTCATCTGCAAATCTGAGACACAGAAGACTGAATAACCTTCCCTTTCCCGGAATCCCGTGTGCCAAGCACCCGCCATCTTCACCCCACTCTGCCTACAGTGAGGATTGCTGGGGAGGCTGATAATCACCTACAGTTCATTGTTTCCTCTCAGTGGGCATCATGGAGGTAGGATTCGCCAAGAATATACCTATGTCCAGTTCCAAAATACTTAAAAACAAAACAATATTTCCTGTGTCTTGATTTTATTGGTGCAGCTACTGTGGGAAAATGATGCATATGTTTGACAAACTTGCAAAAAATAAAAAATAAAAAAAAGATTTCAAAAATTTCTTTTGAGTTTTGACTGCTGAGACCAGCAGCAAGCCTAAGTTTGTCTGCAAAAATTACTATGGTGGACAATTACTGCCCCCTAGTGTGCAATAAGAATACAACAATACTGGAAGCACAGAACTGCAAACTAAAAATGATTTATCACAATCCAAACACATGTTTAAATTATTACTACAGGGCTGATAGTTTGTATGCGTGTGACCAAGGGGCAGAGTCATTTAAAGATTCTATTTTTAAAATATTTACACGCGAATAAAAAACGGAACTATGAAGGCATATTCACTATATGGTCATGATAGGGGCTATAGGGAATAATTTTAGAAAGGAAATAAATCTACATATCGAAAATGCATAAATTAAGCCAGGTTTTAAAGAAGCAGTGGGGATGCTGTGCAGCTCACCTGGAGACGCAAAACAGCAGTTACGGACTCCGTGTCCCCAGATGCAACTCAGCCTTACTAACCGGTGCTTCCATGCAGATACTAGCAGATAAGACGCCACCCCTCGGCTAATTTCTTTCATCATCCATCCATCCATCCATCCATCCATCCATCCATCCATCCAACTGCATATCCTGATGAGGGTCAATAGATTTGTGTCACTAATTTTTCCAAAATAACTGATAAATTATAATACTGATTGTCACGTTTGGTTACTTCACAATAGCGCAGATTATACAAGCATACTAATTCACAAACTAGTACGAATGTTAAATCATCTGTTGGTCCCTACGTCAACCGCAGCTGACACCGGCCCTGTTGAATATATCCAGTACTGTAAAAATCAAGTGTAGCACGAAAACAAGACAGTACTAAATAGGCTGTATTTGCGGTGTTTCGCGTATAAACTTCTCACTTTACGGTTGGCTGTGAAGAGCTATTCAATGTCACAGTGACTGCATGCATATAAAGGATGTCATAAATCAGATAGCCTCCGAGATGTTCAGACAAGACTCAGTGTCTTATTTACACACTGATATATCGTCGCTCTGCGTGGATCCAAGGCCGTTCAGTATATTAACATAAAATGCGGCCAGAATTATTGTCCCATCAACAACAACTTAAGACATGGCTCTTAGCTACTGTCAGCAGGCAGACACTTCAAGGCGCAAAACACAAATCACCGCAGCAAACTCGGAGAAACGTTGGTATTGTTCCAAGTCAAAGCCTTATTCAATTCATAATGTACCTGACTCACGGTTAGAAAATCATATTACCGAGCACGCATGAAACAGCTGAAGAATGCCATCATATGTAGACCTATTAATATACGCATACAATTTCCCTCGAATATTTTAATGGCTAAATATGCATATAAATGAAATCCAGCAATATTTTGCACTTTCTCGGCGCTCACGCATTTTTATCCTTAACCTTTAAAAGGAAAATTCGTTTTTTTTTTCAGGTACAAGTATAATCTACTTAGCACTATCACATTCAATACTGATTTGTAATTTCGCTGCCGGCTCGGGGTGACAGTAATAAATAAAATCATACTGAAAATAATCCACAGTGCACCGCGAAATTTAAAACACAGGCAGCTGGCCGCCTGCGCCTCCCTTCGCCTAGGCATGGAGGGCGACTGTTCGGGTCTGATCGGGTCTAATCGACACCCCTTCGGGCTCCGGTTTGCTTGCTGTGGGATCTTGGCGGTAACCCGCCGCACTCATTCGCGTCCGTCTGCTGACCAGATGCCAGGGTGGCGCTTAGGTAGATATAAGCGCGAGTTTTGGATCCCTTCAACAACAACAACAACAACAACAAACAACAACAGATTGAAATTCTATGTAAAAAAATATGTTTCGTACACAATGTAATCTTACCTACACTCTGAGAAAAAATGGTAAAAATATGTACCTTTGCTTGTTACTGGGGTTGTACCCTTGTAATTGTACCTTTAAGGTATATGAACGGACTCTGAGGAAGATCACAAACATACAAACAGCATTAACGTACCATCAATGGTGCAGAAATGTTCCCCAGAGTCCATTTCTGTACATTAAAAGGTACAATTACCTACAGCTAAGGATACAATTGTCAGACCCTTGAGGGTACAGCCCCAGTGACAAGGTATACATCGGTACCCCTTTTCCCTGAGTGTAATCAAATAACAATACGAAGGCATGTCTGAATTTCCGATTTATTGACACGTGATTACAATGACCTCATAGCTTCTCCGATAGCTCTACAGATAAGCCTTTTTACGCTCAGCCCCCCTAGTAAGTTAAACTTTGCAAACATGACACTTGTTCATTTGAACTGTTAAAAAAAGGTAAATTACTACGTATTAATCATTTATATAATAATTCGTTTTTTTCCAAAAACTTGAATAAACAAAAGTATTAAGACACTGGTAAGGAATCATTTAAGGCATTCTTCTGAAAGATTTGCTAGATCAGAAGCCCTTGAATTACAGGTACACACCCAGGACAGCTGCTGTGCTGCTGCATCAGGAAACGGAGTCAGGACAGACCACAAAGCCTCTCGCTCACTTCCCACAGCTTCCTGGCTACAGCGTCGTCCCGCGCCTTGGCGCCGACTTCCTGCACGGCGCAGTTGGAAAAGTAGCGGCCGCTCAGGGGCTCGATGCCCTCCTGCAGGGCGCAGTGCAGGGTGGTCTGCGCGCCGGCTTCCGCGTCCAGGAAGAACAGCTTGCCGATGGGAACGAGGGGGAGTCTCAGCCACCAGCTCATGTTGCGCCCAAGTTCAGTGCTGATGACACCTACAGGCAGGATGGTGCATAGCCGGGTCATTTTAATATACAGATCCATCTGCTCTAACCAATTTAAAAGGAAGTTCTCAGCGACATATAGATGATTATACAGAGAGAATTTTAAAGATAAAACCCAGACTGGTGCAGCAAGGTGGACAAACACGAAGACATGTACCCATTTGGTCAACAAATCATAAGATGGACCATCCTGTGTCACTGGGCAAGGTACTACACCTAATGTCCCTGGTGTAACATTCACCTGCCAAAGAATGTGCCAAATTTTCTGTTGAAAAGCAGTGATGAGGAAAATGACACTTGGAAAGCTACTCTTAGTGGAATCGTTGTGCGTTGTCAGTAACTGATTGGTTTAACCCAAGTGCGTTAGATGAATTACACAATAGTCCCACGCAATTTAAGTTTACCAGATTGGTTTCTTCCACCAATATCCAATAATTAAGCAAATAAAAACACAGCTAAGCCATTCAGTGAAATGGTAAAATGACACAAGAGCCGAAGTGGGCGTGTCTTAAACAGGAAGTGCACTGTGCACGTGGTGAGCAGACACACACCTGGGTGCAGGCTGAAGCAGCTGATTCCCGAGCCCTCCAGTCGATTGGCCAGTTCCCGGGTGAACAGCACGTTGCACAGCTTGCTGTTGCAGTAAGCTTGAAAGTTGTCCCAGGTCCTCTGCCCGGTGACCAGGTCTTTGTGGGCTGCCAGGGTGGTGAAGTTGACGGTGCCCAGGCGGTGCAGAAGGGCCGCCACGTTTACTATGCGACTCCGCCCAGCCTCCTTCATGCGGTCCAGCAGCAGACAGGTCAACAGGAAGTGGCCAAGATGGTTGACCCCAAATGCCATGCCAAAGCCGTCCTCTGTCCTGCCAGGTCCAATCATACCTCAAAAAGGATTCTTAGTTACGGTTTTGAAGCTGGCATTGAGCAACCATGACCATACCAAGGATATTTATATTTATTTAAAAACAAAGAGTGCCCATCTAATGTATGTGTTGAAGGTGTTGAGCAGCTGCACTTCAAAACATCTCTGCACAGTACTGCGTATGAGGTACGGAAGGGGATAGCAAAGGAATCTGACACCTGACCAGGGGCGGAGTCAAAGGGGTGGCAATTGCCACCCCCAACAGAGCCCTTGCCACCCCCATTGCCACCCCGCTGGAAATGGTAAACATTAAAATATACCAGTGAGGAGATCGAGCAAAGATTTGAGCGGAAAACTTTAATTTCCGAGTGCCTCTGAAGGCATCCCGACGCAGCAGTACCCTGTGCGTGCTGCTTACTGACACGTCATTGGCTAAAAGCTCTGGCAGCTTCACGCGTTCCTACATGATCCAAAACACACCCGCGGTATTGATAACAGCAGGAGTTAAGCAGGTATTTATAACATATTACACTGTATTACCTTCCTGATGAGAGGTGGTCACACACTTGCAGTACAGAAAAAATAGCAGCATGAAAGCGTTGCGCACTGTCAGCTCCATGTCTCGTTTAAATTAGCCAGGAGCCCTGCTCATGCTGATATAGATCGTCTTTTAGACAGCGTCTTTGTACGTATGTATGTTTTAGTGCACATGCTGAATTATAGTGTCGTTTTATTATTTTAGCAAAACTAGCCTCTGCTTGAAGTCTGTGTGGTAAGTGTATATGTGGAGAACCAGTGATTAGTTTTCTACTGCATGTAAGCAGGTTATGGATGTCATATTAAAGCAATGAATCAACTTCACTAGATTGTAATGTGAGGGTTTAATTAGCTGCCTAGATTCATTCATTTAACTAATCTATTTTAATTTAGTAATAGCCAGCTACATTAAATAAAAAGAAAACTAGTTAAAATAGAATATTTTTTCTTTCAGTTATCATATTTATATGGACCCCTCTGAGAAACCCTTGCTCACCTTTTGGCCACCCCTTAAATAAAAGTCTAGCTCCGCCACTGCACCTGACCTGCCCCCGAGTATCCCCACTTGTCTCACCTGCATTGTTGATGAGCAGATCCAGCCTAGGCTCGGTTTTAAGGAACATCTCCGCGAAGGCGCGCACCGACTTCTGGCTGCCCAGATCCAGCTGCATGTACACCACCTCATTGTTCCCACTCTCCTGAAAGTGCCGGTGAAGTTAAAGGTAAGTTACTCTCCACCGGAAGGGGGTCTCAAAAGTGGCTATGGTCCGATGGCTCAATAATGTACTTAAAAAATGGTAGAAAGACGAAAATGGCCCACACCCTCCTAATGTCGAAGACTGCAGCCTCGGCTCTCCGTTTATTGCGACAGGCCAAAATAACCCGCGCCCCACGCTTTGCCAGATCCAGAGCCGTAGTCTTCCCTATGCCAGTGTTGCCACCTGAAGAAAATAAATTGACGGCCAGGGAACACGGAGTGTCACAGATCAAGGGACGGTTACGTGAATGCACGAATTATGCCTAAGAAACAGATGAAATACCAGGAATGCATTAAAAATTACTAACATACAAGTAACAGCGACTGACAAGAGGCTGAATTGCTGGTTACAGTTTTAGATAAGCCTTTTGTGCAGGTAGGTCTATTTGTGTGAAAAATGCTTAAAACGAAACAAAGACTAAATTCCAATAACGCTTCGGAATCCCGTATATTTCAATAAAATACATTTGATTTCATTTCTTTTATACTAGAATCTTGTTTATGACTCAGAGCATAATAGAAAAATAAATACCTGTTACGATAGCAGTTTTCCCCTTCAGCACAGCGGTGCTCTTGCATGTAGAGCATTTAATCACATTATAATAAATGATTATATAAAGACCAATCACTCCAGCCAGATACACCAGGAAAAGTGACATTCCTCGCACTGACTCGTACTGCACAGTCCAGTATCCTGATCTTAATGTAAGCTCATTGCAACGCCCGCACTAAATACAGGAAAAACATACACGCCACTTTCTTCTAGCTTTATTCACAGGAATGTACTTCCGGTTACCTCATACTTGCGGTATAACAGTGCAGCCACTAGATGTCGCTGCTGCTTTCTCGAGATTCACGGATTACTTTATTCAACAATGGCGTGTGAACTAGTTTAACATAAGATCAGGTGACCAGACAATCCACGTCAGGGAGGCCACTTTGAGCTAGAACAGGATTTGTAAACTACCATTTCAGTCAGAAGGACCTGGATTTCACGTAAGTACCGAGTTCTTGCTGTGTGCTGATTGGTCAGTCTCCATTAATCATGCATGTGCCATTAATATTAATGTGCATCCGCTAGATAAGCCTTTCAATCAAGGAAACAAACCAGTCAAAGCACAAGGCGAACTGAATTATTTAGCCAAACACAGGAGCATTTCAGTTTTAAAGTAAAGTAGTTTATAAAACCTGAAGTAGCTCAAAGTGTCCTCCCTGACATGGATTATCTGCTCACCCTAAGATAAGATGAACTCTACTGATCCTAGGGGGAAATTCTAGTGCATGCAGGAGCAAAGTACATAAAATGCAGACAAACAAAACTGTAGTACAAACCCATAATGTGGTGTGAATATCTTTAAAACTATAGTCAGAGACTGGTACTGACTCATATTAAAGCCAGCACCCCCCCCATCCCCACCAATCTTGATCAGTAGCTTGCCTACAGGATAAACAGGTCATCTCCACTGCACCGCACACAACCTGAACCCACCCGGAACATCCCAACTCACACATTAGGTTGCTGTTTGTTGATTTTAGCTCGACATTTGAGCACAGACGCTACACAGGGTTGTATGCTCAGCCTACTAACATACTCCCCATGTTCACACAAGATTGACAAGTTTGCAGGCGACGTAACCATTGCAGGGCTGATCTTCCACAATACAGGAAGGAAATGCCAAACCTCTAGGGGGAACAACAGCTTCTCCCCAAGAGCTGTGGCCACACAGACTGTCAATGCTGCTACCTTGAACTGCTGTTCTATACCTGACACTTTCTCATCACTTTCTATCAATGTACCATCAACTTTTTGTTGTTTTTTTTTTTTTTTACTATAAACGTCAATCTTGTGTTATTGTTTATATACTGTTTCTCTAACTGTCCTTTGACATGTGTCTTACGGATACTGATATTAGGAATGAGCCAAAGGTTTTCTTTTTATGGACAGTTGTGCAATAACAATAAGAAATTCTGATTAAAATGAGTATTGTGCCGACATTATGCTCGCAATTTGCTCATACATAAAAGATTTAACATTTACAACAATGGCATCTTTGAATTATGATAATGGTGTAGTTGTGGACGATAATGTTTTAATTTTTTATGTTTTAAGAAGGCTTGTGCCAACACCTTAGTAAGACATGGATATTTTCAATTAAGCAAAATTTCATTAATTAAAATGAACAGTAATTGTGCTTTCAAATAAACACTTATTTAAAGCCCATTAATACATATTAAGTCTAAATTACATCGAGGGTTAAAGGATCTTTGAAGCACATCTCCTGAGGCCTGTCTCATGAAGCAGGATTTCTTGCTTAACCAGATAACTTGTTGAATTTAAGGTAGTCTGGGGTAAATGTAAGTGAAGAAAGTCCATTTAGCCCAGACCACCTTAAATCTGACAAGTTATCTGGCTAAGCAAGAAATCTCACTTTCTTAAACAGGCCCCAGTGTTCTTTCTGTTTGCATCTCCATCTGTCAGCTCATCTCTCCATGCTGAAGGACCCGCTGTCGAGTGGGCCCTCAGGACAGACCACAAAGCCTCTCGCTCACTTCCCACAGCTTCCTGGCCACAGCGTCGTCCCGCGCCTTGGCGCCGACTTTCTTCATGGCACAGTTTGAGAAGTAGCGGCCGCTCAGGGGCTCGAGGTCCTCCTGCAGGGCGCAGTATAGGGTGGTCTGGGCCCCTGCCTTTGTGTCTTTGAAGAAGAGGAGGGCTATAGGCGTGAACAGGACCTTTAAGAACGGACTGGCATAACGTGACATCTCCGAGTTGACTGCACCTGAGGAATGAAATGAAAAGTCAAGGATGTTAGATTCACTAAAACAAAAAAAAAAACAATACCATAGCCTCTAGAGCAGTAGTAATGAACCTTCCCCGGTAACTAATACCTTTTTGCAAATAAACTATTCTTACATGCAAATAAAGTTTTATGTGCTCAGTAGATTTTAAAACTTTTGCATTTTCATCAATGTACAAAAAGGCTATATGTCATGTGATGTGTCCAGATTAAGAGGCTCTATCCATGCACTCTCAAAAAAGGGGGTAAAAATTTGTACCTCTGCTTGTCCCTGGGGCTGTACCCTTGTAATTTTTAAGGTGCAGAAATGGACTCTCAGGAACATCTCAAAGGTACAAACAGCCATTTCTGTACTTTAAAAGGTACAAAATCCCTCAGCTAAGGGTACAACTGGCAGACCCTTGAGGGTACAGGCCCAGTGACAACCAAAGGTACAAATTGGTACCCTCTTTTCCTGAGAGTGTGACAACTTCATGGAGACTCACCCGGGTGCAGACTGTAGCATGTGACGTTGGTGCCCTCTAGCCTTTTAGCTAGCTCATGGGTAAAGAGCACATTACACAGCTTGCTGTCAGAGTACACCCTAAACACATCCATGTTAGATGTGCCGACACCCAGAGCCTTGTGGGTACTCAGGACGTCAAAATCAATGCTCCCAATACTATGGGCTGCGGACGACACGTTTATCACACGGCTGGGTTGGCACTGCTTTAGTCGATCCAGCAGCAAGTTCGTCAGCAGGAAGTGGCCAATATGATTGACACCCAGCATCATTCCGAGGCCATCCTTTGTCCTCCCTTGCTTGGCAATTCCTGGAAGATTAAGGGAAAAAAATTACGGCAAATAATAATACATACTGCCACGCTATCGACGAAAATCGTTAATTGTGATTTTATGTTTATGTGATTTTTGGCAAAAACTAAAAATGATATTCAAGAACAATCAAGAATATTAAACTTATAGCATTTAATGCATGGAATGTGTATTGCACCAAGTTCACATGCATTTCAGCCTGGCTTTATTCACATTCCAGCAGACGGCGTGGCCAGCACTACTCGCTGGTGAAAAGCAAAGGAGCTCCGCCGGCTTCACCTGCGTTGTTGATGAGCAGGTCCAGCCTGTGCTCGCTCTTCAGGAAGTTCTCCGCGAAGGCGCGCACCGACTCCAAGCTGCCCAGATCCAGCTGCATGTACACCACCTCACTGCTCCCGCTCTCCTGGCGGTCCAGGCAGCATATCAGGTAGTTCGCCCCAAGGCCGAATTATAACCAAACCGCATAAATCCTTCTGGGTTATTTGTCTTACCGCTGTAATATCACGCAGAGCCGATTCTGCTCTCTGCCGATCACGGCACGCTAGAATCACCCGCGCCCCCCTCTTCGCCAGATCCACCGCTGTAGTTTTCCCGATGCCGGTGTTGCTACCTGAAAATATTGATTTTTCTTATTATTATTATAAGGGTTATACAATGACTACGCAGTTTATGAGTTTTACAAGCATGCGTATATATTCTAAAACTGCACTCTCTTTATAAATATCTATGCATCCACCCGCGACCATTTTAAACATTTATAACAAGAAAAGAGAATCACCCGTGATTATAACAGTCTTCCCATGCAGCTTAACTTTGCTTCGGCACCGTGCTCCCCGGACGAAAGTATTATACACGAAAAAATACACCCCTATAGCCACTCCAACAATAAGGATAAACGCAGACATTGTGTCGAGACGGAACCTCCTATCATGTGCAGCTATCAGTTTACTGTCTTTGCCCTAAATTACGAGCTAAAAATGGATAGGTGGTAAGGAGGAGCCACCGTAGCGCGACTGTATTGTCGGGAAGTTGAGTCATTGTAGACCTTTGTTTCTCAACTGCGGAGTTTCTACTGGGAAGTAATGTTACTTGGTTCCAGCTGTAAACATCATTAAGCAGATTATTCACACATACATGAACCAATAAGTGTTCAGTTTAATATGTGCATATTACTTTAACCCACATTCTTTGGTCTGGTTTTGACACTATTTTAACCCACCTGTGAACAGGGTGCATATTTGCTATAACCACCTCTTTATCCTGCTCCGCTTGAATAAAACGTTTACAGCAAAGTGTACCGTGTCGGCGTAAATCATGGGCTCGCCATGATGGTGGCATGTTACGGGAGGCAGATGGATCTGTCGGTCACCATGATCCCATCCCGTGTTGCCCGGTCATACAAAATGTTCGCTAAGTTCACTTCTGAGGGTATAGCTACGATAGAGTTCCGTTTCGCATGTTTCTTTATGTGCAGGGGCGTAGAAACCGATGGGGGGGGGGTGACGTGTAACCCCCAATAATTAATTTGGCGTCATTCACCTCCCAATAAATAGACCTTCACACGTAAATCGTCCCGCCAATTGATGACACGGCTGCTAATCTTGCCACCATTGTTACTTTTAGTGCCGTTCCTTGTGCATGACTGCCACCCTGCGGCCAAATGGAATAACGTTCGGCCGGATTCTGGTATGCAAGAGGTCATGTGCAGGAAATGGGATTTTTCGCATATTGCATAACTAGTTACGGCTGCAGTTTCTCAAAAAATAAAATAAACGCCCAATTTCCGGCTGCACCGCAACTACTAAAAAATATAGATTGGAATGCTAGATCCACAATATTTTTAGCAAAGACTCTAAGTGTGATGCTTTTACATTTCTGAAACCTTTCAGAAACATTCACAGCATGCATCACCACCATGACTCAGCAGAAGACAGACAGACAAGTGTCACACAGCCAAATAACCAAAACTGTGAAATTCCTGTTTTAAATTTGTTTTTTTAAAAAATCTTGTATTTACACTGTTATAACAGACAAGCAGAAAGTCAAAGTTGATTTATATACAGTATACATGAACGTTCAAATCAAAGCTAAAACGATACAGTTACCATTTACAAGTGAACTAGAGTGTCTGAAGGGGTTTTCAGAAGTCTTACGACAAAACTATCAGCAATGCCACAGAACATCACGACTGAAGCATGAATTACTGTACACATTTAAAAACCAACAATGGGCATGTACACAGAATCCACTGCTTTTCATTGAAAGTTGAAATCCGGAAAACATCCATGTGTACGCAAATACACACGCTCACATCTGTGCGCTGGGTGTGCATGTGCATACATATGAATATGCAGCTACCTGTAGTGCAAAAAGTGGCGAAAAACATGAATACTACCATTTTACAAACATGAAATAAAAAAAAACATTAGAGAAAGGAGCATTGTTATATAAAAACTATCCGTACTGGCACAAAATAGAATGGGGTTCTGATTGTTTAAAAAGTGATGGAAACTGACATTTTTACATTAGTTGAATGATAAGGACAAAGTATCCCTTTGTATGCAAATCTAAATAAATGTTAAGTTCTGTAATAAAAAAAAAGATAGAAATTTATGTGCAATATTTTATGGCTCATAAAATGTGAGCCAAACAAAATACTTCATTTCATGCAAATATTAACAATTAAATAAAAATCCTTTACTCTTCTGTACAAGACAGCTTCAGGAGCCAAAGTCACCGGGACCGTGCCGCAGCCGCAGCTGCCGGTCCCCAGGTGCTACGGGACCGAATTGGAGCGCAGGACGGGCACTTGGTGGCCCCTGAGGGCTTGCTGGTCCAGGAGGACCTTCCCAGGATGGCCCAGCCCCTGCCGCTCCGGCGGCTTGCTGGCAAACTCTGTGATGCTGAAGACGAACTGCAGGCAGCCCAGCTTGATGTAGCTGCCGTGGTGCAGCAGTGCCGTACCCTCCCAGCCGGCCCCGCTGCCCCCTATCAAACTAGAGCTGCTGGCCTTGCAGCTGCAAGAGGTACGAGGAGGGCCATGAGGCTGGCAACTCATCACGCCCCCTGCTGGTGGAACTGATGACGCCTCGGCACCATCCTCCTCTTGCTGCGTCCTCTTTTTACACCTCCCTGCGTAGGAGCACAGGTCACACACACACACACACACACAGAATGGTAAGCGGTCATACTGCTATCCTCCATTCCACCCACTTACAACAGGTGCTTCTGCAGCAAGGTTCACAGGGATCTGGAGCCAATCCCAGAAGACCTCGGCTGTCACTACATCTACACAAGGACTGTTTAACATAACAGCTTTAAACACCCTATGGAAGTCTGCCTGCCGCAGGCTGATAAACACACCGGTGGTGCATGTGGGTGGGGGGGGGGTGCTTACGGATGATGCTCTGCACTTTGGAGACCACGCTGCTAGAAGGCCCCGACGAGCTCTTCTCGGAGAAGTCGCACGAGTACAGCACGTTGTCCACCGTCGTGCCGTGTTCGCTGTAGTTCAGCAGCTCATAGTGCTTTGTGTTCTGAGGGCAAAAAGAAAACACTGTTTCTACAGACCAGCATCTTAGGCATTGTGTAGGGTCAGGTAATCAAGGCAAACCATTTAAATCACCATTTAACCTTAGTCAAGGTACTAAAACAGCTTAAATAATTAGCTGAACACAGCATCTGTAGATAGTGTGATTTAATTTCCGAAGCAAGTATCTAGGGAGGAATCAATGTACAATTACTTTCAAAACAGAAAATATCAGTCTGGCTGCCCACTAAGGGGATAAGCGACATCCCAGTGCGCATGACCTACCTCGTCGTAGAAAATGCAGGCGTGCTTTCCAGAAACGTAATTACAAAAGCCGTAGTTTGTAAGGCACACATCCATGTCGGCACCTGCGCAAAGTGATTAAATGGAAAAAGCATTTGGTATCACAGTACATTGTGGAAAACAGAGCCAAAGAAACACAATATGAGCATTTCCCATCCCAGTTATGGGCTCCCAAATTACAGAAAAGCATCTCTGCAATTTTGCAGTGTTTGAAATCTGACCAGCAAAGCTGACTCATTACACAGTGCACGATATTACACCCACAATGCATCGCAAATTATAGTGTACAATGCATGATGGTCTATTTCATAATGCAATGCAAAGGTGAATCTTTCAACTGACTGCTCGTAACACAAAAAGGGCTCGTGTACAAATGTAAGCACATTTAATATTATGCTAGCGATCTGTGCAAAGACCCAAGCTGATACTTCAATTCTAAATAATTTAATAAAATAAGATGTATTTTGCCAATGGCAAATGGCAGCTGTCAAATGTTGCTAGGATACCAGCCTAGAGCATCCTGGAATAGTCTTTGGAGCAGTACTCTTGTTTCACTGACTAATTCCCTATATATAGTGAACCACAATGATTTTTCTATATAGGGAATACTGAGTGAACAGAATGCCACAACACTTGCTCAGCACTGAGCAGATATATCTGCAAAAATAAGAAGTCCCCAGAACTGAAAACTGGACGGGCACCAGGATGGCATGTGCCAACTGCCAGCCGTTTGTTTACCTGTCCCAATGTGCAGACTCCTGTAGCACATGTTGACTGGCCCCCCCTTTCCCATCAGCGGATAAAACACGGCCCTGGCCTGCACCTCGTTCTTCAGTGGTGGGGAGGGAGCCAACAAGCCTGAATAATAATAATAATAAGAAAAACAATAAAAATAGACACCAATTCAGACTGTGGACCCTCAGAGCGGCGATGTTTCTGAGCAGCGGTGGCCGGGGAGCCATACCATCAGGACGAGGGGACTGTGCCGCGGGGGCCGTGGGGGGCAGGCTCACGCCGGGCGGGGAAAGTGCTTTGGGGTCAAACAGCTGCTGGATCCTCTGCCAAGCCAGTAGCTTGATCAGCCGGTTGTCCAACTTGCCCAGTTCGATTTCTAAACAAGCAGAGCACAGTTTCTTCTTTTGGTGGCGCCCCAAATCCCCCTCCCTCACGCTCACGTCTAAATAAACGTTTGCGGACTTCGGTTTCAGACGCAAAACTTGCCTCCGTCTTCATCCACTGCAGCCTTCACGTAGCTGGATAGGTCCTCCGTGGGGGGCAGGGAGCCTCGGATCTGGGAGCCCCCCTCAAGCGAGAGCGGACAGGGGCTGGCTTTCCCTTCTGTTTGGATGGGGGGGCATGCGTTATTGAAGCATTAATTAGAACAGCAGCATGTGTGCTTGGCCTGTGTGACCGTCTCCTTACCCGAGGGGGAGGCCAGCCGGGCAGCCCCTGTGTCATGTGATGCTCGCGGAGGTGTAAGCGCACGTGTCCCAGCAGTGGGTGAGGACACGCTGCGGCTCGTCAGCGCGGCCGCCTGTCCCCCACCCGTCCCAGGGGTGGCCCCGTATGCCTGCGCCGGGGGTGCGGGGTCCAGGCTGCCGCAGCTCGACGGCGATGCGACCTTCCGGCTGCAGGAGTCAGGGGCATCGCCGCTTTCAGTCTTGATCGTGACTTCCCCAACATGGTTGGCCAACGTGGGGGCTGAGTCGGGAAGTGCTTGGGGCCAGGGCCGCGCCGAACCCGGGGGCCCGCTCAGTCGGTTCTGGAGCTCTGCCTGTCGCTGAGCTTCGGAGGCCCCCCCACATAACGTGGGCCCGTTTGCTTTGGCCGGCTGATCCAGCAGCCCGTTGGCGGTCTGGCAGTTCTGACAAGGCTTCTCCTCACTTTCCTCGCCCAAGGAATTCAGCAGCGGGGCCCCCTGGGGGCCAGCTGGGCTGCTGCAGGGCTTAGAGCAAGAGGCAGAGGGAAGCGTCCTCTCTGTGGCACGCGGACACTCGCTCCCCTCCGCCGGCACACAGGGCTTGAGGTCGGCCTTTTCCGTCTGCTCAGAGTCCCAGAGTGAGGAAGGCATCTGCTTGGCAGATAAATGTCTCATGATGCTGCACTGAAGCGAAATAACGTCCCGAAGCCACTGCAGGAAGGACGGGGGAAGACAGAGGCCAAGATCACGAGTGAGAGGTGACCGCAACTGCCCAAAAAAAAGCTGCACACTCAGCTCCCGAAAAAGAAAGGTGGAAGAAGGGGCTCAGAAGATACCATGACAGCTTTTTCACCCCCATAACACTACAGGCACCCTGCCCCCACCACGAATAGTGAACAAACAAACAAACAAACAAACAAACAAACAAACAAACATCGCCCACCTCCTGTTGCTCAGGCTCGCTGGCGAAGTGCCGGGAGGGTGAGATGTGCTGCTGGTCAGACTCAGGGACCCCATTGCAGATGAGCTCTCCGTTGCGGATTCCAGCAGGGGCCATAAGGGGAGGGGGGCACTGGTACTGGGACTTGATAGCGTCGGGGACCTAGTCAGGAGAAGAGTGAGGGATTGAGTGCACTGTCGGGGGCAGGGAACTTGTGGCTGCTTCTTTCTGTTAGCAGGCGGCTGAAGGTTTATCCCGATGCTGGAATTTTCCGACACAAGAGCTCAGCATTCAAGAAATGCTGACCGCGTGTCTGTGGGAGCTGGCCACCGCTCAGCCCGCCCCGAGTACATAACCACCCCCCCCTTAGTCTTGCGTCATCTCAAGGTGGGCGGCCATACCTTGAAGGTCTTTTTCTTATGCAGGTGGGCCCCTCGTCGAATGGGTGGGTTTTGCCGATGGACCCGGCGCAGGAAGTCTACTTTCACGGCATGCTGGGACATGCGGTCCTGGAACTGGTCGAACAGCTGGCAGCGAGTGCTCAGGGTCATGTTCTTCTGGTTGAGCTGCAACAACAGAACCTGGGGTCAGTTTCTGGGTCGGAGTCCTGCCTGAGAATTCCGCCTTTGGGAAAAATTGGCAAAAATGTGGAGACTCTGGGGGTCCCTGGGGACTGGTTTGAGAAATTCTGCGATGTGTTAAATCAGCTAAACGGCTGAATTATGAACTGTAAGAACGGCCCCAGTTTTGGAGATCAAAAGCCTCAGGAACTGAGCAGTCACCCGACAAAAATAATGATATTCTGTGTGTGTACTGAAGGGGTGGGGGGTGGTAGATCTCACCACAAGGTGCTCGATGTGGTTGGGACACATCCACTTCCCAGTTGGCATGGCGGTGAGGGGAGGGTCAAGACAGTCCATATGGAAGAGAAGGGGGCAGTAATCACACTGGATAAGGGGGGCCACCCTGCAGCTCCTGGGATGGCAGATGAGGGGGGGGGGCACATTCAAAACATTAAACCTAGTAAGTCAAACCTTCTCCAAGTTCAAGATCAGTCTCAGTATTAGCAGCAGCACCTGGAGGTGAAGCCAGGCACCAACGCTGAGACGTCAGAATGAAGAGCACAAAGCCAGCGTCCTTGAGATAATGAAATATTGACACAGTGTTGAGTCGAGCAGACCACACCGATATGAAGCAACGTATGACCTTGTACCAGAATCGTCACCGCCTCTTGGTACAGGCCTTGCCAGCGAAAGGGTCTAGGTTAACCCGGGCTGAGCGACAAAGACACACACATTTTACTTCTTGCCATATTTCTGAGTGGGCCGTCGCACACCTGGTCAACTGCCCTGAAGACAGCACTGTCCCGGGGGCACCAGCTCACAGAGCCAACTGCCCTGAAGACAGCACTGTCCCGG
>JAODJW010000100.1:1082825-1096079 GCA_026777045.1 Hyperopisus bebe
CCGGGGGCACCAGCTCACAGAGCCAACTGCCCTGAAGACAGCACTGTCCCGGGGGCACCAGCTCACAGAGCCAACTGGCCAAGCATGCTGGGCATCCAAAGCAGACCCCTTCAAGTGAACAGAAGACATCTAAAGCAATCTCTTAGTCACACTCTTGAGGTTTGCAACTTCCGCAGCCAACATGTTCTGGCAATACTTCGAAGTCAAGAAAGTGTTCTCAAGATGAAAGTCTGGCCCTTTCATCTAAGATGTTCTGGTAATTACTGTCATACCGCCACTTATAATTATCTTCACTATTTTAACATCGAACGTCTACTTAGCAGACACTTTTGTCCAGAGTGATGTACAAGCGAGGCACAATACATCAAGTCCGGCAAATCACCGTTTTCCCTGATCGCTCATCTAAATTGCGAAATCGCCAGGGACAAAGACTGACAAATCAGAACAGAATATAGACTTACAATACAGTTGTTAAGCCAAGCATTTATTTTAATAAGTATTAAGTTGTAACAGCCCTGTGTAAACTTCATTACCGTCAACCATTCTTTGTTTCACAAATTACTACCTTTGAACACTGAAGTAGTCTGACAAAGGCTTTCATAAGTACAGCAAAAAACGTACATCCAAGAAAGCCACAAATCAATGGTGGACCAAAAACGATCCCCCACAATGGAAAAAAAGACCCCCCCAGGAATTGTGGGACTTAAACACTGCGGTTAATTTTACTAAAGTTTCCATGATTACATTTAAATTTCAAACAGATGTGCAATTTTCAGAAAGGGATCCGTGTCCAATTTCAGGCAAGTAAAGAAAGCACGAATAAAATTCCATGCTAACAGGACAACTGCTGGAGACAAATCGCGCACCAACAGAAACTACATATGAGCAGCAGAAGCAATTCTTTCTCTGAGGGATAAAGTTTGGCTGATGGATGCGAGAGATGGAGACGCGCTCCAGAAGCAGCCACACCGCAACCCATACCCCACGAATCCTACCTGCCACAGGTGAAGCAGACTTTCACGGGCAGTGGGACCAGCCCATAGTGGTCAAGCTCATGCTGGGGCTTCTTCATGTTTTTCCCCGTCATCTCCTCTTTCCTCTTCCGTTTACTTGTTCCTGGAGACATAGACAAGACCAGCGGTGGATCACTGAAAAAGGAATTCAGCTGCAGGCTCCACCTGACACTTCTCGGGGGTACACCACGACATCCCCAAACACCCCCATAGATGTCGCAAGTTCCTCACAAAAAGGGTAGAATTCCGCTTCCTCACCCGGAAGTGCCGTCGTGCAGGTGAGCTCGTTAGGAAGCTGGAATTGCGTGGGGTTCCTTTCCATGGCAGCGGCAATTAGTAGCTCAAAAGGCCTTTTGAGGTGTGGCGTTGCGCTTTCGGGTTCAGAGCTGGGCCCCTCGTCCTCCACATCCAGCAGGTCCTCATCCACATCGTTCTGTTCCGAGGGCGTGGGCGTGTCCGTGGAGGCGTTTGAGGTGGGGGTACCGGGACGGCTGCTCGCCCGGCGCTCCAGCAGTCGAACCTGTGCCACGGCTACTCTTGATCCCCCCATGACCCCCGCTGTGCCGGGGACCCCATCCAGTCGCACCGGGGCCTGATCCATCTCCGTCGCTGGTGATGATGACCGCTTGGATGCCTGGCGGTCCAGCAGGCCGTTAATGTGCTCCGTTTTCTGCTCACGCTTCTGTTGATTGGAGAAAAAGATCCCGCTTAGCATAAACTTAGCACACGAGGAGAGCGTCGGCCGATTTGAATTGACGTTACAAGTCACACTATTCTTTGCTTTGGCAGAAAAATATCAGAAGCTGTTAGAGATGTCCAGAAACTATAACTATCAATGGAGAAAAGCCCCTTTGCTGCATGTCTCACCTTCCTGCGGACACTGCAGCGATGGCACATCCAGTCTCCAGGGGGCAGCATTTCTTCACTCAATGGTGGGTTACTGCAGGTACAGTCAACATCATCAACAGGTCATCACCATAACTATAAAACCAGGCTTTATCTAACTAGAAATTGATTCCAATTACAAATTTCAACTGTTCTACAATATTTAGATCATTCAAGTCATTCAAATGAAGGGCAATATTGCCGTGTTGAACTACCTACCAAAGAAGTCAATTTACCCATGTAAAAATGATCAAAATACGGCCAGAAAATGTATGTGGGTACTGTGAAGGACAGGGATCACATTTCAACTTTTAGAGATGGATCAGGCCCCGGTGCGACTGCATGCTCTAAAAGGATGTAGCTAATTTCTACCACTGGTCGAATCTTGTAAAATAAATTTCGCAAAACTGAATTGTAATTGCGTGTATTTCAAAGAAAGCCAGCCAGCCATTTACATACTTGCATTTACATGCAAGTAGTTTCCTCAGCATATAGATGCACAATGTTCTTTATATACGAAAGGGTCCCCAATGCAAAATCTAAGTAGCAGAGCAATGAAATCTGGCAGAGAATTAGACCTGAAATGAACAGCCATAAGACATAAAAGCTTTGACAAGTCTACAGCCTGATGCATATCCCTATGTGCAGCCAGGTAAGTTAAGGCTTCGCTTCATAGGAGAGCACAGGAGTAGGGTCACAAAACAAAGGAATCTTTGTTATGGTCTTCAAAGCATATTTCACGTGCCTGCAGGACAGGTTGAAACGCAACCCCAGAATTCCGTGATCTGAAGCCAAAAAACATTTTAGAGCAAAGACATGCAGACCAGCAGCAGCAGCTTCACGGGAGCCCACACACCCTCAGAGGCAACACGCAAGCCAGTGAGAGTGCATAGCTAAGATACTCTCAAGGTCTTGCAGGAAAGCCCTGAAATCCTACTCGCAATTACATCATGAAAACACCAACAGCGAACAAAGATGACAGAGAAAACCAATGTTGGATTTTGCAGTTTATGAACATAAAACTGTTCCGGAAAAACGTAGTAACTCGAGAGAAATGACCCAATAGAAATGTAACAGTCATTAAACTGAATGAGCTGGTGAGGACAGGTGCACAGCAGTCGTCAGACCAACTGCACGTCTGCTACATCTTCTGCCAGGCGAGAGGTTCGGTGGAACGTGCCTGGCTGGAAGCTCTTTTCACACGGCGCGGAGTTAATGTGGAGATCTAGCGAACCAGAAGCTGACAAAGGAGGAGCAAAAACAAATAAGTCCAGCACAAAAGAGCCCCGCCAGGCATGGCAGTGATGGCCTCTGGGCAAGATCTCACTCTCTCGGTTCACGGTAGCACTACAGATCAAAGCCAACGTACGCAGGGCGAGGGGCACTCTGCAGCATGCAGGCTCCTACTCTGGCCTTGGTGCCAATGCAGAGCGGCAGTGCCAATCAAGGGAAATGATGAATGGAGGAATGACAAAATGCTGATTGGGTTTTCTCAGAATGCAGAAAAAAAAATGCATAAAACACGGTTGGGGTAAATGCAACAGAATGCAACACAAAGACAGCAGCTCAAAGTTACTCAGAGAGGAAACCCGCAAGACATTATCTCACATAATGCGTTGATTTGCTGGGACCTTCCCCACCCATCCCCAACGCGCAGAGCGACTGCATGTTCACTGCATTGTTGCCATTACTGTAAGCATGTGGGCAGCCTAGTCTCCTGCTCTCCCACCCACCTCAGCCTGAGCCACCAAGCTTATCAAGCCTAAATCGGCAGCTTCGACAAGGAGAAATGGCAGCCATCTGCGACAATGCTGGCAACAAAAGGACAAGCCCTTCAACACAGCCTTAGCTGTACGGGACTGTAAATTGTTAGTCACTTGCCCACTGGCGAAATTCAAACAGGATGGTGACGTCAACAGCTTTTCTCTGCCGATCGATAATCCCTAAATAACACCCGCCAAAAAAAGATGATTTATGAGCCCTAAGGCCTCCACCAAGGTGCCAGACTTGTATCACTTACAGTCCCACACCACTAACATCCGAGGCCTTTTCTGAATTTCAAATTTGCCAATTCAAAAGTTAAAACATTCGTCCATCTTTCGCTGACACGTCACTGGCACACCTCCATTCATTCTTATAGTACTAAAGATCCATGTAAACCAGGTATGTCATTGTAAAATAACGGGAAATTAACTTCGGTTTCTTTTCATAAGCGCCGACCGTATTAAACCCGCTCACTTTAATCAATCGAAACCGGAAAGCAGACTGCAGATCTTTAACAACAACCCAAGTGCCAAAAAAATTACTTCTATGAAGATGAGCGGCTTTCCTGATGAGTTTATTTGCAATTACTTGAAAGCGACCGCAAAACATATACATGTTTTTAAAAAATATTTGAGATTTGGAGGCTTTGTAAGAAAGCGACGCCGCATTTGGGCGCACTAGATGTGTCATTCCCGCACATGTGCCGACGATTCCGAGGCATTTCGGCAAAATGGCGCTGGAAATAAAACAATTTAAACGGAGGTCGCCATATTGTAAACACAGCGGTGCACAGAGGACTCCATTTTTAACATCCGCTTCAGAGGCGGTGAAAGGAAAGCCCCTCGCTCCAGCGATGATGCCCCCGCCGCAGGTGCCCCCGGACCAGACAAAACACCTCCAACCCACCCCCTAATTTTAAATCATGTTTTTTTTACTCGAACGGGTGACTTTAAACAGCCAGTAACTGTAGAGGCGCGCGCGCTGTTAGCAAAACAACTGGAAATAACGGCGAGCCACACAAACACAAATAGCATAAATAAGCACAGCACGTATAACGGAGGAATATGCAGAACAACATCCGCCTTTTACTAATGCTCAAGCACAACAGCCATATCCGCCACACGGCACGAACCAGGCAGCTGCCTTAAAACAGGAGCATACATACAGATCGGAGCTGGTTAATATTACAGATGCACATGACCGGCGATCCAGGCAGAGAGCCTGGGGCAGGCAAACGGCAGCATACCAGCACTGAAGGTGGAAAGCGGCGGGACAGTGATCGCAGCAGAGCAAGTCCCCTCCCTCCCGGCAGCTGTCGCAGGTGTCATGGTTGGTGGCCCTGCCGCTCCTCCGCGCCTCCTTCTCTGGCTTTCGGCTTCTCCTCTCGCCGTCCTCGGACTTCGGGGGCGCCAGCAGGGTTTGGATTTGCTGCAGACCGGACAACGAACAACGACGAGCCGGGCGTTCAGAGCTGGACACACGGGGAGCCGACTTACCCCCACCCCCCCGAAAGAGCCGACACCGTCGCCCATTATTCGCTCGCCAAGCCGCAAACCACAAAAGGCCCAAAGAAACTCAACCTCCCTCCCACCCAAAGTATATTTACCAAACCCTCACCAGCTAAACAGCCGAACAGGGGCAGCTATAACTGCCAGTTAAACGGATAACTATCCACTGGCCCCAAGCGCCAATGCTAAAGCCCGCGGCCCGGGTCAACCTTGACCCATGTTTTCCATGAGCTGTTCCCGGCAGGACCTGAGGAAAATGCCCCCGAGACCTAACAAACATTAACTGAAAGCTTAGTGTTATACAGGATCAGCCCGAACAGCGCGGTCCATCTCTACGCTCCACAGCCGGGTAACCAAACACCGCTTCGGACCCTGGCTACTTCGGTTTGACCGCTGACGAGTCGTTCGGACCCGGACCGCGACGGGGTGAACCGGTAACAGCGGCGGCGTGCTTCACCTCCATCAAGCCCCCAGAGGTGTCCAGGTCGTACACGATCGTCGGGGTCTCCATTTTGTCCCACATTCATACGGCAGTCGGATCCTCCGCTCGGAAAAAGCGAATCCTTGTTGAGGGCTACCGCCGACGGCCGTGGCAGGGCTGGAGGGGGGAGGGAATCCACAAGGCGGCCGGCCGCTCACCACAGAGCCGGTCTGTGGCGCTTAATCCGAGCGTCGCGAAGACAGTTAGCAACGCCGACTAGCTAGCCGATTTCCAACTCGAGAGCATTCACTGGCAGAGGTAGCCTGCTAGCTACATAGCCGACTAGCTAGCTAAGTTACAGGACAACCAAGGCGCCTGGATTACAGCTCCTAGGCGTGAAAATGCTTCAGCCGAGAACGGCCCACCTCGCCGACAGATTGCGGAATAAATATCACAGGAATCCGGAGAGTGCTGCGTGCAGGCCTTCGCTTAGGCCTAACCTACATGTTTCTCGTTTCGGGTCCCGTTAGCCACCTAGCTACTTGCAGAGATGCTGCTGAGATCCGCACGGCGATTCCTCTCCATGCTGGCTAACAAATTATCAAAAAATAAAACAAAAATCACAAGCGCAGCGGCCAGACTGAGAATGCCTTGCTACAACTACGAATCTCCTCAACGTTATTTCAGCCCCCGTGGACGATCAGAACCCCAAAATAATGATTATTATTGTTGTGTGGGGGGGAAAACCCGTGCATCAATCCCGACACTGCTGGCTACATCCTTTCTACGGAGTTGGCGCAAACTCGCGAAGCTTCCTCTATGCATGGGCGGTTCTCTAATGGTGGATAGACTTGGTTTGCGGCCATCTTGGTGAGGTCAATGCTGGCGTATTTTTCAATAATAAAAAATGATGATAATGATAAAAAGACAACGTTTAAGGTTAAGTGTACACAATCTATATATGTTTACTGAAACTGAGTCATTTCATAAACAGAGCCGTGCTTAATGTATTAGAATGAAAATGTTTCTACCGTTGCCTGTATATACGTGCATCATAGAAAAGGGTAATGGTAGCGTGCGCCATGTTGGTGATGGCAAATTTATTATGGTTATAAAGTGTATTACCATCACCGTTGTATGCCGAGAGTATCCACGGATACGTTGGTTCGGTGTATTAGTATGGTCTTCATGGACGTTTGGCAGATGTCGATTTTTCACCAAAATTAAAATAGCTACGGTATTGCAGTTCCAGCTAAAGCAGCTGATCCAGGACTTGCGAAATAAGATATTTGAATATGAGCGCTTTAATTTGCGTATGTCTTACCGCGGCGGCATGTCAAATCATATCCTGCTTCTTGTTGTGCGTGGTCTTTCTTTAATTTTGGTCTGTGTAAACGGTCATGTCATTTACATAAAGGTTTACTAAAGTAAAACGTAAATCGTGAGTTAATTAATGGTGCTATACTTTAGATGTTCTAAAATAATAAGCGAAACAAAAGCACAATATGAAATTCAGCTATCCAGAATCCAAACATTGATTAATGCAAGATTAATATAAATTAGAATTAACATCTGGGGGGCAAGTTATGGGCAATTAGACTTCTATATTTGTCTGTGACAGTATTCATAATCACCCACCTTGAACGAGTTTATTACAGGACTTTAAATCATATTAGATTTAGAAGCCTGGGAACAAATGGAGACGGAATCATTTTCTAGTAAAGCTCCCTGTGTCGAACCATCCCCAAGGGAAATCTCAGACTTTCTAAATGTTGTTCTCGGCTGGCATGAACGAGTCAGCATTACTCTAACTGCTGTTTCTGTTCCAACAACAACAACAAAAAAAAACCATCTAGTTTTGAGGTACAAAACCAGTATCAAACTAGCTGACTACTTTTCACTGGGTCCTCCATCAGAGCAAGGGCCCTGCAAACCTCTTGTTTCATTTTGCATTACTGCATTTGTTGCAATAATCTGTTATTGTTTTGCATTAATTTTAAACTATATTACTGACAATTGATGGTTTCAGGTATCACCTAAAATAATAAAACAGTGGTTCTAAACAGATTTGGAAAGGCTACCACTGCGTTAACAGTTCTGAATTTGTAAGAAATATATTAAGAAACTCATTCAAATGCTAAATTGCCATAATAATGTACTTTGGAAATCACCCATCATCCACCTGTTTGCAGCTTATATCAGAAAGTCAGGGGGCATCAGTCCATCACAGGCAACACACATACACATAGAATGGGCAGTTTAGATTTACCAATTTGCTAAGCTGCAGGTGGAAACCCATGGAAAGTTCAGGTCCAGAAAGTAAAAATCCAGACCTAGATTTTGTTTCGCCCAATCAACTGAGTCACAAGAGTCACAATCGCAGAGTACAAAAAGCACAAATCCGGACCAGCTGAGTACTCTGTGACTGTGACTCTTTATGTTCAACTGATTAGTGAAAACACCCTTGGTGTCACCTTGGAGTCACCTTGAAATAAACCCATCCATTTTCTGGACCTGCTTGTGATAGGGAGCCTATACCGGAAGCATGGGCGTCGCCACCATTAAATCCCCCTCACATTTCATAATTTTTTGTTTGGACCCCCTCACATTTAACATAAAATATTAGTTTTATGCCAGTGTGTCCCCCCACATTCAAAATGCTTCGGACGCCCCTGCCCAGAAAGTACAGGTAAAAGGCAGGGAATACCCAGGCACCAAACCATTATAGGGCTCAAACACCATTCACATAAGCAGACAATCTGGTAACTTCACCATAGCATTATTTTGGACTGTGTTGGGTGGGGGGGCAGAGACCCCAGAGGAAACTCCATGACAACACAGGGAGAACATACAAACTCCACACACACGCAAACAGGGCAGAGACTCAAACTCCAGTCCCAGAAGTGTGAGGCAAAATTCCTAACCGCTGCGCTGCCTTACCTAATCAGTAGGGAGGGGGTATGAAGCTCTGCACATGCCTGGGATGTTGTGGGTTTTAAATCCTGTAGCTTGCAGAGATATCACATCACTGTTGGGCCCATGAACAAGGCCCTTAAGCCAATTACTCCATGAATGCTGGCTAGCCCAGATTTCCAGGCTGTTCTGAACCGTGCGATATTCTTGAAAAAAGAAATGTCTGTCAAATAAATAAAACAATGGAGTAGAAGAAAAATGGACTATTCTGCATCCAAACTGGGGAAAACATGTATAAGCCTTGTAATACCAAGAGGGAAGCCCCCCCCCCCCACAACGCAGCCGTGGTTTTAAAAATCTTAAGACAATCACAGTTGTTTTTAATAATTTGTTTTATTTGGGAGATTATCTGTCTATGAGGTGGTTTAAGTCTTTACATTTTACAATGAATCAAAAATATACATAATTGTCATTTGCTTTCTTTAATCACCATCTTATCTTCTGTTGTATCAGTGCTAAACAGAAGCGAGAAGGTAAAAACGAACGAGTAAAAAAAAAATAAGACTGATGCTCCTGCATCACTGATTTAATCGCTGAATTAAACAAACATTGCATTAGAAGCAAAACAGCAAGAGAAAAAGATACGGATGTTCCTGTTCCAGAATTACATCTGGGTGACATGAAGTTATTTGAAAAGTTTACAATAACCAACGTATTTCTGTGGCTACATTTAAAGCACACATAATAAAACATACATCAGGTTTTGATCTATTCAGAAAGCAATACTATTTAAACCGTATTGTCACCTCTCATCAGTTATTGTTTAAGCTTATTTACCACATATGTTTCCTGTACATTGATATGATACCATTAAAATCAGAATTTGCTTGCAAGAACATACAAAACAATAGACATGGATATTACATTTTACCGTATTACCATTACTATAAACTACTCTTGGAATGGTTAAGTAACTGTGAAATGTGCACAGATTTTCAGTGTCCTCTGGTTTCCAGCCTGAAAATACTTCAACATTCTGACAAACAAAACAAAAAAAAATGAATAACTGAAATTCTGCTGATAATGGAGGGAAATTAGTATAGGTTTTCACATTTTTCACAAAAGTGTTTAAAATGGAGTCAGCCAGTGCTATTCTTGTTTTTTTGCCAGTACTGCTTACCTGTATAAAGTTCAGGTAACACTTTACTTGAGGGGACATAATGTAGTTGTGTATGCGTACTTAATGTATTAATTAACCAGTAACTACTGGTTATGTACTGATCCCATGCTTGTTCATCATTAATCAATCATGACAGTTCATGTATTTCATGGGGAAACCTATATTAGTTCATGATTTGTTCTTGAGTAGTAACTGAGTTAATAATTATCTGTATTCCCTCAAGTTATTTTACCATTATTAACTAATTAGTTAACTGTAAACATATATAGTGTCTGAATGAATACATGAATTGTTATGATTGATTAATGGTGAACATAGTATCAGTACATAACTAACACTTAGTTATTGGTTAATTGATACATTAAGTAAGCATGTACTACTAGATTATTCATGTCCCCTCAAGTAAAGTGACCGAAATTCATTCTCATTTCATGCTTGTCCCCCTTGGTCTTATGACATTGTCTTCTTACTTATTCCTTATGCCAGGTTTTTTGTTTGTACATTTTTATACTACCGTATCATCCTCCTATAAATTGTATATATATCCACAACCCTCATGCAAGGTAGTAAAAAATGACTTGCTTCCAACAAGGTGTCATTAGCAGGCAGAAACACTATGTTAGTCTTAATTTGAATGGCATCATTATATTTTATGGGTGGGATTCTGTAACAAAAAAAAAAAAAAAAAAAACACGTCCTGCTATTTTGTGAGTGTGGAGGTCAACTGACTATTAATTTCACTGTTAGGGATTTTTTCCATATCAGTGTTTATAAAGACTTTAAAGGATGTTTAAAACGGGCAAAATCCACCCAGTTCCTTCCGGTATCCAGGGCTGTACATTGTTCTATCTGGTAAAGTTCCAGAACATCCCAGCTGATGTAATAAATCTCACCAATCCAGGTAATAATCTTTTTCAGTTCTGGCAGACATTATCCTAGAGTTGGAGGGGGGCAAGATTTGTAGCTAAATTCATACATTTACACAAGTTTATTAATATGAAGGTAATCACATGAACAGTGTGATGTAAATTGTACTGCATTCCTTACAGTAGTGGTTATAGCGCATTATTTACTATCCAGTCACACCAGGCAGACAGATGTGTGGTGATGTCATAAGCACCCTCCTACAACCAATAGAATATTCTGTGCAAATGGCACAGTGAATTTTTGAAACCCTATCTGGCCATGTTAATTGATTATTGCCTTTTATACAATCCCTATAAGTATACATGAATTAAAATTGTGGAAATAAATATATTTATAAGTGAACTGACTTAGTTTGATGGACTCACTGAAACTATCCAATTTCCTCTGTTTAATCTACCCATAGCTGGTTCCACTTTTCTCGATGCTCCAATCGCACGGCCTTACAACTATATTTTTGAAGTAGCTGGTCACTTAAGTGACAAGCAAAAGCAGATGCAGTTTTTTTCATGGCTACTGAGAGGCAGCCCACTGTCCTCCAGAATCTAAGGCCTGCATGAGGCGTCACATCTCACGCTCACGGTGGCTTTGAAAGCCAGGGTTTGTTGTCGTGTCAAAAAACGGACCTCTTAGAATGTAAAAACCGATATTTGACACAGTCACACATGACACCGAAAGAACCTTCCTGCAAATTACCTTTCGTAATGGCTAATCCCAATGTTTGGCAGCTTGACACCCAACATCCTACAGCACAGACACAAACAATCCCAAGTTGAACATTACATGGCAAGGGGTGTAATAATGCAGGATACTGTACTTACCCTTCATACAGAAATTTATAGGTATTTTCTTCCCATAAATTTGACAGTTTTATCACCCTGGGAAGATGGAAACCATAGGCAGGTATTTGTGCCACAGTAAAAGTCTGAGGGATGAGTAATAGTGAGATACTCAAGAGAGCACGATAAATGCTCTTTGTGGGTCCCCATGGAAATATGCACACTCACTGACAAGCTGAGGCCTGTCTCTAATTGGTATTGCGCAAGTGATTTACAAGTCTTTTCCCATTTATTTCCACCACAGTTAGATGGCACAGCTGGGAGACCTGTAACTGAAACTTTCCCAGGAACTGGAACTTTCAAATCAACAGCAAGTTCTTGCTAAACCTTGGAGAGATGAGGTCCTGCAGATATGCAGCCGTGTAACATTTGGTGCCCAGTTCCTGTCTAATCAATAATTCTGAATTAAGTACTGAATGAGATGGATTGAATACCAGAAACCCAGAGAAGTGTAAGACTGCAGTTGCCATAAATACCAAGTTTTCTCTCATCAATTCCTTGTCCAATATTCACCAAATACTTCATCTCGTGAACTACAGTGAAATTAAACATTTAAAATAAATATTTTCCCAATGGTTTCCCTGTAACTTTTACAAAGTATTTTGACTGACATTGATAGATAAAAAAATTGCATTTCCCCCCTCCCATATGACATATTATAGTACTTAATCCCGCTGGGCTATGTCACAGGATAGAAAATATACAAACACTGCAGCTAGGCCATTGGTAACGAGCTCTACAAAAATAACACTGTGTCTTTCACATCCTTTGCAGTGCTTGCATGAAGTCCTCTGAAAATAATAATATATACATCAGGAGACAGGAGACGGGAAGAAGAATGGAAAGAGGAGGTACTGGAGGAGTCACAGGAGAGATGAATGGTGCAGACCAATTCCCACAAGGCAAAAATGGCTTGATTTCCCCCATGCTGAAATGCGTCGTGTCTCTAAATGGAAACCTCGTATTCTCTGGTTTCCTGCAAAAGCCAAACATATACTTTGTAAGGACAGCAGCAAGGACAGTTTCATGCTTTGTTACAAGCGTAATGTTTGTGCACAGTACAGATTAATTTGCCATGAAAATTCGACAGTGGCAAAAAATAGACTACGGCTGTGAAAAAGGACAGCAATTTAAAATTTTTGTAGATGAACGCTTTAAAAGTCAGACCATGACAGATGTGACAAAACACAGGAGCTCAGCCCATATTCAAACCGTCATCACTTTTGGAAAGTTAGCTTCCCTCCAGAGACCACAGAACGTAAAGGTTCACACTGATCTTTAAAGGATTCACTTGCACAGGTTACTCCAAGGTTCATGACCTTGCAAGTACAATATTTAGAAGAGCGGTCACAAATTGGCAGATTTAACACATCTTAATGAGATAAAATTACTAACTGATGGGGAGGAGATTTTGAAGTTGCGTTGAGTCTGTTGATCCCCCCGAAAAATGTGATATTTTATTGTCAGGGGACTTTGGCATTGTGTTGCTATAGAATTTGCCCCTCAAGGAAAAACAGTTGGGGACCCATTATCTACAACTGCAGCAGCCAAAAGTCCATTTACCCATAATGGCAGGAGTCAATCTCACAATGAGGGTTTCTTACAACAGTTTCCTTTAGCAAATGTTTAATAAAAAATGTACACTTTTTCAAGGACTGTTTTACTCTTTTGAAGGACATAGATACTGGCTTAATTCTTGAACAGGCTCAATTTGGTAAATGAACATTCCATTTATACATTTTGTGTGATGTTTCCATCGTTAATAATAGGAATCAGGAATGAATGAATAATTTTAATGCATATCAAC
>JAODJW010000100.1:1114475-1128030 GCA_026777045.1 Hyperopisus bebe
CAGAAAGGGGCCCCCCCCCCCCCCCCCCCCAGCACGCAGCACATAAATGTATCAGTGTTCACTGAGGCGGTGGGACCACCACTGAGGCTACCAGTACCCAGGCGGAGTGATTCTCTCGTCCCCCTATGTTGCGCTTGTTGTGGTGACACAGATTCTATTTCTAGCCGGCGTCATCCTGCATACATGCAGCTGTACTGCATGACCAGCTGAAACCCACTTCTGACTGCTGCTCCACAACCACTCACAACTGGCTGATCTTCAAGTGTTCACGCGCACGCGAGCTGCAGGAGATGCCAACGGAAACCGCGACGGAGACCAGATCAGAGGGAATTGCGGGGATGTGGGGAGGAATGGCACAGAGATATGGCTGCTTAGATGTATGTGAAACAAACTGATTTAAATTTTGGGCCTGTATCATGCAACCTGAACAGAGGGTGAGAAACAATCGGTTAGTGAACTGTGGGCAAAGTCATTTTGGATGCAAAGCGGACTGTACTTGAATAGCTAATGCGGAATAGCTAAACAACAGAGTGTGAGGCGTAGCCCTCAGAAGCTTGTCATATATCCATTTCAAAGGGCCCTGTGCACTGCAGGACCCCTCCTTCCCTGGCAGGAGCCAGAGGGCGTTTCTGGGTAAATTGGTCAACTGGGAGCACGCTAGGGATTAGCCGCTCACCATCAAAAATGTGAGAAAGAAGAAAAAAAGCAGCTTCCGTTTTAAATATAGCAGCAGTAGATTAGTCGTCTTACTCTCAGAGTCTGTCGCTCATTAAAAGAATTTCCGTGGGTCGACCACTTTGTTATGTTTGTGTGAGTTTGTGAGAGCGAGGGGGACACAACTGGGTTATGTCCGTCCCTCCCCCTCGAGATTTCTTGTTTGACTAACTTAATACTGGAAAAGTCTCGACTTTTGATATTTCGATGATGCTGTCAGGCAACTGGCAGACAAGCTGATCTTTCAGCCAATTCGTTCCCTTTCAAACCAATTTGTCACCTTAGTCCAGCCCCAAGAAGCAGGCTTTTAGACAGTGAGTGGCAGGGGATTGGCAGCTGCAGGCATGACTGACAGCAACGCCGGCCTATCGGACCACTTGTAGCTTATCCTTCCCTGACATCTGTGGGGGTCACTTTAAATGTTTGTACTTTTTAAAGTAGCTATAAAAAGTACAGTTGTGTCTCCTCAGGAGTCTTTTGTGTGGCAAAGTCAGCAGCGGTGCTTTCTGCCTGGGGCAGTGGGGGTGGGTGAGGAGTGAGGGGGATTCAGGTCTCACACTTGGATGTCCAGCATGATCCTCTTGTCTTCTTCCACATGGATGCCCCAGATGCAGTCCTGACCCTTGTCGTAGGCCTCGGGCCAATTGGGAGACAGGACAACTCCAGCAGAGTCTGTGATCTCTCCGCTGCAGACAGCTGTGGGAAGGGGAGGAGAGACAAACCGGCTGAGGACACGTTCCCCGGTTCTGGCTGCAAGCCACACGTATGTGCGTGAGGTCAAGAGGGAATGCAGATGAGCACCTACACATACATGTACACGGACACGTGCTGAAATGTGCGCTCGCAAATACGTGCCCGCGCACGATGTGTTCCACCCAAGTCCGCGCTCGTGTGAGCTCACACATATGCACACATAAGCAGAAAGATACAGAGACTTAAGCTGGTGGAAAAAAAAGTTGCGAATGCCTGCTCCCTGGCACTGCGTCTCTTTACTTAGGGGAAGTTCGTCTCAGAGCCACACTCCCGGGAAGCCTCATTGCTATTCTTGGGCTTACGTTACTTCAAACCCGCTCCAGATCAACTGACGGGAAGTTCTGGACAAGAGCAAACATCTGGGACTGAATTCAGGGCAATGAGTGAACACGGATGTGACGGGAGATATTACTTTTACATTAAAGGTGAAATCGGTTTTATAAATACTTTCTCTTCCATTGCCAATCCTCATCAGAGAATAGCAATCTTTTTTTGGCTTCCTGCTCATTGGCGCCTTTCTCTGCCCGCTTTGCTCTGGCTTCGCTGTGCATGCCAGGATAAGGCCGATGATGGGCAAGCGGACACAGGAGGGAGTAGGCGGCCAGGCCTGGCTCTCTTTTCACGCTGCTTTGTCGAGCCACTTGCTCACTGGTATAAACGCAAGTGGGGGCCGTGCTCGAAGACCCCAGATTGAGTCCGCAGACAGGCGGGGGGCGACGGAGGCCTGTACCCAGCCAGCAAGGAGCTGAGGCAGGTTATATACTTAAGACCCTAAAATGCAGGGCGCTGAAGGGCTTTGTCATCCAAAGTCTGGCACTTCGGGGTTTTGAAGAGCTGGCTTATTTATGGCCGAGCTCCGACTGCCGTTCTTGGCTGTGGTGGCGTGCCGACCTCCTTTCGGGGCTCCCGCGCTTCCCCCAGATGTGCACCTGGACTCATTCCCGCGGCCCATCAAACATCCATCCATCCATCCATCTTCTGTAACTGCTTGTATTCAGGGCCGTGGGGGGCCCAGAGCCCATCCCAGAGGCTATGTGCACAAGGCAGGGAACAACCCAGGATGGGGCGCCAACCCATCACAGGGCACACTCACACATCATTACATACCTACTATAAAATCACTGTATCGGAGCGGGGGGGGGGGGGTTATTGGTGGCCCAAGATGAATTTTTCCATGTTGGGGAGGAATCCCCCATGAGAAATTTTGCTGGCCCACAGTGCCATCGGCCCACTGGGAAGAGGCCCAGCATGCCACCCCTTAGTGCCCCCCCACCGCTGAGTCCCCCCACTACCCCCAGGATGTCCCGATCAGAGGCACCCACCCCTGCAGGCTGGCTCAGTCTCGTTCCACTGCGGGTTGCTGGGATCCATGCACTCGATGAGGATGGAGCCCTGCTCCAGCGTGTAGCCGGGGTCACAGGAGAACTCCACCACGGCGCCCACCGTGTAGTTGGCGTCGCTGCTGGTGAAGTTGCCGTACTTCACGAATGGCTCGTAGCAGTGGCCCTGAGCAAAGGCTGGGGGACAGACAGACAGCCCACGTCACCTGCGTCACTTCCAGGACCCTCAGCTGTGCTTTGGGAGTACCTTCTGAGTCAACACAAGCGAAAATAAACTCTCCACAGGCCAGAGAGGAACTTTGGCATTAAATATTTTAAATATGAACACAATCTGAACACACTCCACACACTAGAGGTACTCAAACCCCAGGGTGCGACAGCCTTATTTTGAAATCGCAACCTATTAATATAAAATAATGTGAACATATTATATGCCTGTTATGAGCCTTCATTAGTAACACGATCATATAATTGAATCAGCATGTATGTATTGGGGTGCAATCAGAACAAACATATCAGCTGTAGATGAGCCTGTAGCTTGAATACCACAGCTCTGCACTTACTCTGCCCGATCAACGCTTGATAAAGAACTCCACCATGAGCGTCACATGCGAAACATAATACTTTTCACTGCCCAGCATTTTCCAGAGAGCCAATCACTAAGCGCGATAAAAATGGAGTCCGCCTCAACACGGGAAGGATCATTTTCATTGACTGTTTCCCTGGAGGCACAGTCACATCTGCTGGACCAGCTGTCAACCTAATAAAAGTGAGTTAACATGATAAGAATGTCCCTCAATCCCCAACCAAATGCTCTGCTGAATAGTAATTGTTTACTGGACTTTGCTTGTCTGCAAAGTTTCTTTGAAGTCATACCCTGTGCCTGCACACAGTCATTTGAGTGCCGGGGTTTCTGAGGGTTGTGGTAGATGGTAGGCTCATAACTATTTAATATTCTTCTCGGATCTACGGATGAAGATGATTGGAGAATCGTCCAATTACGGAGCCCCTCTTAAACCTAACCTACCCCTCCCCCTCTGCCGTCCAGAGTGCCACATGAATTATTCATTCACAACATTCGGTTGTTTCTGTTTACTAAACTCTCTTTATGTCTCCGACTCGCCAGCAGAATTTATATATACTTTTAATAAATAACTGCATAAGGCAGGTTTTATGATTACATTTTTTTTTTCCTGACTAGTCAAAGAGCTGGAATTCTACAACAACAATCCTAACAATAAGGCCTTGTGTGAAATAACTATTGTTCTTGAATATGAACAGGATCTTAGCATACATATTATAATTTTCTAGGGAATACATTTACAGTCCTGCATGCAAAGGAACTGTCCAATTTATAATGATGAACGTCTTTGATTGCCAAGTTAACAAACAGGTCAATAGCCTTCCTGGTTTTGATGTGTCTCAAATACTAAAATTTATATTTCTCAAATCATCACCTAGAAAGGAATTGTGCTCTGATTGCCTAATTAATAGAACAGTTATTTATTTACATGGTATTAGCGGTATTAAATAGCTCACGTCTCTATAAACACTTTGCATACATCGATTGTTCTTGAGGCTTGTTCCCACTCTTCATTAAAATGCCAGATTACTGCACGCCTGAATGATCTATCAGGGTTGGGACAGCTTGGTCTGGAACGTTACAGCACCGGCCAGCACCGCAATCACCGGAAACTCTCATTCTAATGCTTATCGTAATTGATGTTGAGGAGAACAGCCTTTGTAAAAACCCAATGAAACATTTAGTTCCTTCTACAGTTTTTATTAATCTTTGTGTTCCACATTGCATATTAGTCTCAGTCGCTTCCTGTTACAAACCCTATTTTCTTACAGTAACTAACCGCCCTCCCCCACCTCAAATGAAAAAGGCAAAAAAACTCTGGCAGAGACACTATAAAACTAAAGACAACTGCCATAAGATGGTAAAGGCATCATCGTGAAGCAGCAAAGACTGAAATATATTCAAATACTTTAGCTGGTAATGAGAATTCAGGCCTGAACTGTGCACCCGGCATTACGCCAAGCTGTGCTATGCTATGTTTGAAAGGAGACTGACAGCTCGCTTTTGGATTTGATACAAGCAGGCTATAAATAGCAGGAATTCACAATTAAATTGTACTGCAAGAACTACTGTTGGATTTGTTCTGATGAATTAGTTTTCCATTTTATGTTTATTCATCAATGATGACAAATAAGACAAGAAGAGGGCCTACGGCCGTCCTAGCTAACACCGGTTTGGTCAAGAGGAGGATACAGTGCATTGAGATACATAAGGGCTGGTTGAGAAAGGGTAGCATACGCAGAGCATCGTTTCATCTTCAACACCTATGTCTTCCTGTGAATGTAGGGCTACTTGCAAGGACGGGGGCATGGCTGAGCTCCAAGAGTACATCAAACATCAGGGGCTTCCTTTATAGCCAACTTGCACAAATGCTCTGCATCTACAGAGTTGATCTTCAAGACCGAGACCAGCGTGGGCTGTTGGGAAAAAGACATCAGACCCCGACTCGGGCCTACCTGCATACCTTCGTATCGAATGGCTGTGCCGGTGGATGTGCCTGACGCATCGGTAATGAGCTCCACGAAAAGGTGGTTGCTGCTGCTGACGATACCCTCATTGGGCAGGTACTCCACCTCGTAGGAGTCGTAGAGGGGTGGTGAGTCAATGTTGTTGCCGTTCTTGATCAACAGTCTGAGCGGCAGGACCGGGACAGAGCACGAAGCAGAAAAGGACGCCCATTAGTGCTCCACTCGCAAGAACTTTCTAACTGCCAAGCCTCAAACCCGGCCTGGAACTACAACTGAAGGGTACCACTGGGTTCAGCTTCTGTACTTTCAAAGAACTGCAAAGCTCATTTCTCTAGACATGGCAGCCTTTGTACTGAAACAATACATATTGCACCATACATCTGTAGGCTTCTGGGGACACAAGTTACTTTGGAGGATGGAAAATTTGTAATTATTTTTGAATACATAAAAGAGCTTTTGAAGGATTCTGCAGCCCTGATAGTAGATATGTACTGAACAGTCATACCTCCCCAGAAAATAAAGATGAGGAAAGAGGTATAATTTATGCAACAGCGGAAATGCAAGATGGGAGTGGAAGGACTCAATCTGTATCAGGTTTTGCCTCTCTGGTCTGGGCGCATTAGTCGCCAAACACTTCCTGTTCGTAGGTGCTGACTTCCTGTTTGTAGGAGCCATTAGAGATGACTTGCCCTACCTGTCGTCATCCTCGGCTAGAGCCACCTTCTCGAAGTGGATATGCAGCCGGTGGCCCAAGGGGGCCTCCAGCACCCAGTGGCATGTCAGGTTGTTGCTGTAGTTGCCTGGGAAACCGGGGGACACGATGCGGCCCACAGTGGCGGGCTTGATCATCCCGCCACATGCAGCTGTATTGACCAATGCACAAGAGAGAGGAAAAATGATTGATGGGCAGTCAGAGGAAAACAAAAAAGAAAGACTGAAAAAGCAGCTCTTAGCTAAGGAATGAGGAAGGATCTTACGCATCCTCTTGAAATAGTCAGTTTAACAAGTCCCAGGGAGACAGGCTTAAGGAAATAAAAATTACTAAACGTACCACTGGACAAGAAGTCAGTATGATGAAAACGGCAGACAATCCTGCAAGCCAACCGGCGATCGATGGCACGCATTGAAAAAAGGGGATGCAGGGAGGCCTTGTGTGATGACAGCACAGGATGAGAGCGGGGGGGTTGAGCCTAATTAAGGTGGTTGTGGAGATTAAGCAACAGAAGCATGTCTGTGGCACTGCGGCAGTGCGATTCCGGGCAGGTGTGCTTTTCGGAACAAGGCGCATCAGCATTCAGAGTCACACTGGCCCTTTAAATTGGTTCGTTTATATCTGCTCAACAACTCAAGATATTCACAAGTCCTCCCATCCTCTTTACCGTCTATAGCCCTAGGCAAAGATGGCCACTTTTCTATATGTACCTGAAGTTCGGCCTAACAAACTAATAAGATCCTGAATCCAAATGACATCACCTTCAGGGAATGTGTCTCGTTTGTAATCAAAGCTGTCAACCAGGAGGCTTTCAAGCGTGAAAAGGTACATTTCTCACAATGTTTTTACAAAAACGTGGACAGGCAGTTGTCTCCCCATGCCCTCCCATCTAAGTCTCTTAGGTTTTCCACTTCAGAAGGGAGGAGGGACATTTAAAATCCGCCTCCCTCCAAAACAAACATTGCAGCTGATGCACTTAAAGCCAAAATCGATGATTAAGCCTCAGTTCACATTTACGGAATAGGAAGCCAAATATATCAGGCGGAATTGTAATCAAGTTTAATTACTCCTACGCTAGTGAAAGTGTTTATTTAGTTATCAGCTCCTCTGTAGACTCTGAGGAGTTACTGATGGTTTGGCGCAGTATTGCTTTCAAGTGCCGGCTCTTAAGTTGAGGCGAGTTCAGCAGAATTCCCATGTGATCAAAGTAAAAACTTTAACATTTAATGAGTTATATTAAACAGTTTAATTAAAATGATGTACTGCTTATTGTCACGTGATATCGAGTGCTAAACACAGGCAGGAAAGAGAGGGAAATAACATTCTCAGCCTGAAGATACAGCTAGTGACTATCAGAGGTGGAAAGTTCAGATCCAGAAAGTACAAATCCAGACCAAGGTTTTGTTTCAACCAACCAGTTGAGTATAAAGATTCACAGTCACAGAGTACTCAAGTGGTTGGTTGAAACAAAGCCTTGGTCTGGATTTGTACTTTCTGGATCTGAAATTTCTACCTCTGGTAACCATTAAGTCTCCTTGGATGTCCATGGTGCGGGTATGTGTCAATCTCCTCACCTAGGCAACGGGGCTCCCTGCCACTCCAGTAGGGGCTGGTGGCATTGCGGCAGGTCAGCGTCGAGGGACCCTGAAGCTGGTAGCCATTGAGGCAGTAGAAATAGGCCTCTCCACCTGCATGAAGGCTGGTGACGGACACATCACCATAGGCAGGTCGCTGGGGGAAAGGGCAGCTCAACACGAAAGCTGCAGAGAGACAGAAGGAGAGAAAAAGCAGAGAAAGATGGTAAAAATGTGTGAAGACCTGTGAAGACAAAGGTACTATTAGGTTAATAACAAGAGGAACCAATTTATTTTGTACCACAGAAGCCGCAGGAAAGGCTGCACAGAGATTTCTCTATTTTTTCCCCAGTTTTTTTCAGCCCACCTGTTGGCTCTGGTTTTTGTTTTCCTCGCAGGAAAAAGATGTTTGATACTTTGTTGTAAGCTGGGTGGCTCCATGTCAACGGGTAAGGCCAGGTAATCAGGAATCCCCTTTGAATCCAGTGGATCGCAGGGCATTTATTGACTTGGCGGGGGGGGATATTTCTTGCCTTGGGGTCACCATGCATGCCAGTCTGTGCCAGAGGCAGCGCCTTCATTTTAAGGTATCTATGCTGACTGATGGAGGAGATGCCTTAGGTGCAAGCCCTTCACAGATGCGTGACGCTGGACTCAAGTGCTGTCTGGCTGGGCGCTTGACGGAAGAGCTGTCACAGCGACAGAGTCCGGGGAGGTGGATCTGTGGAGGCTGATAGCTGCACTATCACCTGAGACACCTGACTAAAGACCTTGGTGCATCCAATTCACATCCAGACCTCTCCATATGTTACAATCTACTGTATAAAAGTGCACCTGCTTTTCTTGGTGAATGAAAACCTAAAATCCAGCCCTGCATTCTTTACCTTTTCCTTGATATGTTAATTTTCCTAGATCTCCACCCCCCCTTCCCCTCCCCCCAAGGCTGATAGACTGGTCCTACCTCAGGTCTCCACCTTGATACACATTGCTCACTGCTGGGGGAGGGGCACCGACTTATTTTCACCGGATGCAGGCTTCATCGGGTGATCTAACACACTTACAGAAGAGGCTTATTCACTTAATTCCACCCCAACTCTCCAGATATTCCTGCAGAGTGCCGAGATAGAGATGACCCAGCTGACAGTAACGGCAGCCAGTCGGCGGGCAGCTTTGCCACAAAAACGTGGATCCCCGCTGCAGGATGCATCTGCCTTTGACAGCTGTGCCACTGGGGGGGCGGGAGGCGGGGGGGTGCGTTTGATCTTTATTTCACTTTAAATTTGCATAATATGTTTAAATGTCAGCGAAAGAAAAACGGTCAAAATTTTACATGGTAAATCTACCCTCTGTCAATGGCAAGCGGGGAGGTAGAAGCAGCTGGGAGCTGAATGTGCTCTGAAAGCGCAGGAGCCCGGGCAAAAGCCCCCCCCCCATCTGCATCAGAGACCTCCAGCTGCTCGCCCCCCCGGTCCAGGCTAATGAGCCCACATGCAGCCATGTGAAGGCGTGTCGCTGGAATAGGGGGGCACTAGCACCGAAGTGCTAGCATTAGCCTGTTAGCGCTAGCCTGTCCGCAGAAATTGCCAGAACAGCTGGACAGCTGATCCAGGCCGCTCCGCAGCAGCCTCCCGATTCCCGCTGACGTATATAAAAACTGATGTTAAAGCCGGCCATTGTTTTTTATTTTTTGCTCTCCACCGATGCCACAGAAATTCTACACGTCTCACTCCCAAAGTGTAGGTGCCGTGATACGGAAACCAGGGGCTATTCTAGAACTTTTTTTAAGTGGGAAGGGATGAGGGGCCATAATTTTTGCAGAGGGACTTTATCTTTAGCCAATGATATGTTTTGAATCGGTGAATGACAGGGGAGAGGGGCACTCTGGCCAATCAGCTTTCAGCTGGGACCAGTACACCCATAGCTCCGCCCCCGTATACACCCCCAATGGGACCTTAGAGCTTTCCTTTGGCTTCACTATGCAAGGCCTGTGCTGGATAAAGAGTGAAATGGATACTTAAACAACAATGTCAAGTTGAAGAATTAATATAAGATGTAACATTTTGAGCATTCAGTAACATTCAGCAACTAGAGGATGCGGGACCAACCAATCAAGTGTCTTGGTCCCGCCTCCTCTAGTCGCTTAGGCCTACCTTCTCTACGATCTGATTGGTTATCTCTCTGAACCAATCATTTTTCATTCTGCCCTCAGAAAAATTTTGTCCAAGTAAAACTCCCACAAGCAATAAACTCCATGGTGCCAGCTATGGATTTTGTATGCTTGTGGTTTCAGCAGATTGTGACTGCCATTGCTGTAGAAGCTTAGATGTTTACTTATGGAGTTTAATGCATGATTCAGGCCACATGCTCTCGCTGTGCCTTACGTCAAAAATAAAAAAAGTAGACATGCAGAAAAACATTTTTAATCACGGACCTGCAGCTCTCACAAATCCAGCATGGAAGAATCTGTCAGCGTGTTCCTTACCAGACCGGACATCTCAGCTGCCGCAGGGTTACCTGACTGTAAATTACCAGGTTTGCAAAGCGTCATCCATCACCAGGGTTCTGCTTATATTAGCGAAAGTTCCAGAGATGGTTTATAGCAGCAAAAATTTGTCACCGTGTCAAAACTGGTGTTAATGTTTCTTTTTTCCCCTCAAAGACAAACAGCTCAAAGAGACCGAGGACCTGCCGCTCGGTGTGTCTGCGTATGCGGCCACCCTACATCATTCTATGGGTTTTTAATAAACTGGCGCTGCCCCCAGGTCAGATGTTGGGGTGCCTCTTATTGACTTTCCGCTTCCGTTTATCAGGGGACAGGTAAATTATGGGGAGTGCGGCGGTTTTTCTACTCTGACAAATTAATTTTAGCTTTGCTTGCCACCGTTGTGGCTTTGCTGTGTTTGGAGGCCGACTCTACTTATCCAATCTGCACAGTGGCAGATCCTGGCAAGGGCAATAATGCCAATTGCCCAGGGTGGCATCTTCTGAAGGGTACCAACACCCCCCCCCCAAGTTGAGAGTTTGAATTGTCACCCCCTCCCCCCAAGGGTTGACAACTATAATTGTTCACACGCCCCCCCTTGAGTCGACGACTTTCAATGATGGCTTGGGCAGGTGGGGGTGCTGGCCGCTACTGGGGGAGGGGCAAATGGACAGGAGTGCCACTCTTGTGTTGATCATCCTCTATGTCCCAGGGCACCAATGGGAGCGACTGGCCTGAAGAGAGCTTCTCCCACGCTGGGAGACTTTAATAGCAGAGAGGGAGGAGGCCAAAATATGATATGGTGGGGAGGGTGAAGTGGGGGGATATGTTCCCATAGTCTCTCCAGTGGGAAAAAAGTGCTCCTTTATGGAATCAATGAGCCAGCAAGCTAGCTCACAGATTCTCCCACTGCCATCCATTTCATTTATGGTTTATTACCGAAATATCAGCACAGCGGTGTCTGTGCCACTCGCGGTGATTGTTGCTACAGCATTATTACCATGGAGTTTCCTTTTCAATTAGACTAATACGGTGTTTGGGGGGGGGGTGCTTCAGCCCAGCTTAAATTCTGACCCGGTCCCCCGAGTGTTAAATCAGGGGCCATTCCATTGCAGCCTCTCAGCTTAATAGGCCATAAAGCGCAATTGTTTTGCTGTAGCGACTAATGATGCCACGGTGACTGGAGGTTGGGGGCCCGGGGGGGGTTGTGGGGCGGCAGTCAGGCTGTAAGGCAGCAGATGCTAATTTAATGTCCCCCCCTTAATTGTCCCTTGGTGACTCTGGAGTTTGCAGCGATGTTGGGGAGGAGATAAGCTTTGCAGACCTGACTGATATGGGCAGTATTGCAAGACCCAGGATGGCCTCCTGGGATGGCGTGCCATGGGAGGGAGGGGGAAAAACTCTTCTTTCGGTTTTTTGCCAGCAGGTAGAACTAGATGCAAGAGAGAACTGGGGGCTCCTTGCCTGGATAGCAAGCGTAGCATACAGACATTCGGTGGAATTTCCCTGGGGCGTGAAATCCTGAAGCCCATGTTTTAGTGACGCCACAAGTGAACAAATAGTCTTTTGCTTGAACGGAACAGGAAGATGGCAGGGTGACAAGCTCCTGGGCTTTGCAGGAAGTATGGAGGAAGGGCGCTAGGTGAGGACAGTCTTGGATGTTCGACAGAAGACTATGGCTGCTGGACTCCATTCCATGCAATTCAAAATGAGCGACTACCAGCTGTGTTCCTGTTCTGGCCCAGCTAAACCTATCAGGAGTGTCCTGGTCCATTAAGCAAAACAGACAGGGGACAAAATGACGGCCCCAGGCCAAGGAGGAATAAGCAGTGGCAGTAATGCTTTGTTCTAGGTCTTCCTTGCTCGGAATCGATAACTAGACTTGTAGGTGGTATCTCAGCCTGGGGACCACCTTCTCTCCCCCCCGAGTAGTCTTCATTAATAACCATGCTAGCAGTCCACAACTAGTTTTCATAATAGCATTTATTGAGCAGCTGGCCATTCCAATTGAATGCTTAACCCAACCATATAAATATCAATACCTCACATCATGTAGGTAGTAAAGTTGCCCCCATTTAATTCTCCTTTCCCAAGGACAGTGGTATTGATCCATGTTTAAGGGCAATGTTTCGTTGGCAAATGGGTCAGACATCCAAACACAGTGAATTACCGCAAACACGCTACTAGGCTAGCAATGCAACCGTCACTGGCGCTCCAACTGGGGCTTTTTAGCCATAGATAGCATGCTAGGCCTTCCTAGCAGGCCATGCATCGGAATGGAAAGCGTTCTGCTCTTCTGAATGGCCCAATGAGGCTGCAGGGATGAATAAAACTACTCCCTGAAGAAGCATAGGCATGCAGGAGTCCTGCATATCCCCAGGACTTGAATCCACAGCGTCTAATCCAAGCGTAGCTATGCTAGCAGGCCACTCATGGGCTAAGTGCTCCTTAAGGAGCAAAACACAGCAGAGTCCTGTCTTACTAACAGAGACGAATTGGCTATTAAACTCCCTGTATTTTACTTGACCTGATGAAAAATACATCCCCTCCCTTTTCCACGGGTATTAATTATGCAACGCAGAGGGGATTCGTTCGTGGCTGATTCGTCAGACACCGCTGGAAATAATTGTGCATGACAGGAGGCTCGCACGGTGAGGACGCAGGCGTGCAGGAAATCACTTTCAATTTGTGATCAGATTTCATGCCACCTCACGTTTACCCTCCCCTACCCCTCACCCCAATTCTACCCCTTACCTTTCATTTCACTTATGACTAATACTTACCTGAACCTGCATTTTAAAAATATGCTCTACCATTATTTCTTTTAACCCACTTTTTAGTTGGTTTTAATATCTACCAGTAGGGGGCATCACATTGTCATCAAGGGTTTTACTGTCATCAGGGTCCACTCCAAGTTTTATCTGGATGGACCAATGGAGAAAATAAATAAAGAGCATGAATTTAATAACAGAAATGTACTTACCTTTGGATGTCTTGACTGCATTTACTTACCTTCCAGGTCCATAGTTATCCAGGTCGTTGTCCCCGTCGTTTCCGTCGTCTCCGCCATCATCGCCGTCACCGCCGTCACCGCCGTCACCGCCATCACCACTATAAGGATACCGCCACCTAGAGTAGCCCCCATCAAAGGGTCCTTTCCCCCCTGCGAAAAAGCATGCACACATAAGGACAAGAGGAATACTGAAGCCAGTGCACTCTAAAACACTATAAGTGTTCTTTTTTAAAAATACTAAATCTTACCTTAACCTAACCCCTAACCCTAACCCCTAACCATAACCCCTAACCCCTAACCCTAACCCTAACCCTAACCCCCTGAATATTGGATTGTGGACTATGGAGGGTTTAAACAACTCCCATATTATAAACTTTTCTACACTGTGTTACCCCAATACCCCTCAAACCTCTACAG
>JAODJW010000100.1:1128130-1138833 GCA_026777045.1 Hyperopisus bebe
CAGGAAATCCCTTTCAATTTGTGATCAAATTTCATGCCCCCTCACGTTTACCCCCCCCTACCCCTCCCCCCCCCCCCCCCCAGTACAGCAAGGGCAGAGGAATCACTGGACTCCAGAAAGCCCCTGAGGACACTAGCACCACAGACAGCGCCCCCCTAATGTCAGATAAGGAACACTAGCTTCACCTTGTTCTCGGAGGTGGGTTTGAGCCAGTACCTTTTAACGTGAAATTTGGCTGGGATTTCATTTCTGATATTATCTGGTTGATTTTAAAGTGAATGTGTGACGTGACATGCAGTCCAATGGGGCTCTATTCCGGCACTGAGAAAACTGCAGAGCTGTTCTACCAAATAAACACTAAAAATTGTACTTTGTGTTCTCACATTCAAAACTTTCTCTTACGGCTTTGTTACGCTTTTGTCTTTCTTTCGTAACGTAACCTCCGACATTTTGTTTCAAGAATAATTTGGAAACTATACAAATTGATGGATAATGATACATTTGCTATTGCCTTTATCAGATGAGTGTATAAACATATAGCCTCTCGATTCTTGCCTGTCAATTACTCGCCAACATCACAAAATTAAATGATTACAAGAAATATTTTACTCCATTAAAGATACAGCCAGGCCATTTGTGCCTTTAATGGAGAGCCTGAAGTATAATTTCACAACACTCTGCTGATCCTATGCAATAAACGTACCCGTGCAAATGAAGCAATCAATCAATTCAGCTCGTCAACAAACTAATAAACTAATAAAAAATGTACAACTGATGTCACAAATTAAGGGGGGGCGTCGATAAAACGACACAACAGCTAAGTGAAACCTAATTTATATCAATCACAGGGAGGAACTGGATGTAGAGGAATTGGATGGGTTAGAAAATAAAACTTGCCGTGCCAAATCAGTGACCTTCACAGCTACTGACCTCCTGCTTGAGAGAAATGCAACCCCGCGGCAGTGGGGGGGGCAGCTAGACTACGCCCGGCCTCCGACTGCTGCCAGGTGCCCTCAAACAGGGGCTTGCAGAGGCGATTCAAGGAACTGTGGGGGCCGTAGGCAAGAAAGAAAACTCTACGGGGCCCCTCAACTTACCATTCCCTAATATAGTGAAATTTGTTACCATTATTTTAGCATGAAGAATAAATTAAAAATATCTTCAAAGAGAATTTAATAAACACAAGTCGGCAACACTTTATTGTCGGGGAGCTAATAACATGGTATTATGCTATTACTTATGTATTAATTAAACATAAACAAAGTCTTAGTTATATACTGATCTCATGTTAATATATCATTAATGGGTTGTCATGCATGTTTTATCTCAAGCAGTTACTATATTTGTCACTCTATCTATTAGTTCTGAAAACCTTTGTGAACTACTGAAGGATCTCTTCGCAAGTAGCCACTATATTTGTTCATGGTTTGTTCATGATTTGTTCATGATTTGTACTTCAGTAGTAACTGAGTAATTACTAAGTATTTGTGTTCCATCAAGCAAAATGCTGCCCACAAGTTCTTTATTTTCACTTCTGCAATAAACAAATAAAGCAGATGTTGTCGTGCAATTTAGAATGCAATCGACCGTCCTTGGGGAGCCTCACCTAGCTTTGGGCCCAGGTAATTGCTTGCCTTGCTGGTCCTGTCATTACCCCTCTGGGGTCTAGTCAGCCCCAGCACACCGGTATGGATGAGCTAACGACTGTTAATGTGGCTCTGTGGAGCTAAAGGATGGGCCAGCTGTTTGCCTCTGATTAGCAGTGAATGTGTTAATCTGGGCCTGGTGTGGGTGTGTGTTTTTTCTTTTGCTGTGATGAATTAGCCCTCACAGGATCTCACACTCTGCCAGGCTGCTACATGCAGGCTTTTGCTACAGCCTCCTCTGTTAGCTAATTAGCACCATAGTTTTGATAACTTTGACATTTTGGGGGAAGAAAATGCATGGTCAAATACTATGCCCTTTTTACCGTGTTTTCAGGAAATACAATATCCAAATGGTCTATTTTTTTAATACGTTGTTGCAAAGCAGTATGGATAATTGGGCCAATTAAGTCAGTGCAGTGAGTTCAAACAGGGCTCTGCAGATACAGAGGAGTTCTCAGAAGGGGTTCAGACTGAGATCACCAGCTGGTAATATCAGCTCAGAATCCCACCCGTGATTCATGGAAAAGAAGTTCCCCTAGATATTAGTGCAAGCAGGAGAACAGGAGTGTTCCTGAAGGTGTACCACAACGTGATAAGATTTAGATTGAGATTATAGAGGCCACACAGAGGTGACTGTCTACTCTAATTTACAAAGCTAATGTTTAGACCAGTGGTTCTCAACCTTTTTTGCACCGCTACCCAATTTTTACCAAGCCAGTTCAGTCACGACCCTATCAAGTATAGATTAATGATATCAAGCATGCAGTGTACTCTGCAATTTATGTCAATCAATACCTATAGCACAAATCTGATTGGATATACCAATGAATTTTAAATTAAGCATCTATGGTTTGGCTTCGTGGATTGGTTGAATGTTCGCTAGTTTTGCGCTAAGCATTTGCAGACCCAAGACCCTAATTCTAGGATTGGGGCTAGAGAATCTGTTCGTGGATCAGCATAGGAGCTTGCTGGTTTTAAAATGCTTACATTTCCATCTCTGCCTCGCTACCCTCTCAGTGCTTGCCTCAACCCAAATTGCAAATCGCCGCCCTTGGTATGTCACATAGAGCTGGCAACTGACATTCGTGGTTGACATACAGATAATTTGGCTGTCTAATGTTTACCAGGCAGTGATAACATATTCCTTCGCAAACCTGGCCTTTTAATGTGCATAGCTGGATGTGTTCTGCACACCTGGGTATGATTTATATACAGAGTTATCGTGTGAAAACCAATCAGATTAGCGCATGAGATCCAGAGGTTTCCTGAAAGAATTCAATGGCGGCTGCACTGATAAAGTAATCAATCATGCCCCATGACAATTTTCATTGCATGCTTCACAGATACCAGAGGTCCTCCATAAAAACAGCGGGGATTCAACCAAAAGTAGTCAGTGAACTTATTAACCCGCAGAAAAGTAATTTCTTCACCATTGAGTACTGAATACTCTGTTAAACAGACCAAAATCACACATGTGAGTGAGTACTTGATACTCTAGTAAGCGGACCAAAATCACGCCCTCGAGTACTCAAAACTCTGGTAAGCAGACCAAAATCACATATTTCAATAGCTGATATGCTGGTAAGCAAACTGAGTACCATGCATTTCTGTGACCACCCTGAAGATCCATTTCCAGCCACATCTGCTACAGATAAGTCAGCTGCGAGGCAAACACAGGAACTCGAGTGAGTTCATTTTCAGCATGCGTGGTACCATTTCCGTGGTAACAGAAATATTTCAGTGACTTTGGCAGGGTAGTTAATCAGTCCCAGTCATATTTATGTGCCACCAGCTGACTTGAATACCTTGTGGATCATTACATTTACGTCATTCACTTTCTGTACCATTTCAGTTCCATTAAAAACTGATTCGGTCTTCCGTTAATTAAGCAGAAATTGGCGCAGTCCGTTCCCCTGTGTTAATAAGAGGGATGTGCTCTTTAAGTCATTACTTTCCAATAATAGTTTAATAATTCATTACTAATGACAAATGGATAACTATTAACTGAGGAGAGGACAATATAACATGTTCTACCTGACAAGGGAAAAAAAATTAATAGGATCATTAATTTCTTGGAAGTTTGCGATTAATTTACCAGCACTTATTACGCTTTAATTAAAAGGATTAAGCAGAACCGAGGAAATCTAGAATGCCATTCAGTAAACTTAAAGCTGTTCTGAGTTAGGAGTTCAGTTCAGCTTCAACATAATCCTCAAAAAGGGGTCTCCACTTTTATTAAGCAAGCAAAGAAAATTAATTTAAACACACCCTGAAAAAGCGGAAATAAAAGTGGTATTCCTAGTAGGTAATAACTCATAGGAATAGGTTTTACCTGCTTGCACGGTTTATTAAACTAACCGGAACATTCTGTTCAGCTGGTTTGTTTTAAATTCGGTGTGTCTGTGTCTAGGGCTGGACTGGGATTAAAAATTGGCCCTTTGAGATGACTTTGTCTTTGAGTTCCCCATGGCCCCACAGTATACTTGACTGGTCGTTGTCTGCGTCAAATGAATAAAAATTTGATAGCTTAAACACATGGTGTATAAGCAGAATATTATCTGAATCCTTTGCACAATCAAACTATGAATACATGAACTGCATTGGTCTGTTTATACACTCGACCATGTTTTTGGCTTCGTATGACAGCCATCGCTATTCCGTCTGCGTGTATCTGTGTCCTATAATGCCTGCGACGGCCCTCCTGCCAACCTGCTCAGGATGAACTGGGACCTGGATGGATGGAGAACTTTGTATAATAAAAAATATAATAACAGTAATAAGCTGAAACACTAAACCTACCAGGAAATAAAACTGAGGCTGAAATAAAAAAGAAAATGAAATTACAACAGACATAAAAATAATGATAAAAAAACCTTGCTTCATGCAGGAGCATAACAGCCAAGAATATTGTGATTTTTATCAATTATATCCCTAAGAAATGTTATTCCCCCCCCCCCCCCCCCCCATTGTGGGATGTTCTGCTGCAGTCCCTTGGATAATCCATCCATCCATACCGGATTGTCCTATGCTGGGTTGTGGAGGTCTGGAGCCTATCCTGGAAGCTACTGGCACAGGGCAGAGAGTATCCCCTTGGGTAATCGGTACCCCAAAAGGCCATGGATAGCTTCTGCATGGTGCTGGTTGGGGTGGGGGGGGGGGCTAAGAAAATGCTGGAATCTCTGTCCCCTTCCACACCCTGTCATCGTCGTATGACCTCCCCCCACTTCACAAGCTACCCCATGGCTCCCAGACCATTTCAATGAAAAGGTATTGTTCCCCCCATCCTGAGAATATGGCCCTCCATTTTCTCTCACTCTCTCTTTCCCCCCTGGGGGAGGATATGCCCGCATGGTGCTGTAAAATATACAGAGCCACTGCTCCCTGCATGTTAGTAACTGCTGCAGGACAGATCTGTCCTTTCAGGTGTAAACGGCGCTGCCAGTGCAGGTATATCAAATCAGAGCGACAGTACGTGAAATCACATGGATTTTCCTGAGCAATGATCAATTTTCAGGAAGCATTATTGCCCTGTAATTAAAGTGTGCTGAAATTGAAAATATGTGCATGTGTGAGCAAGGAGTGGGGGAGTGAGAATATCTCAGCAGGAGGGGAAGGTTAGGTGACTGCTGGGATATGCTTAGATCACCTGTTCCTCATCTACAGGTACATGTTTTTTTCCTCAGATTGACCCCAGAATGCCCTTCCTGTAATATTGTTTGATCCATTGTTTCTGGTAATCCTGTTCCACCCTCATACAAATAGGATCCCCTACAGCGGCGAATCCTAACTCAGTCCTTGGGGACTTCTAGACAGTCCACATTTTTGCTCCCTCCCTGCCCACCTATACCAGGTATCTGGGAGCTGGGAGGGAGCAAAAACGTGGACTGTCTGGGAGTCCACCAGGACCAGGTTGGGAAACACTGTCTTACTGCATGAAGATAGGCAACGCTGATCTGTCACGTCCTGGCCTTACACACTAAAGGAGTGTTGGAGTGTGACTGTGCCTGTGAGTTTGCCTGCTCTCACCGTCTTTCAATGCGAATATGAGCAACAGGATGTGAAGTTTATAGTAGGATTATCAGAAATGTTTCACACCTGCAAAAACATTGTCCTCTTGTCTGCCTGCGTGTGAAGTCAAAACCCGCCAAACACCACCAACGGGAAGGAAGGAGCTTTAAATCCCACAGGTGGCCGAGATTACTATTTACCGTAAGACACTGCCTGACTTACCCTGACGGGAAGCATGTCAAATTGGTAGGTGACAGACAAATGCAGGATAATCCCACCCACTGTAGGCCACGCCTCCTCTGTCTCAACACCATCCCTCATGCTTTTTACCCTTGCATCCGTCCTGTCAATCAAATCCCTAGAGACAACCTAATAGGTCACGGTCAGCCTAGGACACTCCCCCCACCCTCCACTCCATCAAGGGGGTTGGATATGGCTTCGATGCCCCTGACATCCTGTCACTCTCTTCCCAGTAAAGTGTCACATCCCTCCACCACCCCTCCACCCGCCCCTAGGCTGCATGTGGTCCAGCTACCCCCGCTCACCACCTGTTTTAAGAGCCATTGACGGGTGACTCCGTCCCCATTATCCCTGAGAGGAACAGAGGAGGGGAGCTGAGTAGGTGATCAAATCTCCGTCGGCTTCATATATAATGTCCTCTCCTGTTTTGAACACCCCTCATCTGCGGATAAGGTTAAGCACGATACCGTCCACGGTCCCTGGCACAGAGGAGGCAATAAGGAGGGGTGTATTTATTAGTGCCTGTAAGGCTAAGGCGTGTGCAGAAAGGACAAGCTCCCTAGATTCACAGGACCCTCTTCTCCATGTGTCAAAGCAAAGATATGTGGATCTAAAGCTCTTTAAATCCCCATTACCTTGTCATTCCATTCAGCACCAGGCATGTTTCCACGTCCTGCTATTTATGTCTGCATCCTTGGGGTAATCATTGTCTTTATAGATTTGCTTCGTACCTGGAGCCATTCATTTTTAATTGAAGGATCTCTGCTGTACCCATCAGCTGTCTTTCTTGCCTTCCTGTGTTATTCCCTCCCCCTTAACTACACCTTATCTTTCTACTTTATTGATTTAGAGCCGCAACAAATGACGGACCCGTTAAGGAAATGAAGGGGAGGTGAAATTCCGAGCACGGTAGGACCACGGAGAAAAACACCGCGGTAAGAGACTCTCACCGCGGTGATACGTCTCCATCTTGCCAAAGCGAGCAGCCACGAGCACCGCGACAGTCTGACGGCTCCGTGAAAAGTTTGCATAATGAATTTATTTCAAAGCGTGCGGCTCATAGGTAATAGAATGTCTAGGGATCTTTAGCAAATGATACTGGAAGTGGAGGGAAGGAAGATCCTTTTTAACCGACCGAAAGCCCCCCATGATTTATTTAACCTGAATCGGAGCGCTGTAGCTATTTGCCGCTAAGATCCGCACAGACAAGGGCGTACCGAGCCAAAGGGGAGAATGATGACAGCGTTTTTGCATGGCTGGAACTACGTCATGGCCGGCTGTTTGTGTAAACAACGGAGCTGGCTGTGCACTGCGGATTTGGGTGTTCTTTCTGATGTGTTTGTTGACGGTGGCGGCTGAGAGGCTTCGAAGCGACCTAGGCCGCAGCTGAAGCCGGCATGTGGACCGTTAAGGGGGATGGGGTAGAAAGGAAAATGGGAGGTGCAGAGGGATATTCTGAAGCTACCAAAACGATTTTAATCCTGGTCCTTTGCTCAAAGCCCCCAGAGCGGCCAGCATTTTGTCCACCCACAGCCACGCAGGGATTCCTGGCATTCAAAAACACACATGAGATGTGTAACGCTGACCTGAACCGGTCCAGTATCGATGCCAGGACAAATGTGATTGGCCGGGCCCAGGTGGGGGGGGGCTTGTAGTGGAAGCATTACCAGTTACCACAAAACGAATGGCGAAGGTGCTGTCGATCAGGGGAAGAGGTGGTGGGCACAAGTGGTCATGGTGCCGAGTCTAAGACGGGGAGGCAGGGCAGGAGTTAATGAAGTGCCTGGGGGGCCAGCGACGGGGCCCAGAGTCCCGGGCGGGGGATGCGGAGGAGACAATGCAGACAGATGTGCCTGTCAGGATACAGCCATCAGAGTAAGTGACAGGCACTGGAACCTGCAGGGAGCGAGTGCTCATCCTCTCCACATCGGTCGCATAGCACCCACACATCCGTCAGACTCCTCCCTGATTACCCAGCATGACAGAAGCACTGGGGCCTGCATGGTCCACACGCAATACCAGACTGCAGTTACAGACAGACGGCACTAGGGGGAGACAGAAGTACAATTTAGCATAGCTAACTGCACTTGACAAGCCAAACACTGAGCACTTCATAGATGCTATTAACTTATTTGACAGCGGACTGCTATGTAAATAACACCCAGTATGAGGTGCTGGTTCAATAGTTCAAAGTCAATTTCAATTTCCTTTGCCAAATGCAAGATAAAAATACACTTTACTGATTAACCACACAGTTGTGCTCCTCTAGCAGTTTTGATTCTTTGAAATCAGAGTACAGCGGTACCTCAGTTGTCGAACTCATTAAAACTCGGATTTATTAAAAGTCGAACCAACCAGTTCGAAAAAAAAATTACCTATAACTCGATCTGAATCTCAGAAGTCAAACCGTGAACGTCAACCTAAAATAACTTGTATGTGCAGGGAAATGAGTCACGCGGCACGTTTTTATTTTGTGTTTAAATGTTAAAAAACATATTTCAGTGTAATTTTTTTGGGGCCGGGAACCTATGAATTGGTTTTCCATTATCTCATATGGGGAAAAGTCGATCAGAACATTTTAGGATTCGAACCGGAGTTCTGAACGGATTAATTTCCAGTTCTGAGGTACCACTGTATTATATTTCAGTTGTATTCTTGTGTGCCATAGATAATATATAGAGGTGCCACACAATATAATCAGGTGTCTTGATTGATCAAGAAGGGGACATATGATGACTCCATGGCTGTCGTGGATATGGAAGGAGGAGAAGGTCAAGATCAAGTTCACATTCCCACCACTGGTACCCTGAGGCTTCCTTGGCATAGTCCTAGCTACAGTGTGCAAGCTAACATCCTAGTACTAGCTGAAGTCTGTGAGCAAACTTCCTAGTACTAGCTAAACTCTGTGAACTAACATCCTAGTACTGGCTAAAGTCTGCGAGCTAACATCCAAGTACTGGCTAAAGGCTGTGAGCTAACATCCTAGTACTGGCTAAAGGCTGTGAGCTAACATCCTAGTACTAGCTAAAGTCTACGAACCAAAGTCCTAGTACTAGCTAAAGTCTGTGAGCTAACGTCCTAGTACTAGCTAAAGTCTGTGAGCTAACATCCTAGTACCAGCTAAAGTCTGCGAGCTAACATTCTAGTACCAGCTAAAGTTTGTGAGCTAACACCCTAGTACTAGCTAAAGTCTGTGAGCTAACGGCCTAGTACTGGCTAAAGGCTGCAACCTAACGTCCTAGTACTAGCTAAAGTCTGTGAGCTAACATCCTAGTACCAGCTAAAGTCTGCGAGCTAACATTCTAGTACCAGCTAAAGTTTGTGAGCTAACACCCTAGTACTAGCTAAAGTCTGTGAGCTAACGGCCTAGTACTGGCTTAAGGCTGCAACCTAACGTCCTAGTACTAGCTAAAGTCTATGAGCTAAAGTCCTAGTACCAGCTAAAGTCTGCGAGCTAACGTCCAAGTACGAGCTAATGTCTGTGAGCTAATGTCCTAGTACCAGCTAAAGTCTGTGAGCTAATGTCCTAGTACTAGCTAAAGTCTGTGAGCTAACGTCCTAGTACTGGCTAAAGGCTGCAACCTAACGTCCTAGTACTAGCTAAAGTCTATGAGCTAAAGTCCTAGTACCAGCTAAAGTCTGTGAGCTAATGTCCTAGTATTAGCTAAAGTCTGCGAGCTAACGTCCAAGTACTAGCTAATGTCTGTGAGCTAATGTCAAAATACCTATGGAAGAGGCTTTGTTAGCGAGGCAGGGTGTGGAGTGTAGCACTGAATGTCCCAGCAGCCAGGCTGCCGGAGCTGGAGGTGAATTTTCCGTAAAGGTGAAGCATGGAAAAGATTGGGCTCGCTAAGTCAATCTGACAGCCGGGCGGTACGGAGGGATGTCCCAACAAAATGTCAACCCCCCCCCCCCGGCCGGCACCTCTGACTGCTATTTATCACAGGCCAGAAGACAAGCTCTACTGGGTCCACGATCAAGAAGGGGCCAACATAGCCACTGGGCCACCCTAGTGACCCAGAACGCTACAAGAGCCACGGATGTTCCTGTAGGGTACTGGCGGGCTGGAACGCTGCCAGAGAGCTCCGGCACCTGTTTGGTTCAATGTAGGATTTTCGATTTGGGGAGGGGGGGCTGTCTGGTTATACCGTGCCAACCTGGATAGACCTTTCCGGCTCAAGTCACAAATTCACTCCAATCCCCTGCTTTCCTCAAGCCAGAATCAGCGTACGCCAAGCCACCCCCCCCCCCACTCCATACGCTCTTTATCTTCCTCCCTCTCGCTCTTTCATGTTTCCTCCTCGTTGTAAAGGCTCACAGGAGGAGTACAGATAAGTAACACAGCATCTAATTGCCTGTGCTTTGTGAATGCAAATCTTGATGCTCACACACACACACACACACACACGCGCACACACACACACACACACACACACACAGAGCAGCCTTCATACACAACAAACGCAAGAGAACAGACGTTTGTATGAGAGACAGCAATCACACAAAGGCACACCAACGAGCGCACACACAGATATACACCCACCTTCCTGTCTCTCCAAATCCAACTATGTGTGCCAATGTTATTTATGTTTTCGATTCAATCCCTTTTGTTATATATTATTTTTTTTGTTTTGTTTTAGTTTCTGGCTAATTTTAATGCACTTTTTTCATTTTTAGATCCATTTCAGTTTTATTGTACCGTTAGTTAAATTGTGTTTTTTTCATTTGTAACCCCAAAGCATATGAGTAACATAATGAAACCACAGTCTGGTGGATTAAGTTAAATAAATTCACTTTACTACTAAGACA
>JAODJW010000100.1:1145362-1173153 GCA_026777045.1 Hyperopisus bebe
AACCTGACAAGGATCAGCCAGACCAGGCGATTCACGGATCAGCCAGACCAGGCGGGTCAAGGATCAGCCAGACCAGGTGAGTCAAGGATCAGCCAGACCAGGTGGGTCTAGGATAAGCCAGACCAGGTGGTTCAAGGATCAGCCAGACCAGATCACCCTGCATCACTTTCCCCACAACCTGGTATAATAGCCTGGTAAAATAATCTGTTCCAGCAGAGAGCCTTGCTTCTATTTTCAACCCCAAAGACATCTCGACCACTCCATAGCTATCCATCTCTGTCTCCCACCAGGTGCTGGGTACAGGCTCACGCTGCTCAGATGATTGAGGAGGCATCCGCAGCAGGCCCGCATGCCGATCTGTAAGCACCCACCCTGTCAGCCGCAACACCATCCCCTCCGCTCCGCTGCGGTGCCGACCGCTGGTCCAGGGGAAACAGGGGCGGCAAAGCGTTCAGTTTCCCTGCCCTCCAGTCACACGCCGCCACAGCTCAGCACTCGTGTGAGATTAATCTGGTTACACCTCACGCTGTGCTGCTAGCGCTGTGTTCTCCAGTCACGTGTCCCCCCCCCACCACATGTCCCATTTACAGATTGCTGATACATTTTGGGAGGAGGGTAATTTAAGAAAAAAAGTCTGTAAGCCTGCTCAGTTGGCCTCCGTTGTTAAAAAGGACTGAAAGAGACTAATGGTTTGGGACACTCCTGCCCAAGTTCAGACTGTTTATTCTGTCTGCCACCCCTCTATCACACCTACGCTTCATCCGGCGCGCCGGCTTAACAGAAAGAGCTTTCCACAGAATTTTAACTGCCTCTGACCAGTTAGACCACTCAGAGAGATAGAGACGCAGGTAAGGAAAAAAGAGAAATATTGGTAACACTTTACTTAAAGCAGTCACATAAATGCATTATGCATATCTTCGTAATGCATTATGATGCATTCATAAAGTATTATAACCATAGGTAAAATAATGAAGCTCTCATCCATAATGCACTATAAATAGCTTCATAATACATTATAATGGTCAATATAAGAATTAGGGATGGTTTGTACTGCTTAATGAAGGTATTAATAGTGCAATATAGTTGAGAGCTTCATAGAGCATTCATAATGCATAATAAACATGGCTATAATGTGTTATGCCTTTTTATAAATAGTTATAACCGTGTTTATAATTCTTTATGAATGCATTATAACACATTATGAAGGTATCTATAGTGTTTTATATATGAGAGCTTCATAGAGCATTCATAATGCACAATAAACCTGGCTATAATGTGCCGTTTTATAAATAGTTATAGCTGTGTTTATGCTCAATGCATCATGATGACTGCTTTGCTATCGTATAGATACAGGGAAGTGTAATGATTAAGGTGCTGCAAATCTTCCAAGTAAACAGTACTTCATTACAGGTCTGTAATGAATACCGATTAAGGAGCAAAATGAGTAAATGTTCTTAAAGGGATTGTGAATGAAGATAATGGGTCATTTAAAGGGGAGTATGGGCCTGGAAGGTCCATGAGCACACCTGGGTCAGCTTGCTGCCATGGAGACATTTAAGCTTCACTCTGATCTTCATTGACGGCCCGCTGGCCACACACTGGGCCGGACACATCAAAGATCATAGAGCAGAAAAGGGCTTTAAGAGCACATTAAGCTCGGAGGAGCAGCAAGAGGCTTAGTGGAGTCATCGGTTTAAGAAGTATCACCATTGATGAGGTCGCGGGGGTTCTGACCCGACCGGTGGCACAGCACCACCTTAACCAGAAGATGACCTTCTCAGCCCACTGCTCTATTGCAGGCTGACCTCGTGACATCGATCTTCTGCTCACCTCGCTCACATTCATTCAATGCTCCACGCATGATTATGCCAATAAGATCGCTCCTTTACCCCATCACCCTGTACTGGATAAGAGCTTGGTAGAGAGATGGGTACTCCCCCTTTTACAGAAAAACAAAAATAAAATCTGAGTGGTCTGTTAGGGAAAGTCACATGATGCAGCTACTGCAACAAACTTTCACGATGAGGTTCATAAAAAAGGATGGTCCCACTGCTGGTATGTGAGCTTGGAGCGGAGTTCTTGACCGGGGCCGATTCCTCAAGGGTAATGAAAGTGTCTCCCGTCTGGCAGTGGCAAATTAAAATGGCTGAAAGCATGACCTAAACGATCAGCGGGTGAGACGGTGACATAATAGAAGCAGGAAATGCTGAGTGTCTATCACAAGGCTTGGGGAGGGACTGGGGAGGGGGCATTCCTCAGAGCAGAGCGGTGACAGTTTCTCTTCTGGAGATGCCCAGATTGTTTCCTAAGGCTCTCACTCTCCCTTTTACCCATAATGCATCATGGACAGAGAGCTCTCCACCTGAACCTTATATTGGGCCGTGTCGACAAACAACAATATTGTGGCCCTTGGTGAATGAAACAAAGGGAGATCAATCTTGTCAGAGCTACCAGCCCCTGTAAATAATATCCAAGGTGAGACATGTAACAAACTACAGGATCTTTGGAATAAGAAAAGCTAAAACATCACACATCACCTGATGATTATAACAGCTTTATTAAAAGGTTAATAAAGCACTGTGGTTCGATTATGCTTAATGAGCTGGTGGTAAACTCTGGGTATTAGAAATACTGTCATCTAGATTACGCACATTAACAAAGTCTAAAATGTCCATGCGATAAACCGTGTGATCCCATATATTTGTCTCCCTTTTATAAAATCCTGTGTTACGTACGGATGAAGTTCCCTACATGATCCCACATTTAATTCCCTGTGTATTAAATTTCAATAAACAGACTTTTTTTGCCTGATTGATGTTTTGACATTCCAGTCATTACAGTATAATGCACTGAGACAAGCTTCTCTGCAGGGGAATGAAAACTCAATCAGGAGACAATGTAAAGGACCTCAGAAATGTCCTTCATGTGGGGTGGGGTGGGGCATTTTCCCAGCCCTATCTGCCGACGACATGGCTTGGCATTATGCTTCCTTGGGGGGCTCCGGCATCATTTGGGAAGAGCCGCGTGACAGAATGTTGCCCTCAGACAGCGGACGTCTCTAATCTAGATGCCCATGAGCCCTGGGGAATGCATCCCTAAACCCTTTTGTGACAAAGCGGCTCCCAAGTTATGGAGGCAGCTGCCTGGGCGCTGCATTCACATTTTAAATCTCTCCAAGTCTTTTCTTTCAAGGACAAAGGGGAAGAAATGACTTGGGTGTCTCTCTCGCCCCCCCCCCCCCCTCCTTCCATCTAGCATTTGATGTGCCATCGCCAGCTCAACTATTATTATGCGCATTTCCGAGATAAAACCTGCATCCTTATGACTCTCCCCTAACCTCACACACGTCTGTCATGCAAAGTACAACTCAGTTCCAATAGGTACCTGACAGAACGGGCAGTAGCGTCCTGGCACTCAAGAATGCAGACATTAAATGTATGGTAGGGTGCAATAACTTGTAGGACCCTGAGCATAGCATAAAGGTCAGTTTGGTTTCTTACTTTGAGAAAAATGTGGTATTTGTGTGTGTGTGCATGTGTAGACACACACACACACACGCACATTTATAAACACTTATTTTGACCTTGTAGGGACATTTTTCCAATTCCCACAAGAGATACCTCAATTTTATACAAATCTGTTGCTGCAATGAAAAAACTATAATATCCTACTATTTTGTTTGGTTACTTATGGTTAATGTTAGGACTGGGTAGAAATTAAGGTTGTCATAGATGGGATTGGCGTTTTGCTCATAGAAATAAATGGAGAGTCACTATAAAGATATAGATACCTCATGTGTGTGTTATTTGTACAAAAACATTTTTTTTTCAATCATGGGAATCAAAATAATATAATAATAGATTTGAGTTCAAGAATAAATAAGCATAATATTTTTGCATATTTAAGGCTTATTGTCTTTTTCAATCTCTTATTTTAGCAGAAGCCTGGTTTGTCTTTAGAGACGATGCTCTTTTGCGCTCTGGTCCAAATTAAACGCACAGAGTCTTTGGAGACAGCATTAAGTCTGCACAGGACTCTCACACACCACGCCTTGGTGTAATGTTCTGCATGGCTGGATCCCTTTCAATGTCCAACCTCCACTTTTCCTGTCTCTCTGTCACTGCAGCGTTCTTCACGCCGGTCCGTGGTGCCAAAACCCCAGTTTAGCCCCCATTCTGCGTGCTTGGCATTTCAGGGCAATGTCATCTTCTAAGATCTCCTTCAGAGACATGCAACAGAAGGAGCCCATTGCACAGGGACCGGGGAACGGCTGGCGCGGCAGATGTACGTGTGAAAGTTGCACATTTGAGAGATTATCACGAACAATGAAATGATGGCGCGATAATCCTCACGTTCTGTTACCGCCTACAATAAAAGACAATAGCAACATAACAGTGGCTCTTGTCCAGTGATGTTTTTTCCTAATATCATGCAGACATGTCTATGTAGGTGGAGCAAGGTGCTGTGATTAGACTTCAGGTGGAGTGAAGTCTCTGTAGAAAGAACCAATTCTATAATCTGGCAGGAGATTGGTCATGGGATTGGTCTGCGGCTGTGGTGTGATGTGGAGGGAGTGATGTGGTGATAGAAATATGAGTGGAGTGAGGTGCTGTGATTAATCCATAGGCTCACAAGGGAGGTGACACTTCTGTGCGGAAATCAATGAGTATTTGAAGGTGCCATATGTATTCTGCAGACAGTGCCATGTCATTTAATTTCGCTAAATCTATTACTGCAGTACAGTTCCCTTACCGCAGTTAAGAATGGCAAAGATAGAGGCAAGAGACATGCAAGTAATACCAGGAGGCCCACAGCTAGAAGAATACCCTGGATTTTGATCGGGAGAGGGTGCAAAGAAGCAAAAGAACCTCATGACCATCCAAACCAGAAATACTAATGGATCATGCACCAAAAGACGAGACTTTTACAGGAGCAAAAGCAGAACTTAAAGCATTTACAGACCAACAATTACAGGTGCTGAAAATGCTCATTTTCAATTCCTCCTATCCAGTCTCTCTTCCTTCAGCTGAGTGGAGTCGCTTTTAACAAATCCACACCTTCTCATTGACTGGGGCCAGCTGAGCCTCGTTCATTTACATTTCACAGAGGGCCAGAATTGTCAGCCTCTGGCAAACATGAAAAGCAGCCCGTCGCTGACGAATTAGCCCCTTGCCGGCTCACGCCTGCCAAATTCTATACCGTTTCCCGTGTCCTTGGAGTGCTCTGGCTACAACGAGATTACAGGCTGCTGGATACCCGCTGCCAAGGTGTGCCATTAGACATTATTACGGTGCTAATTCACAATCATGTTCCGAATTCCTGTGAAGCGTACTCAGACAAACACACACATGCACACAGACCTGTACTCATATCCTTATGGGGACCGTCCATTCATTTCTATGGGCAAAACCCTAATCCCAACAATGACAACCTTAACCCCTACCCAAAAAAAATGGTCCTCACAATATCAAGATAACAGGTTTTTAATCACATTGTGGGGACATTTGGTCCCCGCTATGTAAAGTATATCTGATCCTCACACCCCAAAGCTGCAAACACAGGCTGATTGTATTGAATGACAACCAGTGATAATTTATAATGTCAGTATGTAAGGAGAGCCCTTCCAAGAGGTACAAAGAATTCTCCCAGACACAGAGAAAGGGCAAGGGGGGGGCTGGACCCTTTCCCAGGCAGCACTGGGCACAAGGCGGGAAAGCTGTACTAAATATAGGCATTCTCAGTCTGGGTGGAGGCCTGCCGGGCTCTGGTGCCCAGAAGCTCAGCACGAGCCTCCGTCAGCCTCAGCACCCACGTTTCAACTCCAGCAACCCCCTGAAACGTGACTCACGGGACGGCCCCACCCCCGTCTGAGAGAAGCACGCGGCAGACACCAAGGCGCGGCAAGTGTGTGAGGCTGCGATCGCTCCGATCGCAGCGGCTCCGACAAACACTCTTCAGGGCACTTTAGACAATTTGGAGAACAATAAGTGCACTCACTGGGAAAAGCTTTTTGATGGTAGTCATTGCAGAGGCCCCTGAAATATCCTATTACTACTGCCACGTTTAAAAAAAAAAAAAACGCAAATCTTAGATACGGTGAATCATTGTCTTCTGACGGAAAGAAAAGTTAAATGGCAGATGAATTAATGCGCAAATTCAATATATAGAGACAGTATCGCACACACCGTGTGGTAATGCAGAGGTTGGAACAATTCTGAATGTCGATTGGCTGCCCAGCACGTGTGACTCATGACTCAAACATAAGCTAGTTTCAGAAGATTTCATTTTTGTTTTCCTGCACCTGGATGTTGAGCAGAGATATTTGAACAGGACTTTCCACTCATTTCCTTTCCCAAATCCCAGAGGCACGTCGCCCAAAGGCAAATCATGAGTGTTGACCCAGACCACGTATGGAAATTTCGGCTTGGAGATGTGAAGTTTCCAGGCCTCCCATCTCGCCTCCTCTTCTTTTATTACATATGGTACATTCTAACACACCACCCATTCCCTGCAGACCTGTGGACCACGAGGCCCTAAGAAGATACATCCCAACAGAAATAGGGCACCCCTGCCCTGGCCCGGAATCCACCCTCTTTGCATGTCGTCCCTCCATGTTGGGAAGATATTCCTCAAACCGATTGCTCTGCACTGTGGGACATTAACCACACAGAGACAGTGGTAGCGCCAGGGACAGAACCAGCCCCCTGGCATCGGCGCCCGCGGGGAAGACCGCCCCATCCAAGCGCACTGCAGAGGACCCTGGGATGCCTGGAAGGGCTGCACCTAAAGCAGCCTGCCGGGGGAATCGCTCTGCGGGTGAAATGCAGGCATTTTCCAAGTCGGAGAAGATAGAATTACATTATTGTGAAACACCTCTATCCATCCTTCTATCCATCCATCCATCCATCTAGTCTAATGGGAGGGGGGCTTTCTTCATTCTGATGAGAAGAGCAGGTATTGCACCCAGGGACATTGCTAGAATTTCTGGGCTTCCTGTTGAAATGTCACCTTCTCCCCCCCGTCTCCCGTCACGTATATATAATTTTAAATTTGCATGTATTCAAGGGCCCCTGTGATATGGTGGGCGGAGTACCCATACCCGTACTGTGCCCCTGCTGAACCCTATTACTGCTGAATTAACAACACGAGGTCTGTAAAAGCAGAGGTGCCCACAACTGTATGTATCGGGATGGTGCCAGTGTGCCGCTATGCTGAAACAGGAGAGAGGGGAGCACCTTAAGGTGCAGTGTATAAGGGCATTAAAAGTCTTGGAAAAGATCTTTGGCTTCCTTGGCATTTGGTACTGGTTGGCATTTGGTACTAGTTGGCATTTACCGAGCCCACCCTGACCCCCTGCGGAGCTCGAGATGCCTGAAATATACTCGATAACCACGCATGTGCGCAAGAAGATATTGCAGGGGATGCCAGCTCATCACGGGCCACAGTTACTATTGTTAGATTTATTAAAACTGATATGTTTTGAAACGGCAATTCTGCAAATCCACCACGTGCATCACAGGAAGGGATGTGGTATGATGTTTTTTTAATTTTGACTGTACTGCCAAGGATTGTGAAAATCACACACAGATCTCCCAAGCTTCCTATCTTACTGTTTATTAATGATCAAAATAATAATTATTATTATCACTTCGAGGAGGGGCACAGGGATGAACACCTCGTCCTCCCCGCTGACTGACGCACCGAAGCACGCTCGGCGCGTTGCGGTTATCTCCTGCTTCGCCGTCCGCCTCGCCGGGCGCATTGAGATTCAGCCCAGGATCCCGACGCGGAACACGCTGAATTGGTTTTCACGCAACACGCCCGGCTAAGACACGGCAAATGCAGAGGATGGAAAATCCAACAATGTGAAAACAAGCCCCGGATTATGTAAAATCATGCGCTCTCAAGTACAAAAAAATGGACAGTTGACTCAGCTCTTTCTTGAACAGTTCTTTTTCGTGAAATAATTACTGATCAGTGATTATACATTTAGGTGTTATGCTTTCAGAAAAGAATCACACTGCTGAAAATTAATGAGCGATAAAACTCATCTGACTCCAACACTCAGACATCAGACTCTGGGACAGAGAAGCTGGTGCCTGCGGTTTAATATGTAGGTGAACATCCATTCAGCGTTGCCTCCAAACAATATATTAAATCATCAGCAAACGTTTCCCTAAACAAAGTTTAACGTGTTCGTTTCCTTACTAACTGTAGTTCAGAATCATTGCGAAACACAGTGACACAGATGTCCAGACGGTGCCTTTGACTGCCTTTTTCAGCCAGTTTTTCAGAGCATATCTCCAAAAACATTTCTTGGTGTAATTGAGTGTTTGTTTCTGCTCTCTAGCTGTTCCATTCACGCCTATTTAATGCTTCTGAAGCTCAAACACGGACCAGCTTAACGTCATAAGCCCTGCTCGTTAAACATTATGATTCCAACGGCTGCTGCCGAATTATTTGATTATTTCTTTGCTTAGCCTGGGATTTTTTTTAATCATTCATGCATCTTGATAAAGCACTTAAAGGGTGTCACGGTAGGACTCTGCAGAAGCTTGAATGAACAGGTTAAAAGACGTTCTTTCTGTAGTTTGTTTGGTACCTGCTTTTCAGAACATTAGTCAAAGCATCGGGCACTCTGTGAAAGGAGAACGAGATAATCGGGCGAGATTGATGTACCTGCTTAGTGCAGCACAGAACAACTCTGACATGTTGCAGAGCCACAAACGATGGGGGAACTCACACGGGAGATGCAACACGTACCGGGTATATTGTCCCGAGCAGACACATGCGTACGCAGACCGGAATACCGGGGGATTATTCACTCCTGATCACACCAACTGTTGCATATGTTCCGCCAGCTGTCCTCGCTAGCTGGCGTACGTGTGCGAGGCTCTGTTTCTCCCACTCCGCGCTCTTGACCGATGGCTCTTATTTATACGTCCGACGTCTCGAGCGGCCAAAATAAATTGGAAAAGAAATGGAAATGAGTCCGGGACAATTCGAAAACACGCAGCATTTCCACGATATCGATCCTGTCACTTCAAACCAACTTCGACGAAATAAAATTGGGGTCTTGTACGACTACATCCGTGGTTATGTGCAAGCCATTTTTTTCTAAATGATAACAAATAATAAATGAGAACTAAAAGAATATCCTTTTGGCATGAAATTTAAATCAGAATATTCTTTTTAGCACGAGGCCGTGGAGCTGGGAAAACTTACCGTGCCTCAAGGAGACACTATTTAACTGTCTCATTTGCTATGCATGGACAATACTGTGGGCTTCCAGGAATGATAATAATGAGGAAAAACCCATCAGTGCTTTGCCCCTCACTAGCTGAAAGGCAGAAACACTTCTGCAGATACAGAATGGACCGCCTCATACTTCCATATAGTACCACTCAAGTGTAAAAGGCTTTATTTTGCAATCATGCCCTGTTAATCTGTTTGCAGAATGCAGAAGAACGCATTACTGGACAACTGTTGTACACGTTTCCATGCCGACAGAGTCTAAAGAGATCAATGCCAATGTATATTCAGTTTCTTTTTCCGACAAAGGGCTAAATGATTTCAAAGGTGCGTCAGATCAATACGGCTATTTGTTTTGCATTCAAATCACCTCCGTTTCTTCTTTGAAGGGCTACAGTGGGTATTTGCTGACGATGTACGGACGTGGTAACGCAAAGTCGCCATGGCCTTGGGCCTGCTTGACAAAGACGAACAGGGATTGCAGCGGGTTGCATCAGGTTAACCGTTAAGTGCCACACTCAGCACGGCAGACAGACCAACACAAGACGACTCCCACAAAGGATCACAGGGCTGCAAATGGAAAACTCTTGATCCAAGCACACTTGAGGAAAGAACTCTGTTTAACCCAGGGCCAGCTGATGGCATTGGCAGAGTAAGAGGCAGCCAAGCCACAAGCAATTAAAAAAAGTTTCACGGAATGCTGTCACACTTCCATCAAGTGAAAAAAAATCGGAATGAACCTCCGGAATTTTCATACGAGAAGAACTGGATTTTTAATTTACAAAATATTGCAAGGTACAGAGATGTGGAATATTAAGTAGGCTACTAACACATAATATTTTTGAGACAGCTCTAGGTCCTTATGTCTGATATATAACTTCCTGTTCAACATACACAGCATTTAAGCAGTCACGGTATGTGACACACGAAAGTCAGTCACTGAGTGTGATGGCTCCTGAAATGGGACAGGGTGGACGGCGGTATTTCAAAAACAGACCTTTCTCAAAAGCACTCTTATGGTCCAACAATTGAAAAACTATTCAATGCAAGCTGGGCTAGCTGTTGACCCTGATGTTAGCTAGCTAGCTAATGTTAAATTATTATTAAATGTGTCATCATGAATCATGACATGTTGCACTAAAACTCCTTTCCATAAAATTAGTTAAGTGCCTCATTGCATTTATTGTCAACTTTTATATTAGATATATCATATTGAAGAGGTTTTGAGAGTTTTTATCTTATGTGCTTCGGATTTGGATGAATGAAAGGTTCTTCAATAAAATGGGACTAAGCTTCAATTGAGAATTATGTAAAAGGGACAGGTGATACCTAATGTTAGGTTAGCTTGAATAATTGCACTTATTGTTACGTTATAAAATTGCTGATAGTTATATTGGCTACAGGTTCCTTTTATTGACACCTTATCTGCTTGTCACTATTGTTACATATGAAAATCTGAGGGCAGTATTTAAAATTGACTCATAAGTAAGAAATATTTTGCACTTGTCTATGCAAATGAAGACGGCATTTCATTAAATAATAGAATAGTCAAGTGTTTCTCAATCTGGTCCGCGGGGACCCCCAGACCCCCCCAAGCCCCAATCTCCCAACACACCCGTATCGGGTATTTCTGTTCTTGGTTGCTTAACTGTTTTGTTCTGGTGTGCTGAGAGCTGGGGACGGGGGCAGGAGGGCGAATGTGGACTGTCTGGGTGCCCTGGAGGACTGGGTTGAGAAACACTGGACTAATGTAACTGTCAGACGGGTTGAGGGGTTACAGTATGCCAGTCCTACCTTAGGGCAACAGAAAGCTCTGGATCAATCGAGTAACAGAAAATGCACCATGAAAAACAACCCGAGAGAAAAAATGTGGGAAGCCTGAAGTGTTGCTTCCTCCTGTAAAGCCTCGCAAGAAAATCTATGGAAAACAGCAGCCTTTAGTTCAGACAAAGGTCACCATGCACTTTCACGAAGATGCTACCCGGCGTTGTTTCTTGAGGCGAACGGCAATTCAATTTAACGCTCCGTAGGGGGAGCGGTCTTGTCTTTGCGCACACAAATAAAATGGAAAATGTACAAAGGAGCGAGAACGAGAGACATAGAAGCTAGAATAGGTAACATATGTCTGCAAATAGGCTCAAAGAAGGAGCTGCCACAGTGTTTCGGTCAACGACAGTTAAGTTTCTCATTTGCGGTGGATTCCCATTCTTTGCAGCCCCATTGATTCTACACAAAAAAACAAAGCAGGCCTCGTGATTTCATATCAGACTCCAAGCATGGGGAGTCATAAGCAGCGGCCAATAAGGCAGCTTTTTAATTGCCCTCTGCTTTCCAGTGATAAATCCCAGGCGGTTAGTCGAGGAAGGTCCGGGGAATCAATGGTGCTATTGATCTTGTGTGAAAGCTGCGGATAGAGGTTAGCGGAGGAAGACGGGGGGTGGGGGGGGAGCATCGGAGAGATGGTCCTGGTATGGTGCTGAGCTGAAATCAGAGAAACGCGAGCAGGATCTTATCACGATCTGGCTGTGAGACGATTGACCTGAAAATCAGCGCCCCGCAGAAGTTCCGTCTTGCTCCATTCAAGCCTCTCACTGCTGGTCATTCCGACTCTCGGCTTACAGAAGCTTCAAGGATTCCGCCGTGACTCCCGAAAAAGTCAACTTCAGAAGCTGCCTCTACTGAAATCTCACCCCTCAACCCTTGTGTAAAAAAACATCTCCACTATCTTATTTCCACTAAAGTCTCAATCTCCCTCATTATGGCTTCCAGCAACCACACTCTGTCATTCGCCGTTGGGGCTGGGGAGGAGGTCTCTGTCAGAATACCCCTCCGAACAAAATTATGTCCTCGTAACTTCAAGAAAGGTTACCAGAGTACGAGAGTCTAGGAGAGTAGATTGGCGAGGCAGAGGCTTACTTGAATCAAAAGCAGGAGAGAAGGCTGCACAGAGCTGATAGCTGACCTGCCTGTGCCAATTCACCTCTGCCAGGAAGGGGGGGGGGGGGGGTGGGAGAGGGCCGCATATGAAAGAACTACAAGTGCGTCGTGGCACTCTCCAGCTCTTAAAAGCTCTACCTTGGCCACACGCAGCAACTTATAGCTCCCACAACAATACGAAAACACAAGAGATGCTGAGCAGTGTGTTGTTCCCCCTCAAGCACTTTCATCTCTTGAAATTTGATGTTGCGGTTTGCCTCACTGGCCGAATATCATGTACATCTGCAGATGGGTGGTGGGGGGACAAATACCTGAAGGACTTAGAGTGATGACTATGTTTTGGAGAGAAAGGTGCTGGACTGTCAAGTAAAACCAAGCGATCCATATCCCCAGGCAAACTGATGAGGCCAGTGGCCCATCTCTGGGGGCTTTTCTTTTTCTTTAACGTTGGCAGGAAACAGAAGTGATTGCAGAGAGTACCGAGTTGGACAAGGCGATAAGCCTCCCTCTCGCATCAGCCCCTCTTCCTGGGAAGGAGTGGGAAGAGAAAGACGAGGGGAGGAAGGGAGCACAGGCTGATTGATTTTGTGCCCTTGATTGTCTCCCTCGCTTTGCCATCACAGTCAGCTGGCGTCGGTGGCTGGCTGGGGCACATGGAGACGCAGCAGGGACAATCATCAGTGCCGCAAAAAAGAAAAAAATCTATGAGAGAAGAACCATGAGGGAGGCTGCATATTCCATTTTCGTGGGCTTTTCTTCCCCTCCCTGGTCAAAGACATTCTCCAAACACAATGACCCAAACCCAAAGCCCACAGCAACCATCCATCACTTGGGTCTCCATGCTTTGGAGCAGGCTGGCTGACACAGCCACAGCAGGGGATTTTGGAAAGGTGTTGACTTCACAATCAGTTTGTCGGCCAATCACATTACGATATGAATGTATCGCAGCCAATTACATCCATTTTCTGTAACCACTTATCCTATTCAGGGTCACTGGGGGTCCAGAGCCCATGGCCAGAAAGCAGGGAACAACCACACACCATTCACACCTGTGGGCAGTTTGGTAGCTCCAATTAACCTCAGGATGTTTTCTGACTGTGAGGGAAAACCAGAGTACCTAGAGGAAAGCCCAGGATCACAAGGGGAGAACATGCAAACTCCACACACGGAACCCTGGTTCCAGAGGTGTGAGTGCTAACCGCCACACCACCATCCCACCAATTACCTCCACTTTCTACAAACCATCCCGTGAAAGAAGTCTCACCATAGAAACAGTGAAGGGAATCTAATAAATTTGTTTATTGCACGCCGATCAAAGGTTACCCTCAATTTGCACAAGTTACAGCAGAAACTGCTTGAAAAGAGAATTAACCTTTGGTTTCAGACCGGGGAAGCCAAGTCGCATAAATACTGGGAAGATAAACCTGTATTTGGGTTACAAAAATATGCAGCGTAGGATAAATGTTTGAAGAGGCACAGTGAAGAAAAAAAAATAGGCCTTATACGTATGGGGAATTAGGAATACCTCCTGTATGTAGTTTGCATACTCATTTCAGCAGAGCAGTTAATAACTGTTTATGCCTAATAGGCTTATCCCTAATAGGTTATCGGACAGAAGACAGCAGATCTGCAAGGCAGAAAATTCTGTCTCTTTCACTACCCTCAGTGCCCCGTTCTTCCTGAATCTATTAGGGATTTACACTAAACAGTCAAACACTTGAGTTAGAGCTGAGATTAAAAAAACAAGCAGGGGGGCGGGGGAGGGGTAGTGGGAGTCAGCAGTATTATAAGAGAGCGGATGAATAATCTACTAGCTTAGCTAAATATGGACACTGAGTCAAAACGTGTTATGTTGGACTAATCGATGCTCAAGGCTACCAGTGGAACTCCCCAGCAGGGATCATCATTGGTACTGGGCGTCGAATATTTGACAGAAATAGAGTCACCCCCCGGTCATCATTCTTTATTTGGCGAAACAGCTTTGGCGGAAAAAACTAGCGCCGAAACAATGCGTTATGAGGTTGTCTAAAGGGTGCTGTAGGTGGCAACGATGGCAGAGATACCTATGCAGATTGTTTTTTGGCATAGGTTTTATGCCCAGAGTCACGCCAACATATCAGAGATGTGAAAAGCTAAAGACTTGCCGCCTTTTTCGGGTACGCCGTTAAAGAGAGATTAGGGGATGGCAGGGAGAACATGGAGAGCCAGGTTGCTCTGGTGACATGGATTTTGGCGGTTAAACATGATCGTGAGTCGTCGGCGGCTGCTGGGGAAGGTATGTGTGTGGGGGTGGGGGGCTTGTTTATGAAGGTTTCGTGGGAGGCAGTATGCGTGTTCCTTGGGCCAGGATGGCATGTTCCTGATGTGCTTTGAGCTACTTTGCTCAACTTACCAGAAACCGCAAAAACAACAACACCGGCAGCCGCCATTACTGCGGTGGCCCCCCCACGAGTCCACATCAGAATCTCAGCAAGCCAGCTTCCATAATGTTCCTCAAATCGATGGCTTCTCTCCCTTTTCTGTCCCGTTCTGAAGGCGTAGTGACGCGGCGCGGAACGAAAGAAGCAGAACTGTAGCCATAGCAATTAGCCACATGCTAACGAGCACTTAGCGAGCATACTTAACGCACAAAACAGAAAATGCTGCGAATGAAGTACACGTCGTAAGGCGAGGTGCTGTCACACATGATTTACTCATTTTCCCTTTGCTTGGAGTTATTCTCTCTTTTTCAACCATAGCCATACAAGAGAGCTTTCACAGAATTCACTACTCCATTGAACTCTTTATCTCATCTTAGCTACTGATATGCCAGGTTAGGGCATTTAACAGCATATGACTGGTTTTTACCCTTAACTGAATTGATTGGCCCTAATTTCCTTTTCTATTCCCATCTCACTGAGTGTATGCAATTTAATTTTGTGCACTTTTGACTGCTGGTGCTGAGATGTGGAGGAGCATTCACAAAACAAAAAGACACTTTAATAGACATTTGGAAAAATTTGCTAGAAGGCAGAACAGATCACGGCTGCTTGTTTTTCATTAAGCAGTATTTCTCAATGCGCGGCCACAGGCAGACGCGAGCAGCGGTCCAGTCTGCCTGAAAAGCACCGGCTTTCGGTCCAAACAAAAACCAAATCCCTCCATCTGTGGCCGTTCTATGCTTCTATCCCTTCTATTTGCTTCCACTGCTAAAAGGACAATGGGGGCCAATTGCTTCGAGAGGGGTAACAGTGTAGCTCCCCCAGCCGCATTCCGAAAGATACCAACTTCGACACCATAAGCTGCTTAATTTGGCTGTTGCCGGCAAGGTGGAGGATAGGGAGGAGTCGCGACTGGCGGGGGGTGGGGGGGAAGCGAGAGGTTAATGTAGTTGGCGGAGAGGAATTGAGAAAGCCCCCGATATTAAATTGGCTAGAAAAGTAGTCATGTGACTTGGAGGAGGCCAGCCGTTGTGTCTATACACACTAAGCATGAATTTAAACGAGAGTAACTAAGAAGATCCAGGCCCTTGGCAGGGGAAACCCTGGAACCACCACCAGAAAGCAGGCAGGTCAAGAGCACCGGTCACCCCCGGCACATCCAGCAAGTCAGAGAGAAGGGGCTGTGGCACGTGCCATCACAATGTGGGAGTTAAGGAATATCGCCTGAGCAAAGGGTCCCCCACAGGAGGGGGAGGGGGTGGTATTCTGACAGCTGCCACGGAGCAGCACTGCAGACATACAGTGACAAAAGAGGTACACGGAATTACCGAACGAGACAGTCTATTTTTTTTTTAATTTCAAAAAGAGACATTAAGGTCTCCAGTGAGGCGCACGATGCTGTCTAGTGAGACGGCAACGACAGAGCCAATCTGTCACAGCGCGCGGTGCACTTGTAATAATGCTGTTACAGAAGGATATCGCTGAGACTAACCTAATTATTCGGAGGAGGCCGCCCAACGGTGGCCCATAGGGTATCTTGTTAGTTTTATGCAATTAATTGACGGGGAGGGGAGGTTCTTTTCACATTGGGTACGTGGACTCAGGATCCGCCCCCTTTCCGAAAGCAGCCTGCTTATTGGCCGACGCAGCCGCGACGCAGAGGTACCTGGGAGACAGCCATTTATACCCAACAGCCGGTAGATGTGGTGCGAGGTCGGCCCACACAACCTGTTCCACTGCCGCTGCCGCCTCATCTGAACTGCGCGCATATTTGATAGGTGTAACCACTGTGTCCGAGGAAGACAAATGTTGACTTTCTGGCTGTCAGGCGAAAAAACATGTCATGCAATTAGCTCCTGTCAGCACGAAATCCACCATAGAACAGCAGTGCCAGTGATGTTAAATACAGTATAAGAGGATTATGCAGCGATAATAGGTGCTTCATTTTTCATTTTTTTGCTTTTACTGGCATATCTGGAAACCCCCCCCCCCCAGTGTTCTGCAGCCCACTGGAATGTGGAACTGCGGCTGGGGAACCCATGCAATACAGCGGGGGCTTTCAATCTCAGGACTCTCATGGAGGAAAGTAACAAGTAAAAGTAACAAGGAAAGTAACAAACTTCTCCACAAAAGCCCCAGCGCCCCCCCACTTGCTGGAATACTGGCCACCAGTACCAGTCCGCAGACCAGGGGTTGGGAACATGAATGGGTGGATTCTTATTTTTAATTAAATTTTATTTATTTTTATTTTTTTTAAGTTTTCATGTCATATATTTATTTAATGAAAACCATTGTTTTAATTATGTATTAATATTGATTTCATTTTAATTTTGGTTATGCTGACCACAACATTGTACTCAAGTCAACCCCAAAAACAGAAAACTAACTTGTATTGGCTTTAAAAGCAGTAAATGAACCACACAAAATGAACAGCACTATATTATTAGCAATAATATTGTATTTTTTGGCTATAGCTATAAGATAGCATTGACTGGTAAAATAACTGTTTCAGTAGGGGCAATGACTATCTCAAAAAAAAGTATGTAGAATAATATATTCATTTACTTATTTATCTGCTTTTTTATACCACTAAATGTTATATTGAAGCAAGTGAACTTATAGGGCAAAGAAGCAGGACCTAAACCTTAAGACAGGATCCAGACTCTCAGCCTTCTAACCTTTAAATGCTGCTGCCTGCAGTCCTGTTCTTTCACAGGCCCCCAATGGCCCGTTGCCATGTGTCTGCTTTCGTCCGGGTACAATGGGGGAGAGAGGACCCCCACAGGGGTGGCCGCAGCTGTGCCCGAGCTAAATCACTGACCTTTTATCTGCACCAGTATCCTGTTCATCGCAACCTCATGTCCTCACAAATCCCCAGCGCCGGGTTAAGCTGCTAAAGTATCCCTCTCTGTCTTAAAACGACTGAACCACGTCCTGCAATTTCGTTGAGAATTGGGGTGGGGTGAGTGGGGGTGGGTGATCTCCGAGCAGTTGGTATTCTGATAACGCCAGAATTCAACTACATACTCACTGCAGCCTATAGCACATAAATTGGCAATTAATATTAATATTAACACTACTATCAGTCATAAATCAAATATTGGTTTAAAAAAAGGCCGCATATCAGGTGCCTTTCCTTGCTTTCTCAAGACGAAACATTAGGGGGCACTGTGAGGCTCCTTGGGGGGGTGATGCAAACTTCACTCACAACTTCTGACATGTAATTAACAGACCCACCTTTTGCTTACTTTGGGTCTCCAGATATAAGTGAATTGTGGGTGATTAGGACGTGTCCAGGATTATTGATTTTGGCTGCAGTGAGAAGTAATCACCTCTTGTCTCCAGGCAATTGCCACACAATGTTCCCGTGGNNNGAGGGGGGGGGGGGGTTACACCTACCAGACTGGCCTGGTAGCAGAGTGACAAGTTGATGAAAAAAATAAAAATAGTAGCCCCCGCATAACTACGCTGTCCCCATAAGTCCCCTGCCCCTGTTTTAACAACTGCAGCACAAACTCAAACAGCTAACGACACATTAAAAATTGATAGGATAGCTGTAATGGCCAGCTTTCAGGATAAAGAGGTTCTGCGGTGCATTAAACCCCCAGAGCGCGGAGTGGAGTGCAGCGGGGGAAAGGAAAACAAACGAGGCTGAGTTAAAATCTGGAGTCCTTCAGCATTATAGGGGAAGGTTTCCTCAGTCCGTGTGGGTCGGGCAAGAAGAGAGCGACCTGTGACGCGCTCGTGCTGAGATGAAGCTTATTATTATCATTGAGTAGAGCTGTTATCCAAAGCGGCGTCTGATATCACCCTTTCACACTGTCACTCTCGCCATGCACTGCTACCCGGGGTCATCCACTACCCCAGGACGTCTCCTGTCCGTCTTCTAATGGCCCCTCCTGCCTACCAAGCTCAGAGCGAGTGTCCCTAGATATCTACGCTGGGACACTCACTCATTTGGATGGGGAATACTATTGCGTAAAGGTTTTTTGACCACACATTCCTGACATTCCTAGTTCACTTCCTCGTTTACTGGAGCTGGTGTTAAACTGTGTGACACATGATTGGGGGGGTTGGGGGGGGAGGCACTGTCTGCGTAGAAGGTGAGTCATGTGACCACACAAGCCTGCCAGATCGCAATCCCACTCACTCAGCTTATGTTCCATGCCTTATATAAGAGTTTTCTCATATTATACATTATGCGAGTGTTCTCTGGTGCCCAGTACACATGCCCAGGACCCAGTGCCCGGCCCAGTGCCCATTTTGGTTATATAAAGCCCCCCCCTCCCCCACACTAACACTGGAATGCCAGCGGTACAGTTAACCCCATTTCCACTCCTGTCCCCAAATAGGCTCCCTGTCATTTTCCTCATTTGTTCACTGTCCAACCCAGAGCAGGTCTTATGAGGGGAAACACCAGAAATAAACCGCGGATGCCTTCCCTGAAAATCCATGGGTCACATGATTCTGTGCTCATCCTAAATCAGCGTTTAGCTCTCGAACTGAAATAAATGAAAAAACAAAAGCGGGAAGTGTGTATATATGTGTATATATGTGTATATATGTGTAAATATGTGTATATATGTGTATATATGAGCATATATGTGTATATATGAGCATATATGTGTAAATATGTGTATATATGTGTTTATATGTGTATATATATATTTCATGGGTTGGTGCCATGTGAGACACTAAACTATACAGAGCAGCAGTTCATACAAAGCAGGCATATGTGATGAAAATTCAGCATATGCATGACAAAACCACTGCTGTATAGAGTATACAAAAAAATGTTCTAATGCCACTTGTGGAAATGGTAATTACTGTTCTTACTCATGCGACACCGAGGCTTTCGGTAACTCTGGGCAGAGCCTGCCCACCCTGCTGAGCCGCAGCTGCGCTAACAAAAATATATATATAAAAAAAATAAATTTGGCAGTCTCAAACGCAATCTCTCAAAGGTTGTTTTTTTTTTTTTTTTATATTTCCTTCCAGCAACATCGCCGTCTGCACACGGTGAGAACGGGCGAGGGGGCACACGCCGGACGTGGCCGGGATGGCGTGGCAAATCGCAAGCATGCGGGCCACATGCAGACGTCGGTGGGAGTTGTGTTTATAGCAAGTTTTAGCACGTAGAATTTTAGCCTAAAGGTGCTCGACGCACTCCGTCTTCTCGAGCTACTGCGGCCGCTGACGCCCCGAGACGTGCATTGGGCTCGACTGGAGCTGTCCTCCCCCAAATAAATAGATGCTTTACGACTCCTGAATAATTCAGGCGACCTGCAGACCTCAGAGGTGGCCATTATGCGGTCGACAGATGAACCTCTAGGCCTCTGCTGCCTTCAAACTTAATCTTTGTACCGGCAGCGTGGATGGGATATCGGACCTGGGAACTCCCTACTCCAAGCAGTTCATGGCTGTCAACAGAAAGCGGGGGGGGATTGGGGGGCATACGCAAGCCACCTGCTTGTTTACCTAAAACAACTAACCTACATTTTGGACCACGCACTCTACACCAGGATTCTTCAAATCTGGACCTCAATTCCAAATCCAGGCTTTGTTTTCAGTTCTCCTAGGTAGTCAGTTTAATAATTACTGATTCTGATTGGTCAGAGGCTTCACACCTGACTGACAGGTAAAGGAAGGCTGGAAAACCAGCAGAGCTTGGACCTTGAGGACCGTGATTTGAAGAACCCTGCTCTACACTGTACCCTCCTGGGCCCTAATATAGGGCCATGCTCAGCTTCAGGGGTCCCTGCTAGACTCAGCTGTATGACTAATGCTAGTTTAGGCGTTTTCCAACAGCTCCGCCCACTAATCAACAGCTTCAGCATTAAATGCTGCTGCTACATTGATCGACTCATTGCACAGCCAAACACTGGATAATGGCTGACAGGAGCACGCCAGTCCACTAAAGGGCTGCCTCCTGGCACCAACTGTCAAAGGAGTGAGTGGGTGCTTCTCCATACCAAAAACGCAAAGATCGTATTTGTGGTCTTGGCAAGACCAGTTTTGCTAACTTGTCTCTCAAGAATGAACTTGAGGTGCCATGAATCATGGGATTGGCCTCGTTTGGCGAGGATGCGACCAATGTATTCTTGATATTTGGGAACGGGGCAAGAATGACAGGTGATTTTTTTTTTACCATTCGCTGTACTTCTCTGTACTTCTGCTTTTAGTACTGGAACTGGTCTTCAGCAATGGAAGATGACTTAAAATGTGTACACGAGGACACAAGCACGGTCAAGCGTGCATGTTGAGAGGCACCCAGGGTGTCCCGGTTTTCGGGCGCTTCAGGCAAGTACAGCGCTAGGCTTAGTTTGTACGCTTTTGTACATGTATGTCACTAAGCTATTGCTTTGTATCATGGCTGAAAGCTGTACGCCTGTCTACACGAGGGCCATCTCCTGGCACCAACTGTCAGAGGAGTGAGTGTGTCCTGGTTTTGTAAAGCTTTCAGCAAGTGCAGTGCTATGCTTAGTTTTGCACTCTTTTGTACATTTTGTACATGTACATTTTTGAACATTGCTCCACACTTTTTGCAAAGACTCAGCTCTGCCCTTAAATATAGCCTCTCCATCACCCTTTTGCTGCTCACGGCTACGTCCTGATATTAGATGAATGTACAAGGCTGAACTGAGGGTTGATGCCTGCTGTCACAGGCACAAAACCAACCGCCAAGGGACTAGTAGTGTGGCTTTCGAAGGACTGTCTGTCATAGCAAGGACCAGCTTGCTGTGGGAATTCCTTTGGTTGGGATGGCAAACGTAACCACATGACATGGCAATTGGACGAAGAGTCACAGTTTATTTGGGCATAAGGATTTCAGTTATGGGGTTTATGAGGCGGGTGGTATGACAACACATAGAAAGCACAAACTCAAGCAGGAAAGTTGTGCATTAAATTATTACAGACATGCATGTGTGCTGGTGTCTAATCCAGTTTTTCCCAATCCGGTCCTCGGGAAACCACAGATGGTTCATGTTTTTGCTTCCTCCCAGCTCCCTGACAGAGTGTCCACATTTTTGCTCCCTCCCAATTCAGTGGACTTTCTGCGGGTCCCTGAGGACCAGGTTGGGCAACACTCAGTCCGGTTCACCTGGGGCCAAACCACAACGCACTAATTTAAATATAGTGATATATTTTGGAGGAATGAGGGAAAGGTAGAAGTAATCAATCACAGATGCCAAATATTTCATCATGTTTTTTTACCTCAAAGAGGCCCCCTTCCTTCCATCCAAACCATCCCAGCTCAGCGAATGTACCCCCATCTATCTCGTCGACAGAGACAAAGCTGTGCTGCACCGAGGTCTGTCGCCGTTTATTTAATCCGGCACATGGCCGATGCCCAGTGCAGCCGGTGGCTCTGTCTGCCCGTGTCTCCAGCTGCTGTAAATCACATCTCACCTTGACTCTAACTCCAGGGCACAGGTCCAGTCTGTCCAAAGCACCTGACTGCGTCTGTCATCTATGACCTCTGTTGTCTTCTGCTTGTGTTGGAGATCTGATTACTGCTGAAACTTTGCGTGTGCTTACTAACAACCTACTTTCTCAACTCCGGAGTCATAAGGAAGACATTTCCTTGTAATAAACACTGATTGATAGCTTGTGATCTGCCAGTCGTTCCGCCGACTGTCACCTGACTGAAACTAAACTGATAATGGCTTTCTCATGGAATGTTTGCATGGCAAAAGCTGGCAAGATAACCAAAAGGAGACATCCTGACACATTTATTACCAGCGTGTACTCAGATGGTGAAGTAGTTGCTCCACAGAGAAGCACATCTTCCCTCCCCAACCCCAGAATTTGGCTGAGACCCTAAAGGGCAGGCCAGGGAGGCATCCGTGTTCGAGCAAACAAGCATACCGGACTTATCTTGCTCTTCCAGAGCGCTGCCGAGCAGCCCCAGTCATTTTCAAAGTCACTCGTAGTAAATAGGGCACTCTCCAAATTTCCGGACTCCGGAAATCGCGGGGCCGCAATTAATTTTCGTTTCGGTTTTGCAGCCGCGCTTGAAAGGCGGAGGGAACAATCAATTCCCACCTGCACGTTTTGGTAGCTGCATAAAAGGAGATTTCGGAACAAACTTATCACAGTCACTTGTCTGTCATCCTCCCCTAAAGATTCCCATTTGCCTGCAGAGAGGGTCTCGTTGTAAGGAGAGGGCCTGGATTAGAGATAACCAAAACAAAGCTTTGACTTCATTCGTTCCTCAATTTGGTCCCTATACCCATATATGCATGGCACACAGAAAATATCACACAGCCTAAGTACTGGCTATCTCTCTCTTTCTGCCTCTCTAACAGGCTGCCCTCATAACACAGTGCCTGTATCAGTACTCCAGCATGTTTTACTCTTATCAGTCATCGGTGCTGGTGTCTGGGTGTGGTGTTGTCAGTGTAGGGAGCAAGGCGATCTACCAAACTCTGAGGTCTAAAAGACCAGGTACCCCTGCAGTGAACAGCGAATAACCAGCCACAAGCGGGTGGCTCAGTTGACATAATTGATTGGTTATTTCCCCTCAATTCCAGCCAGAGGGGGGAAAAAAAAATCTGGCGGCACTTCCGTTCCTGGTGACACGCCGCGGGAAGCCTGCAGGGGGCGACTGAATGGCCTGCGAATTGTCCTGGAGCCAGGCCCTGCCGCTCACGCGGACTTATGGGGAACCAAGTAATTGTTTACTGGGCATGGTAATGCACACGGCCGTGACACCTGGCAAGGCACAGCACTTAGCCAGAAGATCTCGTAGCAGTGCAGACTCCACCACTGTCGACCCATCATTAAATACTCTACTTGCAACAAGCACCGAGACACAGTCACATTATGTATTTCACTAGCACGCTAGCGAGGAACATGGAATGGAGACAATTAGCCAACTTCATCATCTGTATCCTGCTCACCGTCTCACTTTAACCCTCACGTCTTCTTACTTCTATAGAAAAAAGCTTAGACTTCAGGATTTAGCCTCCAACATCATACTGCTTCACAGGAAATCTGCAGCCTTTGTAAGGATAATGAATCAAAGCGACTATTTACTCTCTGACATCTATAGGCTGGCGTACCTGCAAATAACAGCTGGAACATCTGTTGGGCCTGCTCCGTTTCAGGGGGGAGCTGAATAGAGGTGACACCTGGGAGTTATTGCCATTTTAAACTGGCATGTAATCTGCACAGATTGCTCATGGCTAACAGAGGTGCTTCGGTGAAGGGACAGAGGATATTTGCTCCATAGCAGCTCTTCCTCCTCAGTCTAGCATGATTTCAGGTGGAGAACGAGAGCCCTGCCGTTTTCCACTGGCACCATTTCCGAGTGACAGCATTAGCACTCGCTGCTCCCCAGGGATTTTTCTAACATTTCTGCCAAACCGCCACCCACGATTCCGGTGTGTGTGGTTGGCGACGGATGGATAGGGTTCAAGCCCATGCTTAGGGAGTGGAAAAAGTACTAGTGCACTTACTATGTCTCAGGCGATGTCCAGCCAGCATCACCAGCAAGCACCCGATTAGGTGCAAATCCGTACCTTTGATATCATCGCCTCGGGTTGACCTCTCTCTGGAGCATAGGTAATGTGAGAAATTTGTGCCACCACCCGTGAGTTCTGGGAGAAGAGTAGCTGGCAATTACATCTGCCCAAGACCAAACCAGATTCGTTTGATAGGCGTTTATTCTCTGCGCCTCAGGGAGAGTGACCGCATTACACCGTTGGCCTGTGAGAGACCGATACTCGCTAAAAGCCTCCGTGTTTGTCCCTTAATGGCCACTGTTTCTCTGAGATTAAAGGGAAACGGTCATTTGGAACCATTCCGCAGTTGGATAACTGTTGCTCCAGCAACTGCCAGGTCCCCATTCACGCAAAGCCGCCCGCAGCCTGGGAAGGCATCGCATTGACAGGCCCGCTGGCCAACGCGGTCGGATTAGAAGCCACATCTCTGCAAAGCGGAGGACGTGGTGCCACAATGACCTCAAACACAGAGGTCACTTCGCTGGAGTGGGACTGTCTGGTGGAGAACCACAGACGGGGAGACAGCGAGAGGTGAGCTGAGGGGCAGCCGGGTGGGACAGCACAGCGTGCACCCCCCGCTGCAGTGGTCACATGACAGCCAGTGGTCACAACTGCCACCAGAACCCTGTCTGTCATACGGATCATTAAGACTGGGGGGTAATTCATAGGGTGAAGTCGTTCCTTCACTTCACCTGTGCCCTATTACCAGTCATATACGACTCTGCTGTTTCCTGTCAACCCAAGAACACCTGTCGAGACTCTGAAGCCAGATCTGCTTGTTTCCCTGTGCTTCCTGTGTGCTGACACTGCTGTCTGCAGTTAAGCCCATCTCCACTGCTATATCCAGATAAAATCCCTTTTCCTCCCTTCCCGCCCCACCCATCTTGTTCACTTTCCCACCAAAGTGTCACACAGTCGTGTTCTTGGGTGTTTGCCTACAGATATCACAACTGAACATGCTAAAAACAGAATATACATCTATACAAGAGAGCATACTGAACGTACAGGAGAAATTATTTTTATCAAATGCACTGCAGGACAAAGGTTTGAAAGTGATGCAAGGGATGAAACATCGGTTCATTTAATGTTATAATCGCCACCGAATGGAAAACGACACAAGGAACTGGATAACGCAGATCATAAAAGCATCATATATACGACTGGGACCATCACATTATCTGCCAATTAAATATTTTTTCAGTCCATCGGCTTGAAGTTGAGCCGCCTTTAATTAACTTAAGAGTTGCCTGAAAGACATTTTAATGGGAGGGCATTAAAGACTCGTAAACAAACAAAGAGGAGTGGACAGCTAATCCATAAGCTATTAATTAAGAGACGAATGCAGGGGATTCTCTAAATATCAGCCACTTTAAATTATTAAAATAAAGCGGACAATGGAGGTATTTATGTCGTTCTCTGTTAACAAGCCGTTGACAAAGAACAAGTTCTCCCTCGGTTGAAAGCCGACAGGAACTGGGATTCATCTTTGACAACAATCCGAAGTACATTTATGTAATTTTTTTTTTCTAAATATATTAGGCCAACCGTTTGGGGGTAGTTATAGGGGCACCGGGTATTTTGGTATTTTATTAGCAACCCAAAGCAAGGAGGGGAAATTGCGCGCGGAAACGGATGCTCTTTTTGGAGAGCTGTGTCCGCAGCCTGGTTGGGACGGGAACCTGCAGGCGCCGGGGCTCCTGCGAGTGGGAAGATTGTCTGATCCGAGTTATTCAGCTGCTGGAAGGGGGAGGGCACACTGACTCTCGGGGATGGGAAAAAAGATCGCTTTGCTTTAGACGCTAGCGGCTATCGTATCTCCCACGCTGCCAGCACGTCCCACTGCCCGGTTTATCCGGGGCACAAACCTGCTGCGGCACCGTGCGCGTAAAATAATGACGCTGCCACCTGCTCTGATAGATAAGGGCCGGCGAGGCGCCTCCATTACAGACGCGGTGGGGACGCATGTTTACATGCGGCATGAATGGCAGGTCCCCACGCTGACCTCACACGCGAATATACAAACCCACATGCAAACACTTACTCTGCCTCAAGTTGTTGCCATAAAACCACACGCATGTTTTTTTTTTGGATTGATAGTTATCAAACGCCCGATTTTCTGGGTAATACATTAAATAAAACATTTTCTGCGTCTGTGGAAAACTGCGACGGCACCATCAGGAAATCCCAAAGTCCTGTTTGTTCCAAGGAAGGCTGTACAAGCGTTCCCCCCACCTGGAACCCTGTATTAATCTGGCGATCCCTTGAGATCTGTTCTTCCTTCATTTCAGCCACCTTCACAGTGCAGCCAGGTCTGTATTATTCTGGTGCCAAGGCATGTGCACCTGGGCATTAAACACATTTACATTTTCCCGGCTCGGTACTAAAAGTGAAAATCCCTTAATAAATGCAGATTAAATTTGTTTTCCAAAGCCTGTTTTCCAATGCATCCGTAACGGGCAAAACCATGTAATATTAACACTTGGGGCCTGCAGCTAGTAACTGGTGGTTTCTTTTACATAAAGCTAGTGTGTCATACTTCTACGGGTGACCTCCAACAATGGACAAGACGACTATGACAGCAAGTTATAAGACTGAACAATTATAAGAGCGAATAATAGACCTCTGGGCATTTGCTTTTGAAAAGTACTCAAGAACATCTCCACAGCCTAAAAGTGCTTCTAAACACTTCACCAAAAGTATCAGTTGTGGTGCTTGGGGACCCAGGAAAGTGAAATGTTTTCTTTGATTGTGGCTGTTAGTGCCTTTTCTAATACTGGCTGAGATGGGCTCCCATCAGCAAAAGGTTTTGTCTCAGGCTGTATGTGGTAACTGAACTGATATGGGGCAAGGAACCAAAGTTCTAGATAATGCATAAGAGCATGAAGAAACTGGGCTTCATACAGGGACGGGGTCACAGGAACGCTGGCTCCAGCTGAAAGCTGATTGGTTGCCGGAGTGCCCTCTTCCCTGTCACTCATCGATTCAAAACATATGATTGGCTAACGATAAGGTCAGCCCCTCCATATGAATTTTGGCCCTTCTCATGCTCCCCCCCCACCCTTGCCTGAATGAAGCCTGTGTATTCAATATCATTCTGACTCATTGTGGAGGAACATGTCGAGGGGGAGGCGCTGACCTGAATCTCTACTCCGTAGCCCATGTAGACAGATATGGTGTAGGTGCAGTCCAGGCCGGGGTAGGACCACGCGTCAGGTTGTGTCGGCGCCTCTATGTGGCCCTCTGGGGCGGTGAAGTTGGTGCTGCATGGAGCTGAAACGACAAAAGCTGCTGTCAGGATGGCATACCCTCCCTGCCGGCTGCCCCGATCCGCGCCCGCTTGCCACCCAGGTCCCGTAATTCAGTCTTACGTCCTTCTTTGTTTTGCTCCTGTATCAGCAGGCTTTCTCAATCCCTAGAATCACACTCAGTGACCAGCCGGGGGCATAGTATGGGGGACGAATTTGGACAATTTCAAGGGCCCCTGAACAATAGGAGTTCTAAAAACATTTGGAACGTAATTGGATCAGTCTGGGTTGGGGGCTTAATATGATATGCTTTCATGGGGCCCAAAACCTGTATCAGCGCCCCAGGGGCCAGTGGTTATTTTACGGTTGCCCTGAGATCTTTCCACTCGACGGGGCCCTTAGCCTACCCTGTGGTGCTGGGTGGTGTCCCC
>JAODJW010000100.1:1173171-1195488 GCA_026777045.1 Hyperopisus bebe
ATCCTCCCCCGCACATCCCTGGCCTGGCACTGGCACTCTTTACAGCCAGTTTGCCAGCTTCAGTCTCCACCACTTCCTTGACTGGTGCCAGGAAGGGTGGGGGAGTCATGGGGCATGGCAGGCAGGCGACCTAATACGTACGTGCGCTCCATTCTAATGGAGGATTGGACCAGTTCACCCACTCCATTCTGCCCCGACACTGACTCTGGAAGCGACTGCGAGTTTTCCATCCTCGCTCTCAGAAGGGGCCTGGTGGGTAAACTACAAATTAAGTCGGGACATAGCTCCCTCCTGAGCACGGCACGCTCAGAAATGCCACTTTTATTTCCCCTAACAAAAGGTGACTGAAGATCACAGGCTTCCAATCTCGCCTCCCCCGCTCCGTTCCAGGAGCACTTGATTGAGTGTGAGCGGAGCAGGAATACTGATGTAATAATTAATTTCGGGCCCGTGGCTGTTTAGATATGAAGGGGTATAAACAGACGGAACGGGAAGCAGCCTTTCGGAAGCACGGCGGCGCTCAGGAAAGCTAAGCCTGCCCCGCTTCGCACAGCACGCAAGCACAAATTTATTCCGCCGACCGCACAAACAAAGGGCTGGCACAATATCGGCAATTACCTCCAGTCGCCGCAAATCCCCACACAGCCAGTGGGGGCTGCCGGACCTGACACACATTAGGCAGGAACTTGCCAGACCTTTCACACTCTCCTATAGCAATATGCTAACTACTTCTCTGTCAGTTCACAGTACTGCCGCCACGGGGGGGCACCCAAACAACCACCTATGCGCCCCCAATAATAAGCACTACTAGAACTATCCAGACAACTTTTATCGTTGCCTCCCCCCTTCCCCCCAAGGCATCCTGCTCTCCACCCTCCCCACCCCCATAGAAATCTTGGGCACATCTGTCAGATTTGTTCTGGCTACGATACTCAAATAAGAATTTTTAGTATTTTAATAGAAAGACACAGCTTTCCAAGGCTACAAGTTTTTCCTGTCATGCGTCATGACTTAAAGATGTATCCTTCAATGCTTTAGCATAATTCAATCTCATAATTAAATAATTAAATATTACTTACAGGCTACCTCAATATTTGTTTGCTTTTATTTATACTCTTTTGTATATCGTTTACAATATACTATTTACTTCATATTTGTATTGCATCCACTCTGGAAATCACTCTCGTTGGATGTAACACAATACACAATACAACAATACTCTGAATCTCCGAATCTTAAAATCAGATTTCAATTATTTTAGCGGAGGAGCACAAGTGTACTGTTGTGCTTTGGACAGCCAAACCTGGGGTCTGTGCAGTTGTGATGATGGTGGTGGTGATGATGGTGCTGGAAATCGTTTCGTAATCCACATCTCCTGTCGAGGATGATGTCACCGGAGTGACAACCTTTACCGGCGAGGTGGTCAGGGCCGAGGGACTGGCAGCAGCCCGGGTGACTCCGCCGCTGCTGGGATGAGGGGCAGCAGAGGAGCGCAGGACAGGTGTGGTGAGGGAGTTGGTGGTCCATCCCTCCTCCAGCCTGCTGGTGGTTCTCCCACCATGGTTCAGGAGTGCAGCTTGGGCAGCCAACCCAGGCAGGGCTGGGGAACTGGGGGCCACACGCACTGTAGGAGAGGTGGCTGGCCTGCCAGCCAAACTGTAGGCTATGTCGGGGAAGTCTCGTGCCTCGGGTGGGGCCATGTGGGTGGGCGGCTCTTTGACAATGTGGGAGCTGGAGGATGGCTTGGTGGAGTCCCTTTCTGACCCCCCCTCATCCGCAAAAAAGTGCTTCTGGCCCCGGAAATCCTTCGTCAGCAGGGCCTCGGGAAGCAGGTACTCCTTCAAGAGCGGGTGGTGGTTGGGAATGTTGAGGGGAGGGGCGGTCGTGACCACGTGCACCTCTCTGTCCGTGTCATGGGTGGTGGGGACCAGGCCACGCCCCCCCTCTTTTTCCATGACATCTGCATCCAGAGTGACAGCACCCCCCTCCTCAGGGAAGGAACCTGCCAAAAGATACAGAGACACACGTGATCGCCGTCTACATTCACAGCTGAAAATCTCCTAGTTCTCTTTCATTCCTTTAAGAACCGCTTCGGAGCATTAAACGTGAGAAGTCAGAACTCAGTTCCACTTCGGTATAACTCGGAACCACTTCCATACAGAGTTCACCTTGTGTTTTTGTGTCGAACGTCTCTTTCTTCCCGTAAAGTGGGGGAGCATCGATCGGAAGCCACTGTTCAAATACACAAGCTCTCAATCCCGCTGTGATTAAAAAGCAATTTAAACACCGGGTTAAGCACCTTAGCCAATGAACAAAAGAAAAGCATAATGCCACAGTAGATGGATTAGAGCAAGAGACCCTTTCAAAAAGCCGGCCAGCGCGTGAAGCCAAACAGATAACCTGCCCCAAGATAATTGCTCATTTGAATACATCTTCTCCTCCCCCTTGCCAATTATTAAAAGTAAAGATTTAGCACAGAACCGCCATAATTAGCAAATATGATAGCGGTACAGGAACATAAATATCTCCACCTGCACCTGGTAAGATAAAAATCAGAAGCCCTTCAGGGATCCGCGTCTTGGCAGGGGAAGTGCTGATTTCTCCCACAATGCTTCATTTCCGCTCTAATAGCAGTCTCTCAGCGTTAATAGCAATCTGCTTCAAACAACAGCGCTCACAGTACAAACACACTCCTCGGCAGGCATCTCTTGCAGCAGGCAGCACAAATTGGTTAGTCCTTCAAAAAACAAAAGGAAATAAAATCCCTGCAAAGGGAAAGATGATAGCTCAAACGACACAAAACAGTGTTGGTTGGTTCCTGCCCCCCCCCCCCCCCCCAATTCCAATAGGAATATGGAGATGTTTTCTTCTTTTTGCTTTCACAAAGTGTCAACCATGAACATGGGTTTTGTTCCCTAGAGAGCTTTGTGAAATATTGACTGTTTGACTGGGATTAATTTGAATCTACATTCGATACACCCACAAAAACAACGTGTTTCGACGTGTTTCTGACGTCCCGCAGACATCCGTCATCATCATCATTTCAAGCGGGCAACCGTAGACGATGGATCATCATTAGGTATAATTAAGATTTCAGCGCAGAAAACCAACTGGTGTGGAGGAGCTCAGTCTGTTGGGCCTGAGAGTGGAACTGGAGCATTCCACCTATCGTGTTTTGTCTGGGTCGGTGGGGTCCAATTTGGAAAACAGCGCTTCAGAAAGCGTTTCCTCGACAAATCGATGATGATTCCCGACGATGGCGGCAGAACACACCTGCGAAATATCCTCAGAAAAAACACCTGTTGCCAAGTGAGAGCCTGCATCCTTGCAGAAGAACGACGTTAGACCGGCAAGTCGAGTTGTGAAAGCAGAACCACGCCGCCGGTATCCAAGGCCAATAAAGGACAGTTTCCCAGAATGCGAGTTCTAAAGGATGCGGTGACATTCAAGCAGATCTCTAATTTATTCTGGCCTTGAACATAACAGCACTTGTGAAGTGTGCAGATGGGAAAACTGGGAAAAAGGTAATAAAGGAAACATCGTAACAAAGGGTTTCGAAATAAAAAAAAAAGTATTTTCTAATATCCCACATCACGCCAGAGATGTCCCAGTTTGGGGTCTAACAGCACCACTGAAGCAAAAGCCGGTTTTGAATGACAGTCACAGAACTGCTCAGAGACCTCAGTGGTTCACAGACCACTGCTTCCAGAAAAATCTGATTCTGACGTCCTCCGGCCTCAGGAAAATATACATACTGCTCTTCAGGCCATTTAGAAAGCAGGATGTCAGTCCTTCACAAACCACCGACATGATCTGAGTTTTAAGTCACTTTAGCTTGGGCTGAGGGCTTTGGGTGTAACCTGGAGAGTAAGTATAGGAGTGAGCCTAATACTTTAACTTCTCCACCTGTGTGTGTATCAGTCTCCACAAGGTCAAAGATTTCATAAGACAGGTCTGGCTCATCACATTAACATTTGGCGCATGGAAGTAAAGTTTCCTAATCAAACTCAACAGAAACAGCGCAATTGCAGCCATGGTCTCTCCTTAAAGATTTACTCCTTCTTTTGACAGGCACTGAGGTGACAGTGCTTATGCCAGAACCAGTTAGCCTCCGATTACAGCTCCCTGATATCTGTTGTCAGTTTTCCTTATTAATCTGCAAAAGCAGAAGCCGAAGACTGATCATCCAGAAACTGTAAAGGACAACTGAGGAAAGCAGCTCTAAGAAGCAGACTTTGTGTGATGTGAGTAAAACGCGTGACCAATTTCAGCCATTACAGAGAAGCAGAAGTGGCAGTCTTGGGGTTTTTCTGGTACTAGTTACGCTTATCTTCACAGCCTTTATGATCTACAGTATGTCCTGTGCCTGCATAAGCAACACATCGACATTAATAAATTGTTATGTCAATAAATGTTAATAGATTCAGGGAAAGGCTTTACTTAGAATTTTCATAATGCATTTCAATGCAATCAACCATGCATGCATAAACATAAATAAAGTATGCATACCTTATTTAAGGTTTTACAAACATTTTACACAGGGCATGCCTCATTAATGAAGGTTTGGGAAAGGCAGAAGGAGCTTGATTGCATGGTATTTCTCACTTCCCGGATGAGCTGACCTTGCCTCTGATTATTTTACAGGGCTGGAAGTTCAGTGACATCATCACCGCAAGTCTTTCACTCTGCTAAGTCTTCTGGGAGATGGTTGGTCTGCAGTTAGACGTCTTACTGGGAAAAAATGACCTACATTTACATCTGCTTTATCAAACACTTGATGACTCTTGTTGACTAACTTTTTTTCCTGTTCTGAACCTCAAACTTAATCAAACTGCTCAGCATTAAAAGACCCGGTATTCCTCTGGCTCACAAGTCAAGACGTGTGATATAAATCTCATTACTGCTCACAGAATTAATCAGCGATTTTGGTGGATCGAGCTGAATAGGAGGATAACAAACCTTCCCCCCCCCCAGAAGAATCAGGGATTGCTCTAAAAACTTGACTCCATTGGGGAAATGCTCAGAACAACAGGGACCTACATTTTCCATGGTGCCAGCCAAACAAACGATGCGGTGTCGATACGGATTCGGACTGCGGCAACACTGGATGTTGCTAGGATGCCTCAAAGGATCGCATACGTAAGCAGTCTGTACTGAATTGCATTAGAAGCCTACTACTGAACCGTTAATACTGTACATACTGTATGTATTAATGAGAACAGTATGCATGCACTCAGACACACTACAGTTGCCATCTTGCATATTACCTGATCTGGATATTTACATACTAATGACATAGCTTGCCCCTGTTAAAAACTTTTCAACAAATAAAATACATATTTGAGTAAATGTCTGTAACAGCTTATTATTTTATAGGTAAATTCATAGAGATGGCATTTCCTATTGACAAAAGTTTCTGAGAGAGCAAAATTCTTCATCTTCATCTCTGGTTGCAGCTCCAGTGGCCTTGTGGGATAGCGTAGCATCCATTGGATGCACACTTGGGAATTTTGCAGTATGTCATCTGCGTACCATTCACCTACTGTCTCATACTGCTCATGCTGCATACTATATTTCGCATACTACATAGCAAACAAGTGTGTGATTTTGGACACATTCTCAGTCTGTGTTACCACATTCACTGGCCATGTGCAGATTCCTGGGTGAGATACGTTCAGCTCAGTCCCTAATCGGAAAATCACTTCAGTACTAGTTGATTAAACAGAGACATGGAGGCTTGAAAGACTGAATCAGGATTTTTGTTTACATATTAATGGTTGTGGCTTAAAGAAAAGCCAGCGTGCTGGTACTTCGCAGTCCACCATGCGGCTCAGTAATTACTTTTTGAAGGTTTGTATTTTTACCCGAGTGTCTGCTTTTCAAAATGGACACATCAACTTTGTCACTGAGCTCAAGGCCGGCTTCCCTTCAAAGAGCAAGGCAAACAAAGCCCCCTTTTTGCCTCCAAAGTTATTTTCAGATCAAACACCTCCAGAGCTCCTGGGAACCAATCATGCTGAAAAGAACAAATGTGCTTGACTCCTACTCTCTCGCGAGGTTGCGGTGCCATCGTGGAGGCCGGCTCCAGGTTGGCGTCTGGAGGGCTGGAGTTCTCATTAAGGGGCTGACGAAGACTGCAGCCCCCCCACCTCTGAAGTCCACCGGTGGGGGGGGGGGGTTAGATTTCCAGGAGTCGTGCAAGGAAGGGAGGGCCGATATCACCACTTCTCAAGACTCCTCGCAAGCTAACATGCGTGGAGACGCGTGAAAGTACGCCATCGGCATATTGGGAAGCCGTTGCTTAATGTGAGCATATTACATTTTCTCATTTGGCCCTGGCACTCATCAGAAGTGGCCGGGACTGGGGGCTGTTAGCAGGGATGAAATTAATGTATAGTAACAGGCATCGCTTTGATCCTATGGCGCCCCCTCCAGGTATGGAATAGCTAGCCTGCATTTGTCAGGGAATTATGGTAGATTACAATTATTTCTTTTGCTATTCTTTTTCTATGAGCTTTTCTGTTTCCTTTTGGGGGTAACAAAAGCGATGCTTTATGACGGCTGTGACAAAGACACACCGTGAAATACACCAGGACATGACCGGCTGTTTGCTTACCGCATGCCACATCCCGGGGCACTCATTTCAACGTTGGGGAGCCTTATTGCAACAATATAAAAATGATTTACAGTTAGAATTTTAACTCTCCTCATCAGTGGGGAGTCTGGGGGGGTACTGAAAGATGCGGGGAGGGGGGGGTGTTATTCAGACTCTGCTCATGCAGGCTGTTTCTCTCGAAGGACGGGAACCATTTTTAAAAGATGGGGCGGGCTCGAGACAACTGGCCATTCATCTTGCTTAGCCAAGCACCACAAATGGTGAGCATGATGTCACAATGTCCTAATCGATGCTGCCATGCTGACAGACCCGAATCCAAGCTGCTGCGTGTGCAGGCCGCATGTTCAGTTCCATTCTCCTCTCTCCTATCATTCCTGTCACACTGAGCCCCGCCCACATTTAAAGAAACAGCGCAACGGCCCTGGCGCACACCCGGGAATCCCCAAACCATCAGTGCCTAGACCTTTGTGCCGCTGTCATCAACACCAGGGTGCAGTAATCTGCTGTGGGGGTGTGCTACGCCCCGCCAGGGCCCACGCAGCTCCGCAGCACGAAGAAGCGCATGCCGCGCCACCACATGCATGCATGCGCTTGGCTACAAAGAGAGCGCCTGCAGCTTCGCAGTCAGCGCATGGGGTGGATTTAACTTCCACTTAGAAACCAAAACAAAAATGGGAATTGAGAGCTGAAGACATTTGCAGCTGCCTCCACAATATTTTGATTACCCTGTCCTGCCCCTTGGAATTCACTGATCAGGAGGGCACTCCTGGGGCAATGGAGATAGAGCAGGAGGGCAGGGTAGGGGAGATTTAGGGAGGCAGAATACCACAGACAGCTGGGTGATGGAGAGATCAAACAATGCACACATGGCCTGCCTCGCCTGGGTGTCTCTTTGTAGAGGAGCACCGCTTCCTGTCCTGCAGTCATCCCATGCTGTAGAGACAAGGTCCTCCCCTTTAAGGCCAAGACTCGTGCTACTCTGAGGTCACAAAGTAGGCAAAAGCAGGGTTTCAAAATCCCATAAGCATCCAAGACAGATAAAGAACCACTCGAAATTTTCTTTTACGACAGATTCCAACCCCCTGGCAACAACTCTGTATCGACACCCACTGAGGAGGCCACGCGGTACGACGAGCACCGCAAAACCATGACATAGGATGAGGATGTGCAGTGAAAGTGGTGATGGCTCGTCCGCATCACCACTCCCAGCCACTGGCCACGCCCCCCCCCATTGCTTCCATCAACGGCTGACATGTTGAAAGACACAGGGGGAGAATCTCAGAGCGCCAAACTGCCTCCGGGACTACTTTGATGTTTATCATTCAGTTTTTCAAAGCTTGTTACAGAAAATTGGCTTATCGTGAGCAACCCGCCCCCCCAATTTCAATGCAAATATCCACGGATGAAACTTCCACGAACCTCTGCACCGGGACACTGGGTTCAGGTCATGGCTCTGAAAAGCTATTTTTTAGAGAATAGCTCAGAAACTTCCAGAAATAATATCTGTGTGAGGGGAAAAAAATCAAGAAACAAGACCTTTCAGCAGAGATAAGATAGCTAATTTTCTACACTGCAACAAATGTGGCCAAGTAGCTAAGGGTCGACCCCATGAATTACTGACCACACCACTATCATATTTTCAACCAGACAGGCTCTGGGCCTGTGTTTTAGTGCCGGACAGCTGTCCAGCTCATGAATCAGAGCCCGCCCTTTGCGCCGAGGCCAACCCTGTGGCCGATTTATGTCCGACGATTCTTCCTCCCAAAAGAGTCACCCGCTCAGACTGCTAATCGATAGCGGCCAGTCAGGAGATTTCCAATGAAATAATTCCACGGGAACAATTAGGGTACCCACCAAAACGAAGAAAGACACTGACCCACCTTCCCGGTCCATTGTGGCTTCCTTATAATGAGGACCAGCACTTAACTTCTTGACAAGTGATATTCCCAGTAGGGTGAAGGCAGCGAAAATGCATGGCAGGAAATGAAAGGGAAAGGGGAAAAAGAAGAACAGATTGAGTTCCTTTGATCTGACTTGTTTCCTTAGCTGTGCAGTCACGCGCTCACGTTTGGTATGTTACAAGGGTCCCATAATTAGTTGGGTTAGGATGATGCTACATTGGCTGCGTGCCCCTTACTGGTTCCAATTAAACTGGCTAAAGAACTGGCGAGGGCCGTCGCTGCCAACCTAATCATTTCCATGGTGGAGGATTATCTCACAGCACACAGGCTTTCGCACGTGCCCGCCCTCGGCCGCATCCACGTTCCTCTGCTCCCAGTCCACCGTACGGAGCCCACGCTGCACCTGCCGTGAAATCATAACGGCGACATGACAATGTTTGCTGGCATCAGGAGGGGGCGAAAAAAAAAAAAAAAAACGAAAAACATTCTCCCGCTCTCGAGCATCTCTCTGGAGCAGAAACTGTCAAACTGGGGCCATCAAAAGGGGGGGGGGGACCTGATCCATGGAGGGCCGGTGTGTGTGCGGGTTTTTGGGATGGCCTCCCAATCAGCCAATAACAGTGGGTCCCCAGGGCTGAAGTTGAGAACCACTGCTTTATTATTGGCTAACTGAGAGGACATCCCAAAAACCTGCACCGGCCCTCTAAGGAACAGGTTCCTTATATCTGATCTAAAGCTTCAGCAACCAGAGGAGTGACTGGTCCACCAAGCTTATTCGCAGGCATGACACAGATAATGCAGATTCAGCGTATTGAAATGCATTATTAGCTACATGCTACATTGCTCAAATGAGCATCTATAATATGATTTTCATTCATCCTGTGGCCATGTTATGGGTTGGAAAGGTTAAACTGGTTTTTAAGATATTCTGCCCTACTAATAGACAAGTGATTATTGACTCTTAAGTTCATATGAAGTGATTAACTATGTAGAGGAAGAGCAATATAATGACACCAATTCCAGCAGGCAACATTCCGAAGTTCTCCTTGAACGTCTGAGATACAGGGGCCACTCATCACCTCAAATCTTGGACTAACCGACAGCTCATAAACTCTTGACGGTTCGTAAAACTTGAATGATATGAAGTGTGTATTCTGTTGGTTTAATCTGCGTTCTTAGCCATGTACGTACTCTAGTGATCGAGAAATACAGTCATGCATTGGTTAACGATGGGGATAAGTTCTGAGAGATGCGTTGTTAGCCATTTCCGTCATTGTGCGAACACCATAGACTGTACTTACACAAACCTAGATGATGTAGCCTTCTACAAGCCAAAGCTATACAGCGTAGCCTAAATAATGATTACACAGTACAATATAGTAAATACGTAAAGCAGTAACACATTTTGTTTTTGTTAACATGTATCATGCATTGTACGTGACTGTATGTGCTATACTTTTATATGACGGAGTATATTTGTATGCTCTAGCACTGCCACAAACACACGAGTAATGCATTCTGCTACAACGGCTATGTCACTAGGCAATAGGAATTTCTGAGCTCCATTATAGCCTGCACTGTTGCCAACTCCTCAGCAAGAAAAGTCGCTATTGGTTGTCCCAAAAGTCGCTAGAAGTCGCTAAATGACGTCATCGCCCAATTTGCATAATGTGCTTGTAATTTTAATGGACGCTGTAGGATAGAGGAGTAATGTCGTGGGAGAGACAAAAGGTGGTTAAAAAACACCCTAAATACGTTTAGAACTACAAATGAACTTTCTTCTGTCGATTCTTGTTTTTTTATATCATAATTTCAAACCTCCTCCTCTATCCGGGCTTGGGACCGGCAAAAGTGACCCCAAAGAGACACTCTGGCGGAGTTACTTATTTTTGAAAACTGTCATTTAACTGTTTACCTGGCGGAGTTTTTGGTAATAGCTAGGGCAGGATTAGCCAGTGGTGGGTTCGCGCATGCGCGATTCATTTGCAGTCTGGACGCGGAAAGGTGAACATCTCCTGCTCTGACTGTAGCTGGGCGGGGCTGCTGCGTGAGGACTGTCAGTCTGTGAATGCTTCGGGACGGTAGGGGAGCCCACGGCAGCACCCGCTGCTTGGTGAGGAGAGTAAGAATGATACGTGCTTCTACGTCAGAGTCTCCAAAAGTCTCCAATAACACTAGAAAAAGTCGCTAGATTTGTCGCTAGTCGCTTTTTTGAAAACGAGTCCCCAGAGAGATCTAAAAACTCAATATAGCTAAATATAGCGGCAAAGTCGCTAAGTTGGCAACACTGATAGCCTGGATGGGACTACGGTGGTATACGCAGCCCGTCGTTAACTGAAAGGTCGCCATGGGGAGCGTGACTGTGATGCCCATGGGACACGATCCTCTCCATCTTCTCGTCCATATCCCTTCATTCAGAAAGGCAGCGTAGCGGAATCTGTTTATGGCATTGGCAGTGCGAGGTGGGGGCATCTGGACTGCAGCTGCTCAAACCCCTAGGATGCTGCACATCCAGCAGGTCCTTATTCACTGTGTCACATGACTCCAAAAAAAATCGTAATGGGTGTTGCCAATGCCTCATGGAGACGACATGTCCTTTGCTGCAGACCCACTGCTGTCTTCAGATCAAAGCAGGTAAGTACCCATAATATCCCTGGATATACAGATACAGATAAATGTAAGTACAGCATGAGCTCCCACAGAGATAGTAATCTTTGGTTCTAACGGGTATTTCATGTGGAGACACATAATTTGATCACCATTATTCATCAAATGCTTCACATGAGAAGCTCCGTAAAACCATAAAAGGGTACAGCAAATACTCTAGTGCCCCCATTGTAGAAGGAATAGGGGGTAAAGATCGGAACAAGGATGAATGCAAACAGCCAAACGAGAGTGTCGGCTATTTCATCCACATTTTCCTTTTTTTCCCCAACTCAGATTTTAGTTCTTATTGACAATGAAAAAAAGAATTTATTTCTTCTCAATGCATAGATTGCTTTGATATTTTGAGATTGTTCAACAGAAATTACAGCTGAAGCAGGAAATTACCTTGGTAGCTGACAATAATCGAGGCCATCAATACAAGGATTGCTCGTGCTAGACGCCTTGCTGTACGTGGCTGGTTTCAGAAAAATATTTTTTAAGAAGTTAATTTAATGCAACCCAGCTCGTACTGAGCATTCATTAGCTTGACTTAGGGATAAACGTGTTATTTCATGTAGGATTTATCAACAAGAAGTCAAGACTTCACCGATATGCCTGACGGATAGGTGTGGGCCTGGAACACGAGGAACTTTAAAATTTCCGTGCTGATTTCCAAATAGGGAACAACCAAAGTACCAAATATAAACTTAAATATTTAATATTTAAAGCACACACTTCACCTAACTGCATGCCTTTAGATTGCAAAAAGTAATTAGAATACCTGAAGGAAACTTGTGCAACATGTGGCGAGATGTGAAGCGACCAGACCGCTACCATGCTGCCCTATATTTGCAAATCATGTGACCATGAGACAATGTGACCTCCCAGCCCCAGCGGTATGAAGCGACCAGACCCCTACCACGCTGTCCTCTCTTTGCAAATCATGTGACCATGAGACAATGTGACTTCCCAGCCCCAGAGGTATGAAGCGACCAGACCACTACCACGCTGTCCTCTCTTTGCAAATCATGTGACCATGAGACCATGTGACCTCTCAGCCCCAGCGGTATGACGCGACCAGACCGCTACCACGCTGTCCTCTCTTTGCAAATCATGTGACCATGAGACCATGTGACTTCTCAGCCCCAGCGGTATGAAGTGACCACACCGCTACCACACTGTCCTCTCTTTGAAAAATTTATCCAAAACACGACCAGAGACATTTTTTCCTCTTTGAACTTTTTAAGAAAAAATAAACTCTAAAAAAAAACCACAAAAGAAACTTTTGTTTCCACAACTGAGATGCCAAAGTAAACAAATAGTTTACACAAAACTTTAAGAGTGACACACAAGTGACACGGTGTGTTACATTCTACAGATGAGCTCTCTTCATTATCCCGCATACTGACTGATGCAATGCAGGCCCCTTTGAAACTCCAAGACAGGGAACAATGCATTCTCCCACAGCCTTATTCTGTCACGACGAGAGCTGTCCCGGCGTTTCTGAAAAGCAAACTGAATTCATCTGACACCTCTCCCATTGATGAAAGACAACAAAGGTAATTGGCGACATGTGCAAAAAAAAAACACAAAGGCTGTGTACAATTTCTCAGAATGTGAAACCTTTTCAAAGCCAAAAAAATGAGTTTGGGAGGTAAGACAAAGGACAATATAAATGATTCCTTTTGGGTAGGGGAATAATTTATAGCACAGGTAAAATGAAGGAAAAAGAAATATAATTTCCCTATATATCAAAACTGTAATTTAATTTTTTTTTCTTTAATTGTCAGTATGTCCACAGAAGTACTGGTATGAACCGGGTACCAGAAATAAAACACAGGTCTGTTTTATACCAGAGATGGCGCTCCGATGTGTTTATGATGAGTGAGACATTGACACCACCCACTTCCCTGCATGGTTTTCAGCCAATGAGGGCTTGCTGCGTTCACAGCTGTGTGGGACGGTGGCAGATAACGTGCAGCCACGTGAATCTGCAAATTTTCATGGAGAAAAAAAATAAAAAGAAATGAAAATAATAACTAACGGCAGCGTAAAAAATATACTCCCAGGCGGCTGTTAGTGCGTTACTCTGCCCTCTTTGATTCGCTGTATCAGGCCCTTTTTTTTAAGATCCCCGCTTTGGGCTCGTTCCAGGAAACGAGGCAGGTGGCACTCAGTCTTTCGACTCACAGATCTACTCATTTGCTCCCTTTTTCACAAAGCGAGTCACATGGCTCCTCTGGGATCAGCCCACTGCAACCGCGAGAAAGGGCCGGATCTCTCATCGCCGGAAACCGACGCCGTACCGATGGCTAGAGAATCCGCAGGCAAGGATTCATGCTCGTTCCCAGCAGACAGGGCAGCCTGGCTGAATTAAACACCCCCCCCCAGAAATTATGTAAACTGTTTAAGTTGCTTACCCATATAAATCATATCCTTCCTATCAAAAGCTATTATAAAAATATATGGGATGATTCTGCTACACTAAATTTAACCAAGCTCAGGCTACATATTTGTATTTTCCCCAAAACAAAGTGGTCACCCCTCTGAGTAATATGCCATTATTCTTACACTTGAGCTGAAATATACTTTTATTACACCTTAAATATTTTGCTGCCAGACCTTTTCGCAATTAAGACAAATTACAGCATGTTTTATGTTGATTATGAATGACATATGCATTATGCATGAGTCCGAGAATAGTTGGAGGATAGTCGTATAGTCATAAATATATGCACCTCCAAAGCAACTGCATTAAAACGCTAGGCAGGGTCAGGATGAGACTGGAGTCTATACCAGGAAGAATATGGTGCAGGACAAAGGAACTGGCATCCCCTATTATGGGATGCCAATCTATTACAGGGCTCACATGATGATGAATTTATGACCAATTTACCTACAATCATAGATATTATTATTCAGGACAAGTAAGTTAGATTAAACCGATAGCTTCATCTAAAGAATTATTTTACAGTACATTTATGGGGAGAAAACCCTCCAGTTTCACTGTGGCACTAAAATAATGTAAACATGATAATTAACAAGTAAATTCAATTGAAGACACAACCAAAGCAAGAGTTACATAATTCCATTAGGTATGATGGATGCACCTACAGCTGTTGACCAAACTGGAAGCAGAAGATATTATGTAGAAACGTGAATGTTTAGCTTCCTTTTAACAGGCAAACTGACACCTCGGTCGTGTAGCAAAGTGGGCTTTTCCTGTTCAGCAGAGATGCATGCGGAGCAGTTTGTAATGGTGGTAAATGCTAATTATGCTAATTATATGCATGGACTTCGACACATTAAGATGTTTGATGAGCCCCCCCCCCCCCCCCAGGTGTTACAGGATGTTCAGGATCTTTGGATGGAAACACTGTGGTATCTCCACAGTCTCCAGATGCACCATCCTACACACTCTCATGAGTCTCATTCAGGTTGGTGTACATCCTCTGTACCTTTAAAAAGCCCCCCTGCTCCTCCCCTCCCCTTTGAAAAGGTCACACCCTCATTTGCATAATGAGTGGAGATAGATACATTGCAGGTGGGCGGGATCAATGAACGGACTCCCGGCTATTGGTGCCAACCCATCGACTGGCACAGGAGGAGAAACAGCTGTAGGGGCCCCCAGCTCTTTGCCTGGGGTGGGGGAGGATGGAGTTCATCAGCTTCCCCATTGCACCACATGAAAATGGAGTGTAGCCAACCAGGAACCAACCACATTCTATCTATAAAACAGGAACAAACAAACAAAAAAATGACAAAAAATACTACTAGTAAACAAAACATTTTCTGGTTGACTAATATAAAATAGAAGCGATTAAAATATATTTGTGTTCACCTCAGCGTGACAGCATGTGAAACACAAGACCTAAATATGTCAGGCAGCTGAGGCAGGCTCTGCTGAAGTGTTAAAGTAGGTGAGAATATCAGCATGCTGACTATCGTCGCCGATTCCGAAGCGATCGGCCGACGGAGCTGCGGCCTAGTGGCCCTGTCACCTGGGAATTCTGGTGTTTGAAAGACGAGGTCGAAAAAAAAAAGAATAAATGGCATGCGATTGTAAGAGGATATATAAACGAAAGATGGTGCGAGAGAGTAATGAATGTCTTCATCTCATCAGGTAGAATGACGCACCGGTGGAAACGGAACAGGAGGAGGATATGAATCCCCTGGAGAGGGTGTGGGAGGTACCTACTCCTTCCGTATCAACGACCCCACACCACGCTCAGACTCATCCGCATTGCTAAGCAAACGTGGGCTAAAGACTTCCTTAAATCACCGATTTCTTACTTAATCGCCTTGGGACACAATTAGTATAATTAATGATTAATACATCTATTGTTAAAAATGCTTGCTTTTACTATGCACGAAAGTATCTCATTAAAGGTAACAGTGCATACTTATTTATGAATAAACTCACACCGTCTTTAAAGAACGTGTTTAAGCCCGATCCCCAGCTGTTCAGATTTTACTTAAAGTTTAAGATAATGAAGGGCTATAACAGGACATAAATGAATCCGGTTTTTTAAGCTAGATGGCTACAAACCCAGGGTCCTTCCTACAGCAGCACAGGGTAATTTCATCTTATCGAAGCCACAGCATGAAAAATAAAAAGCCGCAGACCCTTTATCTCCTGGGAGGCTTCGCACCCCCATCCACTGCACCCCGCAACCCCCACACACAAAGCCCAAAAGGGAGTCAATGTGAGTGATTTGAAATTGCTTCTTCGAATGAACTTCGCAAACGTCACTTTTCATGAGGTCACATGCACCAGGGCCCATCGGTACAAAAGGTCAATTCCAGTTTTGGAACCTGCCCACCTCCCTATCCATCCTACCCCCCCCATTGTCCTTCTCAGTTGCAGCTGAGCTGGCTGGATATAACAGGCTACACTAGGAAGGGAATGAGAACAGAGCCACTTACATCCAATTTAATTTGCCTGTTTTCACGAGGAGCATTTAATTTAAAATATAGCATCCACAGGCAAAAGAAGCCATCTGCGTTATTGAAGTGAGTAACGCAATTTGAGGTGGATCTCCTACTGTGAACCACAGCCTTTCAGTCAGGATTCTCAGGATACGACCTCAGTCTTGCTCCCATAACACCAGGTCAGTGCCATTTACAGTGTTATATAACCTTCCCCTGCAATACATTTAATTGTAATCGGAAGTAGAACAGAGTACCAATTCCTTTAGTGAATTAATACTTTCTGTATAGTTAAGGGGGGAAAAAATTACCTTTGTGAGTATGGAAGAACAACTCTGAAAAAAACTGAAAAAAACCCTTTTGTGCCCAGAAAGAACACAGACTCTCTCAGTTCTCTTGTGAGAGGCTGAAAAAAGCATCTTGTTTTTACCCATTTCCCTTCTATGGCTTTGTTTAAATGACTCATAGTTCTTCGGGTTCATTAAATCAAGCAGAGGCGCTGTCCTTAGCGCTGCTGTTCTTGCCTGTCCTGTCAGATAAGGGTTACGCTATTGGCACGCGTTATAATAAGGCCGGTATAGCAGGGCGGCGGGTTATGAGACCCGGCATTGCCATGCGACGGGACAAAAGAGCACGCCATCAGCGATTTCATAAAGGAGCGCACAAAAAAGACCCCTTTGGGAAAACAGGGACCAAAAAATGTACAAGGCCCTTAAACACAAAATAACACCATTTAACCCAGCAGGAACCTTCAGCACAGGGTTCCACCACTTTCTCCACCCCATTCTTGTCTCCCCTCCACCCAGATGACTCACTAAATGAACCTAACTGTGGCTAACGAGGGTCAGCTGCATTTTCTTCCCCTGTAGGCCTCGCGTTGGAGGACTCTATGCTAAAAATACTATTAGTGACAAACAGGTCCAATGAGCTTAAACAACAACCAATACCATTCCATGATGGTTGACTAGCATTTATTGTTTCACTTGTAATTTATTCCTCTCCTCTCCGGGGCAAAGGAAGTAAGGATAATGGACTTGCACTAAGTGGGTTATGCTGTACCGTACAAAGAAACACTACCGTCAGTGCTTAGGTAATCTACCACGTTCGGGATGCAGAGGGGAGCATTACGGCTGGGAAAGGAATCGGTAGGATTCTGCTCTACATTCCAAAATTATTAATATTTTATGAGAATACAGTGTCACTATTTCAGTGGGAGTGTTTTGACAACAAATTAACGTTGTGTGGAGAGTAACAACATAATTACGTCTAGTCATAGATGGCTCTTTTTAAACGTGCGTTCTTTTATTTAATAGCGTTTTATTGTTTCCAAAACCACTTTTTAGCTGTGAATTTTCCACATGCGTATACATTTCGTTCAGCTGGAGAATACATCCACCCTTGAGCAACAGATAAGCAATTCTGGCTCCCTGGGAGACCGCTCAAAACAAGAGCGATTAAGGCTGTTCTTTCCCTTAACGAGCCTTAATCCAGACATGCCTTTATTCCGGTTGATTTTTCTTGCTCCCGCGCCAGCACGCTCACTGCGAGGCGTTTTCCTGGCACCACTCTTCGCGCAGAGATCTCCCACGACGTCGTGCCACAACAGCGGGCCTTGCCGCTGGTTCGGGCGCCTCGCCATCCACATCGGTGGTTGAGTCCTTCCATGCAGAAAGATGGATGACTCACAAAGAGTTACCCTTCAAGGCCCCACTGAGGATCAGGGAGGGAAAGCTCAGGTTGCTGTGGATATGATGGATTTTTCATTTTGATAACTTAACATCACTATCTGCTGTCTGAATGCCCTTCTGTTTGGGATATCTGAGGTTGAGTTTTTCAGTTTTCGAAACATACCTTAGCGTGATGCATTTATGCTATCCATAACTTGCGAACATTGGAGAGATGTTTGTTATTTGAATTATTGACTGTGTAACTGTCAAGTGCAAGACGGAGCGATGTTAACCTCAAGACTTGATATTTAGAAAGCTTTCGCTCTCCCAGTTCTTCTGCTCAGGATGGCCTGACATTCATTACTGGTCTTCTTCTTTACGTGTCTTTTACGCAGGCTAACCCAGCACGGCATCAACAAGGTCGTCAACAACACGGGAGGCCACGTCATGTGACATTAAGTTGTTAATTCTTCGGACTTTGCTATTTTCCCGCTCGGGGGTAGGGGGGGGGGCGGCAAAGGCGCGATGATACATACCCTGAGACATGGTGTCTGACCGTAATACCTACCATAAGGTCACCTGTATCACGTCGTAGGCAGTAACATGAGGTTCCCTGCCGAATTTCAATGCCAACCATCACCCTGCACTTTAATTTATATTTTTCCACATAAAACAAGGGTCTGCCACATAATAAAAAATGATTACGGGTGTCATAAAATGTTTGCTAGCTCTCCGTAGGAGAAAGACAGCATTTCAGGGGTTTATTTCACAACTGTTGTCCTAACTAGAATTGCACCTGCAGTCTACGATGCATTTAACAAGCGGCACTGAACTGCTTACAGAGGCGATAGCCAACTTGTGACAAGACCTAACCTTTTTTTTCTGGCACAAAGCACAAACCACCTCGGGTGAGTCACACCTCCGCACGCCATAGGCTGCATGAAAACAGGTCTGATTCTACTAATCGGGTTTCTACTGTTGCACAAGCCCTAAACATCTCCCCATAGATGTCAACCTAACCACGGTGAAAACAGCGAGTTGGGTGACGGAAAACTTGTACATTTCTGTAAAAACCGTAAGCCATGAAAATGCACCTCTTACGATCATGTTTTGCTTTTTCATTATTATTACTGCTACAGAATAACACTTACAGTTAAACAGACACTGAAAAAACATCAATCCGACCAATAATTTAAGTAACTGTAATCCAAAATCTATCTTGGGTCCCCCTGAAAAATTTGTTTATAACCTGGAAATGAATGCTGGGGGGGCTAAAGAGGGTATCATATATTTTTTTATGTGTATTCAGGTAAGCTTTCACGGTAGGTAATATCTGTCACTGGAGTAAACCTTTTTGTTGGTTTTAACCACATTACAATAGTAGCAGAGACAAAAGAATGAGTTCTATGGGTAAAATGTGAGACTCCATCCCTGTGACCTGCTGACACCCCCTCACTGCAGGCAGTGCCGTCTAGACTGAGAAAGACAAAATATGGTCTTTCTTACCTCACCTACTGTGGCCACTGCAGCTCTCGCCGTCTACTGCTCTCCACACGTTCTGGTGCAGCAGACCTTCCATTAGAAGCCTCCTGAACATCCTGAATCTTAATGGGTTTTAATGCGCTCATCAAAGGTGACCTTTTTGTTAAGGGAGGGGGCAATGCAATGACACTGCAGAAAGGCACTTTAATCCAGCCCATTAGAAAGGCCACTAAGGAGAACTCTGGAAAGTCCTGGTAACTCTCCAGCACGCCCCCCCGCCCGGAGGTGATGCTTTTAAAAATGTGCATGCATTTTGTTTATACGGCTCAGGAAGCGCAGTACGCGAGTTACAAAACTAAAGGTGAAATAACAGTTAGCTTCATTAAACATTACGATCCAAAATAACAAGCTACGTGACCGGATGTCCGCAAAACGCATATCCCGACTGCCGGAGCTCATAGCGGAACCACCATTAGCCCAAGGCTCGGTTCGGATCGCTGTGCCGGAGATTAACACGTAAACTGATAATCAGTTCGGAGACGCTGGCAGTCAGCACCAAGCATCCTGGAGTCCCATCTCCCCCAGGTGGGCAATGATTTCCCTGTCACAGCCAATTGGCCAGGCTAGGGCAGGGAGCTGGTGGGCGGGGGGGGGGGGGGGGCGGGGGGGGGGGGGGGGGGGGGGGGGGGGCGGCAGCACGCGCCATAGTTCCAAGCTTGGTTCATTTATTACATCGTAAAACTTAATGAGTTTATTCTGGGGGGGTCGCCAGAATGCCATTTATGTTTTAATCAGGATTAACACTGGTGTACCTCCCCCATGGTTCTTTCATTAATCGTTCTCCCTCACAGTTCGTTACCCCCGTTTTTTTCTTCCCCCGCCTCCTTTCATCTGGACGAGGGCTTAGCACCTAAAACCCCATTTAGAGTACCGGAATCTTCCAGGGATGCAGGTTACAGGCTGGATTTAGTCCGAATCCCTGGCGTCCGGTCTGATCCCATGTCGTGCGAACCTATTGCCTCCGCTCTGCCTTCAGCCAAATGGGGTGCCAGACCATTTAATAACCTGAGAACAAGTGTATTTTTTTTGTGGGGGGGGCAAAACAGGGGCCATAATTCATACAGAGGGGCCAACCTTGTCATTAGCCAATGATATGTTTTGAATCGGTGAGTGACAGAGGAGGGGACATTCTGGGGCCAATCAGCTTTCCCCTACCCCTGTATACGCCCTTGCCAGAGGAGTTTCTGGAAACCTATTGTCATGGAATTCTGTGCTTGAGGGATCCCAAAAGACTGGGACCTGATTGCTGTAAATTTCCATAATCTTTTGGGCTCTAACCATGGAGACAAACTCATTCCAGCACCTTCTGACATTAATCAGGAAACATTCTCTTTGCACTGTTTGGACTGAAATGTTTTCTGAAACTCTTGTGGTACACAAAAATATTCTGAGGGCAGAAGGAAAGGTGATTGGTTCAGAGAGATAAGAGGAGGTGGGTCCAAGCAACTAGAGGAGGCGGGACAAAGACATATGATTGGCTGGTCCCACCTTCTCTAGTTGCTTGGACTCACCTCCTCTACAATCTGATTGGTTATCTCTCTCAACCAATCATTTTTCCTTGAGCCTCCAGAATATTTTTGCTTAAGTAAAACTCCCCTGGGATTCTGAAACACATGAATAAATGCACTGCACCTTGCAATGTGCAAAAACGTGCACACGCGCATGAATGCAGCGGGGAGACAAAACACCCAACTGCTTAACTGGGCTGTGCGTCATGCGGCCCCAGCCATACAATTGACGTTTGGGTCTCAATGTTTCCAGGTGCAATAAAAAGCAGCAGAACCACCACCACCACCCCCTCCCCCGTATAAATGAATGAACGGAAGGGAAAGAGCGGAGTGCTTATTTCGAACGCCACCGAACTGCTTCCGCCAGTCATTAAACGGTCTGCAGCCAACTGGAGAACATGGCAAATATTAAATAAAACATCTGTCAGAATGTGTTTATAATCATTGTTCCGGACATGCCGCATTCAGTCATTGCTTTCTAATTTACTCCAAACCGAGGGGGAAATCACCGGGGCGACTAAAGCCCGGGGCTGGGCCAATCAGCATGCGGACCGGCCGCACAGACCTCCTGGATCAGGGCAGACCCTCACAGGACGATCCTAAGAAGCAGTACGATCTAGTACGATCCTAAGAAGCAGTACGATCTAGTACGATCCTAAGAAGCAGACTAAGGTTTTTTTAACGTCGGAGTGGAGGCGTATACGCAGCTGGGGAGGGAGGGTTCGTTAAAATGCACGTTATGCCTCATTTCTGACACCTCCGCGGTGCCGACTCCTATCTGAACCCTGCAGATACTCAGTCAGCGGAACTAATCTCGTGTCTTTAATGTTCCAATCTAATTAAACACTTCCCTTTGTTTTTCAGGAAAGCGGCACTCGTCCACCGTAATGAGATTCCCGCTCGAACACGTCTCCCGCTCCTTCCATGAGCCATGGCAACTCAGGCCTCTCAGCAGAGGGCTAAGAGGGTCTGTTTTGCAATTATTCTGGCAGCCCTGCCCTCACGTTTGGAGCGGGGGCCGCACCCAGACTTCTATATGGTGGGGAGGCGGAGCACCACTGGACAGCACCAATACGAGCAGCTCCAGACAGCACCCCCTCCCCCGCCGACAAACCAATCCCAGGTTCTTTCTACAACCCCCCCCCCCACCACCACCACCACCACACAGCAGCAAAGCCCCACCCCTTAGCGCTGCTGCATTCCACATACCATTGTCTGACATCCAACACGTGAGACAATTCGTTTAGCGGCGCCCGGAGCAAAAAATGCAAGGGGCGAACTAGGGCCCCAGAGGTCCCCCACACAGAACCTCGTTATTTATGACAGGGGGTGCCGTCGCTCCCTAACTCTGATAAATACGCCCCCGCGGGTGCGCGGGGGACTTGAAGCACCGCCAGGCAACCAGCAGATGGAAAGTGTCATCGCAGAATGGATGACGCCAGTAAACAGCACTAAGCCGCGACCGCCTGTCAGGGGAGGGCAAAGTATTGCACTGTACGCCAATGGTG
>JAODJW010000100.1:1202065-1218430 GCA_026777045.1 Hyperopisus bebe
CCCCCCCCCCCCCCCCCCCCAGCAGCGTAAAGCTTAATTTTCCAGTGAATTTCACACAACGCTGATAGCTTCTCAATCATTTCTGATGGTACCCAGTGAAGAGACATGGCCTGTCTTGTTACATATCTATACAGTTAAGTTCTGTTTTTTTTAATTTTTTCTTTTTATTTGCATGATAGAGCATATCAGCTCTTGTTGATGTGACCTGTGGAAAACTTTGGCATATAATTAAATATGATCAATTTATTTACTGATTAGTGGAAAGTGAAATGATTCTTTATTTGCCGTCTGCACCAGTACGAGTACAGCTACACTCGTGCTCTACTGTGAGACATTCACACGTTTATACAGTCGTGCAGGATAAAATGTTTACTGTATCTGACATCCCCGGAGCATTTTGGGGGGAGGGGCCAAGACAGATGTGTCCAATCAACCAAGGCCACAGTACGAATTGGCGACTTTCTGACCACAGGCACAGAAGTTTAACCCGTTTAGTTACACAGTGTTAATTTAAAAACACTGCTATTTTATTCGTGGCCTCTGACTGGCACATTTACCAGTATATCTCTGGCTGGAATCGCTTCAGTTTTTGTGTAATACTGTGCTAGCATTTGCTAACTTTCACAAAGAAATCAGAAATGACTAGACCCGGTTATGTCATGCCAACCTGCCTAGATGGTGGTCAAATACAATTGAAGCTTGGAGCAGTTCCGACTAAGTATCCATCTCAAGGGCATATCTAAAAAATGCCCCCCCCCCCCCCGCCCGTGCCATAGACCAATGTCCTTAATGCTGTACGGATACAACGAATGACACCACAAAGGCTTCGCACACCAGACGCTGTAATTAAGACGCAGAGAAATATGACCCTTTTTAGGCAAGACATTTTTTTTCATTCTGTTGGTGACACAGTCCAGTATGAAAAAGGTTACATTTGCATGAATTACTGTCACATCTGCCCTCGAAAGAGCCCTCAAAATGCAACAAAAAAAGACACTAGGACACTCACGTTAAAAAAGAAAAAAAAATGGCCAGAAAAGACCGATATTGAAAGGTGAATTACTCTTCCCCGTTAATCGAGCTTCATTCTCTCTGATGGCGAAAATGACATCTCCCTCACAGGCATGTCAGATCTCCAGCCAAAAGAAGGAAACAAAAATCAATTGTTCAAAGAGCAGGAGAAAAAGAGAAGGAAAAAGAGGTACGCAGACACGTGTGCCAGCCCTTGTGCGCACGCACACATGCATGCACGCACACACACCATGTAACCACTAAATCAATATGTGACAGCCTCTGCAGAAATAACAGTGTCTCCAATGAGGAGGGAGCACCTTACACAGACCCTCGAGCCGGGCCGCTTGGCCGGTGCCGCCGTCACACATGGCTGCTGCCTTTCAGAGGCCTGACAGGCGCGAAGATGAGAGTTTACTGGTGCGCGCTGCCGCCAAGATGGGTCTATAGATGGGCCTTTCTTTCAGCTCCGACGGATCGGGTCTCGGACTTGGGGTGAAAGGGGCTGTAGCGCCCCGCTGTGAGGGCAGGGCCTTCTGCCCTTGGTGAGAAGGAAAAGGGTTACGGTAACGTGTCGTGGTTTCACACAGAATCAACCAGTGCAGGGCTTGTCATGAAAGCAGCGACTGGATAAACAGAGCAGAAACTGATGGATGGATGGATGGATGGATGGATGAATGTACACAGGGGCAGTTCTAGGGCTCTAGGATTCTATTAAGTTGGGGGCATAAGAGGGGCCATAATTCTTACAGAGGGGCCAGCCTTATCATTGGCCAATGGTATGTTTTGATTCTTGATTGACAAAGAAGGGGGGATTCCGGGAGCCAATCAGCTTATGCCGCTATACTTTCCACACCACACAGTGCCATTTGTCCCACCACATCTGACACATTGTCCTTGTGAGATGGATTGTAATCTGTTCACAAGGCATGAACTGTCATGTGAAGGTTCATGGGAAGGGCGAGGGGGGCGGGGGTCGGGGGGGGGTCATTGGAGCTGCCAGGAGAAGCTGTGAACAGTCGATAAGTAATAGACCACTGTGACGGGGAGAGCTGTCAAAGCCGGTCACCAACAGCAGCTGCCGGTGACAGCCAAGGAGCCGCTGATGGGTCACACGGACACTCGCGACAGCCGTCTACGTTCTCCGCCAGAACAGCCGACCGGCCAGAACAGCCGACCGGCTTAGTGGGAGACACCCGGCGAACGGCAGCCGCTAAGTTGCAGTTAAATACATTTGCGCGCATTAGCCGGCGATAGAGACGTATCATGATTACGTTTTTATACAGGCTGCGCCATAATGAAAAGAATCATGTTAGCTTATTAGCTGCTTTATGCCTCCCCCCCCCCCACAGAGCTGTAACAAAATTAGTTTTCAAGCCTGGCTACCTCTTAGGGTAGAGATGAAGACAAGCGGGGGGGGGGGGGGGGGGGAGAAAGACAAACAGAAAAGAAAGGAGATGACAATGAAGGTAAAGAAGAAGAGGAGAGAGCGTTTTCATGCATGGCTGTCCAGAGGAGGCCCTAGCGTTTATGCTTACTTGCTTTCATACAAACGCTAATATCAGATGGTTTCTCTGCACTTATGCTCTGATTAGCATAGCGATGAGCTTCAGGGACCTGGCTCAGCCCGGCAGGACGAGGACCTAACATATGCAGGATGGATACGGAGCTCCAGCCCCCCAGGACCCGTGGGTGTGACCTGGGGCAACTTAATGAGGGAGGAACTTCATTATCGGGTTTCCAGTCTGGATAACCCCACATGACCAGGCTGTACGGGGGAGGGACAAGGTCTACGGCAGCTCTGTAGTTAACACTGAAAAGTCACTGAAGCCACACCGCAGAGCAGCACAAAGAGAGCCGAGAGCTGCTTACAGTACGAGACGTAACCAACGGGGTGGGGCAGGGTCCCCCGTACCGCTCTCCCATTTGCCCGCCGCCCCCTCCACCCGTTAACATGGCGACATTTCTCGGGCAGGCCTCGTAACGTTTTCACGCGCGATGGTCCGGGGGAGGGGAAAGAGCAAACGCGGGGGCAGCATGAAAATAAGCCACACGCACACACAAAGCCGGCATAATTAGAATGTGGGAAAAAGGAAGCGAGTAAAAATGTTAATGTTTGGTGGAAAAAAATATCAAAATTCACTGCAAATCAGAAATGAAATTCAAATGAGCAGTAGGTAGAATACAGGGCCTCGAGCGAATATACAGGCTGCAGCATTTTGCAGGCTGACCCTGAAAGCACTGTAAGCACTGTAAGCACTGTAAGCACTGTAAGAGCTGTCATTTGTGTGGGAAATGTAATACATACACAAGATGTTTCCTTCAATTACATTTTTTTACTGACTGAACAAAACAAAGACGACCCCCCCTTCCTCCCCGCCGAATGATGAGTCTGCCGTCCCAGGAGGAAAAACAATCGCACGAAAAAGATTAAATTTGGTTTGACTCTGGCAACATCAGTCTGGCCGTGAGCAGATGAGAGGGTGCTCTTGAGGATGTCGTTTTTTGGTGAGGGCGGGGTGTTAATGAATTACGAATTTGAAGACACGGCTGTGCATTTCAATTCATCCTCGGGGGGCCTGCAGATGACAGTTATCTACGAGTATCGGGATGGGGGGGGGGAGCATAGACACTGGTGCAAGAATGGAGCAAGAATACAGCCAGGGCCTTCTTCCAGAAGGATCTTGATAGTCAAGCCATGCCAATCGATGGATTCCAGAAAAGCATCTGCTGCCACGTCACCTCTACCCCCCCAAAAAAAAACCCAGAAAAGTGCGGAGCGAAGATGGAAGACAGATCGGTCTGGCAGGCAATTGAAATCCACTCGTCAACCGGAAAGCTGCAACTCCCAGACAGAATTCTACAAAACTGAACAGGTCACAGTGTCAACCGTGATCTGTTTGTTCGGCGGGTGCAGATCAAGCGAGAGTTTCATACTTTGTGCTCCAACATGAAAATGACTGTTACACATCTCCTAGATGGAAATCTGTCTTTGAAATTGCATTGGCAAATTACCAGCGGCCCTTATAGATTTTATTGGACGGGCCGTTAATTCAAAACAAATAAAATTTCAAGGCCAATTCCTTCGAGCTGTGTAGTACCAAGGCAATCCTACTATTGACAGGCAAGAGAAGGTCTTCACTGCATATTTACTAGAAATAATCATGATGCTCATCGATTGTATGCGGCAATAGGTGTGCCACAGGTGTGCCTAGACCATGACACATACTTCTTAGTCTCTTAGTGGCTCCTTTTGATCACATGACCAGCAAAGAGAGACAACTGTAACGAAACCAAAGAAAAGTCATATGGGCGTTAATTCATATCAGTCTCATCTAATAATTCAAGTGCCCCAAATCAGTATTGTTTCTTCCTTCCAGGAATTTTTTTCTTGCCTCTGGCTTGCTCACTGGGGGCTTTGGACAGGATGACATAAAGCGCTTTGAAACAATTTAATGTGAAAATGCACAGTACAAATAAAACTGAATTGAACTGAATTGAATTGAATTGAATTAATGCATTTATTTAAAAAGCAATGCATTCACAGTAACCTGGTACACATCCCTAGTGTGCTAAACTGCTTACAAGAATCCGTGAAAAACAGCAGGGGGCGCTGCATTAATTTAATTTCTTTCTATTAAAGCGATTAAAAGGTAATTTAATGTTTGTAATGGCAAATCCATTTGACCCCAATCCATTGTGCTTTTTTTCTGAGGGATTAAAGTCAATTCATTAAGCGCATCCAGAAAGTGTGTCTGCAACAAAACTCATACAAAATGGTAGATACCACCTTGTAGCAAATCAATACTTAAATGATTTATGCTTTAACCTTAAACATGAGAGGTGCTTTATATAGCTGTAAGATTTCAGCTCATATCAAAATAAGATCGGGCATAAGATCTCAAGGCGAGGGAAGCTATTTGTTTACACTCTCTAACCGTATTCCAAGGCAGAAGGAGTACTGTAGTAATTAATTAGCCTCCTATAAAACAGTGCAGTGAGACACTTTGAGTAGACACTTTCAGTGACTGTGAAAAAGTTGCACACGGAAGAGAGCACTGTGAATAAGTCATTATGTCTCGCACCAGGAAGTGGCCCCAGGGGGAAACTTTGTACGTACAGATTTGTTAGTTCTCTTTCCTTTGCCTCCAACATGCAAGCTGACACAATAGTCAACATGGCGGCGTTCGTGTTTCCTTTTCATGTGTTAATAGCAGCGTGTTTGACGTCAGGCCCCGAGCCTGCCTTTCCTCGGGTGCTTCCTCAGACCGGCGTCACATGTGCGCGTGGCACTGTGACACCATGCTGGCGCTATTGAGGAAGAACACGCACATGGCCGTCAACAGCGGAGGGGAAATTAGGTGCTGGTGTGATTTGTTTAAAGAAATAGTGAGGAGGCCTGGGGGGAGGAGGGGGGGACCATTACAGGGGACAAGGTCTGATAAATAAAGGGGAATGAAAGCATTATGCAAGTCAGAAGGACCAAATGAGTACGGGGGGGGGTCGGCCACAATAAATGCGGCATAAACGATGGCAAATGATGTGTAGCGTACTTTGTCAAGCACTGCAGGGGAATTTGCCTCCTGGGAGATTAAAAAAAATCGTTGATTAGTTTGTGATGATGTGGTATTCTGCCCCCCTACCCCCCACGGCCCCCACGTGACCGATCAACACCCTCCCCCCCTCAATCCACTTCCGCTCCAGCCCGCCCGCTTCACCACTACAACGATCGCGACCCGCATTTTCCAGAGATGGGGCGCGACCTCTCGCCGTGGCAGTTTTTGGCGGCACGCCGCGGCAGCCTCACGTCGCCGTGGCGGCGACGGCTTGATTAAACCCAGCCGCCGGGCCCCGGTTCCAGTTTGGGAAAACAAACACAGTCGCAAAATCAATTACGGAGCTCTGATTGCTCTGGATTTATAATTATCGTGCTCCGCACCTCGTCCATATTTAACCTTAATTCAATAATGCTGTTTGTGCTCGGATAGTAACAGCTGGTAATTAGCTTCCCTGCCTCTCCAGGTGTGCGCTGCTTCTGCTGCAACTTTTCCCCCCACAGAGTCACACAGTGAGCTCCCCCACCTCTCCCCCCCCCCCAACATGGACCACAGAACCATGTGAAAAATCTAAAGAAAGTAGATGGACTTGTTTGGTCCAACTTGGCCACCCAGTCTTAAAAATGCTGGTGGGTTCTCATGGCGCTGAGAGGAAACTTAGTGGGGGGGCAGGGGGGTTTTCAAGGCCGGGAGTGGGATATTCGGCTATATCTTTTTGAACGGCACTGGAACAGCACTGGAACAGCACTGGAACAGCATCACAGCTGTGAGTATAAATAAATAAGGAAAAAAAACAGAGATGAGCATTTTTTCTACGCTCTCCCTGGAGCAGGAAGTCCACGCTGGAGCCATTTCATGGCAGCGAGACGTACAGGAGACGTACAGAGCCTCGCTGGGAAAACCGTGACATCCGGCTGCTCCGTGCGGGAGCCGGTTAACCGTGTAAGAATGTTTCCGTGGGATCCTAACGTCATACTACAAGTGCATAGTATAGGACTAGTTACAGAGGACTTCATTGGCCGAATTGCAACGAAAATACTCTCAATTATGGGACTTTCAACAAGGGCTCTGACAACTAAATATATATATATATATATTTTAATTCTCTTTTAATCTCCATTTGTTTTTAGAGTGATGTGGACTGACAGAAAGGCTATCAACGGCTCTGGCTGCCTGAATTATTCATGAGAATTTAAAGGTCACAAGGTAAGGGATGCAAGAAGCTGCTGCCAAAGCAGGACAGCGTGCCAGAAAGCGAAATCATCGGGAAAAAGGGGGAAAAAAGAGAAACGGTGTAAATATTCTCTGCTGGCTCGGAGGAGCTGTCCCAGACTCCCACCCCCATTTATTTTAATTGGCTTATGAACTGCTTTTGGAAAGAGCGGTTCAGTAGGGCTAGAGTTTTTTCTCCCTCCCCCGGCTGTGGGCGGGGCCCCGGTCTGCGGGGTGAGGGGGGCCATTTTGAGCGCGTCCCAGGCGTCGCGCTCCCAGGCCACAGCCCGACAGATCCCATCCCCTGTTGACGCCGAGCGCGTCGATGCGTGTTATTCGCTACGGAAACACTGGGCTTTTCAGGGAGGAGGGAGGGCAGGACTGGAACACGTCCGCATGAGTAAGCAGGGCGCGATCTTCCATTATCATCGCCATTGCAATTATAGGAAACATGTTAATTAAAAGATGCCTTCTTTCACTGCCGTGGAAAAAGGCACAAAGTCGCTGTTTAATGCAACGTTAACATCTGTTTTTCACTGACACACACACACTTAGCTTATAAAAGTACACTCACCTGATTAGGGTTAGCATAGAGCAGCAGGATCAGCCGTGTGCATAAAAGAGAGAGAAAGATACATAGATTAGTGCTACATATAAATGATAACAAGGAAACATTATTATTATTAATAATATTATTATTGTTGTTGTTACTCGAACTTGAGTAAATGCTTCTGTTTCCATGCTAACCTTCCATACCAAACTTGTACAATCAGATAACTATATTTCTTTGCCTGTGTCTTAAAATGTCATTTTCATATTATGTTTATGCTTCTCAGTATCTACATGCTATTTATTACTTTCGTATTTCACCAGCAAGAACAACATTTCATCTCAAGTCACCTGACACCAAACGCATCATATATCTGAAGTTGACAATAAGATATACTTCGACTTGACTGTGATTTCATCTGTGACAGAGCAGGATAAAAAGGGCAAATATAATCAATGTATAATTAATGCCTCCTGTGTTTATACGGTCCAGTCAACCCCTCAACCCTGTCCGGGATGTGTAGATGGATATTACATTATATTATATTATATTATATTATATTCATTTGAGTTTTTTTGAGACAAAAGGAGACAGAGGTCATTTACTATAGAAAAAAATAAACAGGACTGGATAGGCTTCTATCAACTAATTACTGCAAGACAGAGAAACTCCGCTGGAGGATTTTGAAGGTAGATGGAAGGAAACTCAGGGCCGTCGTTTTCGTTCTCCTTGTGAGGGGGACACAGAGGCACCGGAGGCAGCAGCCAGCGGGGAACGCTAACGACACCGGGAACCGCAAGCCTGGTGCGCAGAGGGACCGACATTTGCATTTGCAAGCTGGGTAATTTCTGCCGTTATGGCGATGGCAGTCCCTGTGATGTGGAGTTATTGTGCTTGTCGCACAGCGTGGAGGAAGAGAGAAGCACCATCAAATGAAAAAACACAACATATATGAAAAATGCACAGAAGGATCCCATATTCCCATCCCCCTTTGATTCAAACCCTCGAAGAAGAGATTATTTTAACAGCGCGCCACTGCATGTGAGACTGTGTTTGGTGTCTCTGAGTGCAAGGCTGGGGATGAATGACATTCAGTGCTTCTAACAAAAACTCATATTTATGGGTTACGAGGCTGCTTGCATACATCTTGCAGACAGCAAAGCGCTCACGCAACAGAATGAAATGATGAACGACGGCAGAGGCAATTGAGACAAACGCGAGTAGGCTGTGCTTTATGCGGGGCTATACCGCTCGAGGTTTTAAACACCCTTGGAGCGGGTTCAGATGGTGGTCATGTCGTTCCACGCCGAAGGTGAGGAGGAGCGGACCGGTTTTTTCTGAACTGTGCCCATCGTGATGCAATGACTACGGCCCCAGGAAAAAAAAAAACTGAAAACCTATTATGCACTCTGGGGTTTTCTGGAAAATTCTCAAAATTACTATGGCATTTCGGCACCCTGTTTTTAGTTAAAGGTAAAAACGTGTGCCATATAGGAATGTACTTCTATTAGTAGGAAACCAAAATCCATTTTAAAGGCTATGTTAGTCTACAGCCAACAAATACAGGCATAAGAGCTTGGGAAATTAACGGGTGGTGATTTTTTTGGGGGGGGGGGGGGTAATCCACTAAAAACCACTAAAAATACGTCAAGCGCAACTCTTGGCAGTTTCGTATACAGAAGACTGGCAATCTACTGCAACGGTATTATCTTTTACCCAATGAGGTTTGACACAAAGGTGGAACTGGAAGGTTTATTTTGTTCCCCTTTTTAATTGCACTTCCTAGCCATCTGAGAGCTTCCTTGACAAACAAACAGAGGCATTAAAATTTAATCACAACCCAGCGCTGGAGTAATTCGGCAGGAATCGTAATTGTTCCATCAAGCGGGAAAAATCACCAGGAAACATCTGAGGGGCGAAACCTGGCGAGATCTGACAGCTCCACGGCGCGTCCTCCAGCGGGAATTCATTTATAGTGGCCAGCAGAACACGTGGCAACATTAAAGGAGCCTCCAATTAAACGGGGCCTTATCAGGACTTTAAATAAACCAAGGGAATAAAATAAAGGCAAGTGTTGGGGAGGGGAAAAGACAAGCTGTGACCACGTCCTCTGGTGAGGCCAAAGAACAGAAACAAACCAAAGAGAAACAGATAAGACAGGCAAAATGGGCCAGACTGAGAAAACTGAGGAAGTCAATATCTATTTTTTTTTCCTGCCTAGGGGGAAAAAACAAGAGCGGGACTGATTTTTCTGGTACTCTGCCCAGCAGATACTGTTGAGTGATATTGATAACAAATGTCAGATTTCTTGTCTTAATCTCACGACAGTAAGTGTTGCTGAAGATCAGTCGATGGCTGAGCGCGGCCGCCAAGGACGCCATTAGTAACCTCGAACCCTCCCCTCAGCCCTCCTGCCATTGGCTGAGAAGCGACGTGACAGACGTCACAGCCAGGTCAGCGACAGTGAGGCTCGTCACTGTCCTGGGTCAGAATTCACAGCGTCTGGATCATCTCAGGCCTCTGCCACTGGACCGTAAAGCTCATCAGCCAACCGTAACCCAACCGCCACAGTAGCCGGGTCGAGGTGATTAGGAGCTGGCAGCTGTGAATGATGACACCCAGGGCTTCGCCTGTAAAAGATTTAACGTTCAAAGACTCTTAACCGTACTGGGAAAATGCTGCCCCCTCCACCGTGTGAGTCTAATATCGCCACATCCAAATTTCTAGGCAAAAGAGGAATTTCAGTATTTCACAACTGGGGGTCATATTGTTTCAATAATAAAAAAAAAACTGATGTAAATAATAATACTTTTTTTTTTTAATCTTCTCACCTACACAGTTCTTGTTTAACCCCAGACTGCCCGGTCGCAGCAGCAGCAGCTGTGTGGGGTCCAGAAGCCACAATGAGCAAAATTAATTAACACTTGCAACAGCTGCAGTATTAGAGCGGCGTCTGAATTTGGTCCAGTGCCAGGACTTAGCGGGCAAACATGCGTATCACCCGCGGTCAACAGAAGCAGTAAGTTTCATGGCATTACTGCGCATCTTGACAAGAGCCGTGTGCTTGGTGGCGGGGATGGGTGAGGGTAATAAATTAATATAATAAAGCAAGAGTTAGAGAAGACGGGAACATTCCGGAAGCTCCCACCCGTCCCCCCAGGCAGAATGGGGCTGTGGTCCTCGGTGTCCTTGTCACTTAGATACTCGTCACTGGGAACGAGTCAAAATAAGTGGTATAAATAAGTGGCGGCAGAATCGTCCCCTGCCTTGGCGACGTCCCGTCGGAGGTAATGGGAACATTACGCTGAGCGATGTCCCAGCCTGCCCCTGTGCATCATCGCTGTCATTACTTCCCGGTTCAAATTTAAATGACCCATCGGGATATTTTCATTTGCTAAACCTTTCCCCAGAATCTTCAAAAAATTATTTTAAAGAATAATACATTTTATCACAGATTCGCCTCCTTTGGGCCATTTTACACCCCATTCATCTTGTCCGAGCCCACAGAGGGGTCTTTTTCGACTTCTTTGCGAGGCGCCCTATCCGGGTTGACCCACAGGAACCCCCCCTTCATTAATAACATAAGCTTTCCAGCCAGCCAAACCAAGCAGGGTGAAAAATGTCCTCAGTAGGTTTGCTACTTAATCAGTGTCTGGGATTAGCAGAGCAGAGCAGTAAAGCGCTACAGGGCCGCTGTACCGTAAATATGACAGTGGAGCTCTACTCTGCCCCCCGCTGCTCTGGTAGCTATTGGATCAGAGCAGTCCTGGGCAGCCAATGGCAGAGACCCTGTGACAGACTCCTCCCACTAACCAAAGAGTCAATAACTGCATGTAGAGATTAGAGCCAATGCTTTATCATGTCCTCCTGTATGGCAGACAATCGATCAGTGTACTGCTGGGTTTATGAATGGACCACAATTTCATTTTCAGTGTCTAGTTAGTATGAGTTTTAAGGGTTGAGGGTGTCCCCCCCCCCCCATGCCCTGCTCTTCCTGTAAGACGCTGCAGGCTAAACCTGCCCAAGTTCTGGATAAACGGTTATGGAATATAGGAGTGGGCAGGGAAATAGAAAATCCCAAGGATTAACCCCCTTGTTGACTCTTTCACAGGTATATTAACCTGCCCTGAGGGGCGCAATTTCCCTGCCTTCCTTTCCAACTGACCCCAGAACACTTTTCCTGAGAAAAGAAAGTCAGTAAGTAACACCAGGAAATGTTTTGGTTATAGAATGTTCACAATATACCAGGCCGGCTACACCTTTCCAGGGGCTCTAGGCGTGGCTTAACTTGGCAGGCCCCCCCACAAAGGAAACTGACAATCATTTCACTTCCTCCGTAGCGCAGGTAATTCAGAGACACTACGTAACTGCCGATTCTGCCTTTAGCTAGACCCAGCCCTGTTAATATGCCTTGATATATATACTGGCGTACATTCCCTGGTCGATCTGGCATCTACGGAAGTCAGACACAGCTATGGTTGAGGCGTATAATCGGCAACATTTGAAATCCTACTTTTCTAAATAAAGTCTGTCTCCTATAACAGAGCTGTTGTTTACTAGAGGCAGAATAAGAGGTCATTTTGCAAATCAGTGCACATTCCTCAGAGCAGTCTTCTCTCTGCCGAAAAATGATGAGGACGACTTCTCCGCTGACTGACAAGGAGTTCACCATTTTTGAATAACATCCCACAGAGTGCTACTTTAATGTGCAAACGTTTTTTTAAGGGGTAAACATTCTCGAGATTTACTTATCAGTTAAATTGCCCTTAACGCATCCTGTGTGAGGAGATGCATACAAGTGAGTGACGGACTGGGGTCCTGCATGCATATATACATTATAGTTATTGCCAGTGATGGACTGGTATTCTCTGTGTGTATATATTGACATTATAGTTATTGTCAGTGATGGACTATTGTCCTGTGAGTATATATATTTTCACAATATAGTTATTGTCTGTGATAGACTGGTGTCCTGTGAGTGTATATAGATTATAGTTAGTCTGTGATGGACTTGCATTGCTGCCAGAGTGTCCTTTGTCATAAGTACTCTGCTCCCTGTGAAAGGCTCCAGGATGCTCACAGCCCTGCATTAAATGAAAGGTAATGGGAAACAGACGGAGTGGTGCAGTGAGTGTTTCTTTACCATTTTACGTCATCATCTATTGCCAAAGACCAGTTCCAATACTAAGAATAGAGGTACAGAGGGCGATAAAAATCCCGTTCTTGCTCCGCCCCAAATGTCAAGGACGCGTTCTCACCAAATGGGACCTAATCCCATGATTCATTGCATCCCAAGTTCATACTTTGGCAGCTTAGCAAGACCATACTTGCCAAGACCAGAAGTACAGTCTTTGCGTTCTTGATACTGGGAAACGTCTCTAGTTATTTAAACATTCTGGTATGGCAACTCGCCACAGGTGGTCTGCGGCTCCGCGGGTTCGGATGCTGCACCTGTGCTCGGAAGGTCGCTGGTTTAAATTCCAGGGACTGCCTGACCCTGCTTTCTCAAAAAAGCACGTCGCTTTCAACAGAAGTGTCTGCTAGACACATGAAATGGAAATGCTCTATGATCAAGCGCGCGCACACAACTGGTTTGGTCTGCAGTGTCCTGTTATCAGAGCCAAATCCTGGCCTGAAGGACATTGTCTGGAAAAGGGATGTTCAGTGAACTTCTTTAATAGATGGTGACAGGATGCCCCAAAGCCCATTACTGACTCACTATGGCAGACACCCCGCTTAATGCTATTGGCAGACAAACCCAGACAAATTTCGCTTCACAGCTACGCAGACCTGATCAGGGGTAAGAGTGGGAGGGGTCTGCATTTATTAACAAACTAATTACTATAATCCATACCTGTGTCCGCTTGGCATTATGCTGCCTCAGGCCAAATTCAGATGTCAATCCGTGTACATTCTCAGCGCCCACAAAACAAGATGAAATATGTACACCCCTGACCCATGGATTCGCCCCCTCCCACAGTCCTGGCGCACAATCAGACGTTTATGTGGTGTAATTGTCTGGGACCTCTCGATTCACACCCTGGGCCCATTCCGGGTCCCTTCTCAAAACAGGATTAGTGGAAGAGAGGCGCATTCTGCTTGTCATGGCTTTGCGGGATTAATCCGTCAGAAGATAGCATTCCTGCGAGCGGTGGGGCTGCCTTCGGCGCACTCTTCAGGAGCAGACACAACACTTGCACAGTCTCAAAGCCGAAACAGCCCACAAAACAGCTTACGTGTTAAAGCGAGGTGTCCGGAGTGTGGGCATCCGGCTCGGAAGCATCGCCCGTGACATCCAAGCGACTCTGAGATCGACGGGTATCGTGCTGCATCACGAGTCCCGATTAAAATCCGGCTCATCCACATGACTGCCATTCAAGACTGTGCACGCTCCGACATTTCATGCACAGGCTACCGGTAATTAAGACGCACTCAGACAGCTTTCGGGAACACCTGTTCCTAAGAGTAGAAAACGACGTGATCATTTGTCAAAAAGAGGCTGCACTGGGTTTCTGCCGAGGGTGAACCATGTGGCTGAGTGAACCGTGGTGAACCGTGAGGCATCGGGTTTGGTGGTACAAAGAAGAGAGTGTGGATGTTAGGCCCCCACCGGACAAGACAGCAAATAGGCCCATGTGACACATCGCCGAACAAGGAGCAGGATCATTCCAGGAAAACGGTGTCTTTTTCGATAAGTAGCCGGAATCAGGTAGGTGTAACACGATATACATCTCAAACAAAAACAAAACTGTCATTTCTGTGGGGACTGGCAAATCGAATAAAACAGGGAGGGACAGAGACACGGATGGGGACACGAAAGTGCAGAGCAATTTGGGTCATAATGCCAGCACTTCAAAATGTATATATATTGTAGGCGACGAGGGTCAGGTGAAGCTCATCTACACACAAGACCCCGGTCACCTGGCTCTCCCCCCCCCCAACCTGCAAGACGCCCTTCCTCTACCTAGCAAGACAAAGCATAAATAAACAATGCACCTGGTCAAAAAATGCCATGTTCAGACCGAGAAGTGCCAGGACTGAATAAACGTAGTGTTTACAATTTAGCACCGCTCCCAATAAAGCAGACCTTCCTGTCCTTTGTAAGATTGCTCTTAAGAACTGGTGCTATCTCTGGTGCCCGTGAACGCCATTCTAGAGACGGCGGGTACGTGCAGAGAAGTCAGTGAGCATGGATCTCAGATGGTAGCTATGATAATGTATGAGGCCACGCTGTGATCAATGGCAATACTCTAATCTTTTGGTAAGACAGCGAACCCGTCACCTCACCTCAGATTCCGCGGTTGCGGTGGGAGCTGATTGTTGGGGTGCTGGTGCTCGGCGCATGACAGGTCAAGGGCGATACTCGATCGGGGGATGCGAGGAGCAAAGGGGAGAGCGAACAACAGATTCCCTTACGCCGTCTGCTGCTTGTCCTCCATGGTTATGCAGAACAGCACCCCGTTCTGCCGTAGGTCACTCTTTCTCCCAGCAAGCCAGCGGGAAAAGATCCCATTATGATGCGATCAGAAAGCGTGACACTATTCAGCTGCCCCCACCCCTCCCCCCCACCTAGAAGCTCACGCCCTTCAGCTCCGGTTACCTGCATCATTCCCAGGATTCCATTAGGGGACTAAATGGAAGGCTACTATGCTTGGGTAAGGAGAGCAGAAAGGGCCCTCGCCATTGCCACCAGAGACTGCGGAACCTTCTGGCAAAAGGCTCAATTGTGAGGCTCCACTCTCCGTGGAACACGGCCGACCTTGAGAATGGCTATACTTCTCTGGGTGACGCCTACCAAACAAGCTAACGGTGCTCCCAAAAGGGGCGATGCACCAATGATGTGTGGAAGAGGTGGTCATGGGGGGCGGGACGTATTTTCATACACCTATCAAGTTGTTTATACTGCACCTACAGAGGCAAGGGCCAAGGCCTCTCCTGTGCGGGCTGAACATTAATTAACAGTTAACAGCAATCAGCCACGTTGGCCTCAGATCCTTAAGCAAAGGGTGCGGGAGGATAGATGCAGAAACACGGTGGTACTGCCATTGTTTCCTGAGAACACCATCCCCGGCTCTCAGGTGGGAATTAGACCGGTGAGAGGCAGTGGGCCTTAATCTACTGCATTTCAGACACGACCAGAAACAGATGAGCTTTGCCTTGGACCTCAATGGAAAGCGATTTGTCCCTCACCTCCCCGAAGGCCCTCCTTAACGGTTACGAATCACTCTCCACGGCGGACCGGCGACGTTCCCTGTGGTCTGCAGGGTGCAGGGTGTTTATAGTTAACGTAAAAACATCTACTTAGCGACCTCCAGACTGTCCCCATGACCTCCCTGGTGAGATTCTCTCCTTCAGCCGCTTAATGGGTGACAGCACAATGACATACTTTGTTTATTTTATCCCTTTTATATTTTTAATCCTGCTAAAAGCAAGAAGACAGACTTTACTTCTTCCCAGCGTAAATCCAATAAAGAATGGAATAGGGTGGAACGGCAGACTTTACTTTACAAACGGTCAGACAAGCAGTTAGTCCTATAACTGTAATTGCTGTCAGACTAAAAACAAAGAAAAGAAAATTCCCAGTGCTGTCATATCCCTGGCATGTCCGCACTTCTGTTGTCTGTGTGTCTCTACGTCTGACCTGGGCAGAACTGGTGCAGTTTGGAGACCAAGTCAAGGTTCCAGTAGATCTTTTCCTTGCCTCCAGACAACATCCGGGGAAATTTCGACAAGTCATCAGACGGAACTCTGTGCATGATTCAGCTTGACCATCGTTCGAATCGCCATACAGTGCCTAATTGATCTTTACTTAATGAAAACGAAGGAAATAATGCAGCAGAACATCAGGAATGAACCCCCCACACACAAACACACACAACGAAGACTCCATGGCAGAGGAAAGCACTAACAAAATGCGAATTAATACTAATGGTAGCTACCCTGAAATGCAGGCAAGTAAAACACAGAGTGGGTCTTTTGCTTCCTGCTCTCTCCAGGAAACATGCTATCATTTTGGTGGTGGGGGGGGGGGGGGGC
>JAODJW010000100.1:1222096-1234433 GCA_026777045.1 Hyperopisus bebe
TACGCTGGCGACACATGCGACGGACTATGCTGGCGACACACGCGACGGGCTACGGTGGCGAAACACGCGACGGGCTATGCTGGCGACACACACGACGGACTATGTTGGCGACACACGCAACGGGCTATGGTGGTGACACAACCTTACACCCCTATTTCCCATAAATCCAATCTGCCTCTGCAGCAGATTTGCTAAAGTCTGGGTTTTCAACCTTTTTTAAAACAGGGATCATCAAAAGAAAGTAGGCCAGATCTAGAGACCCCCACTCATGTGTGATTTTATTAGCAACTAATGATGGGGGAGAAGCTTTAATAATTTTTGCTTTGGGGGCAGGGGGCGGCTTTTAACAGCACATTGCACGGTGCGATACGTCAGTTTTTGCGAAGTGTTGCCGCAGACCCTCGATGGCTGCCTTTTTCCGAAGGTTTTTTCAAGGCATTAAGTAAAGCTTTCCAGGCTGATCCCGCGAACGATTATTCCTTTTAATCACATGACCTCCAGAGCCGCTCTCAGGTCCCCGGGGACAGCCGCTGCGCGTGTACTGGCTTCAATAGGATGACCAAAGAAGAGACCGCTCAGCTTGGGGGGGGGGGGTGACGCATCGGGATATCCTGCAGCCTTCTGCGCACCCACACAAGGTCAGGGGTCACAGTGCTAACTGTACACATACAGCATGGGAGCAGTCAGCTAAGGACCGGCATCAAACCCCACAGTCTGTGATCTGATCTCTTTAAAATAGCAGGAATGAGGACTCTAGGCATTAATTGGTAGGAGCATAGAAGGTTCTTGATCCAATTTAGGGGGCTTCAGACGCCTGACCTGTCATCTCAGCCTCCCTGAAAAATAATTATTCTAAAACCATCTAGCGATTTGCTCTTTATTTTCATATACATTTCATACCCTCTTCTTGCCACATTTTATTGCGCAGGACCACCCCCCCCCCCCCCATGTGTAGGGTGGTGTCTTATTTCTTTAGGGAAGCATCAAGTCGTAGAAGCACCCCTGGGTAGGAATCAAATATGAGGCCTGGGTAGGAATCGAACATGAGGCCTGGGTAGGAATCGAATGAGGCCTGGGTAGGAATCAAATATGAGGCCTGGGTAGGAATCCAATGAGGCCTGGGTAGGAATCGAATATGAGGCCTGGGTAGGAATCGAATGAGGCCTGGGTAGGAATCCAATGAGGCCTGGGTAGGAATCAAATATGAGGCCTGGGTAGGAATCGAATATGAGGCAAAGTCCTTGACAGACATGAGGTGTTGCAGATTCAGCACAGGTTGGAGGACGGGAGCAGGCATCAGTCTCACCTACGGATCTCCTGCTGTGGGCTGACCCACGGTAATGACGCGAAGGGTCAGTCTCTGCGACAGGCCGCCCGGCCACCTGCAGCCATTTCCCCGCTTAGCTCCCAATAACAGGCGCCGTTGGACGCGCTCACCGGAGACAACGTTTCCAAAGTCACGCCGGTGCCCTCCGGTCGCTTGTGTAAACCCGGGGAGCTTCTGGAAAAATCCTACAAAGCTCTCAACAGGTTTTCTTGTTCTTACGGACTTTAAAAAGCAAATAGTGGATCAGAGTTCTGGGGGAAACGTTGAGGAAAAATTAGGAGAAGTATGGCCTGGGTGACACATTAAGTAGGAGGAGGAGAAGGTGCCTACAGTAAAAAGGCTGCATGAATGTTAATGGCCTCTTTCACCACCAGGATTAACCACCACAATTAAAGGATTAACAAAAGAGAACCTTGATTTTCTTGAAGGGCAGAGCTTCTCTAAAAGGATCTTCCAGATGCATCAGACATTAGCACATTAATACAATTCATTACTTTTCCTTATATTATTATTAACAGTCAAATAGCAATAACAAAAAATCAATTTAAAATCAGTTATTTCATAAACATTTTATAGCTAAAATAACAGCACTTGACAGAGGGTGTACATTAGTCATTGTCTAGAAGGAGCTATTGAAATAAAGAAATTATATTAATTTGTAGTATATAGATTAGTTAATATAATGTGGATAGGCAAGATTACAATATATAAATTACATTTATATTACACTTTCATTATTATTACATTGTTACAATAATCATGAATTTATGCAGTAAGTGCAAATCATTGTCTGGTTAATTCATTAAATGATTAGTTGATTTTATATTCATAGGAAAATATGTAGCACCTCCTATCAAAACAATGAAAGAAGTGACAAGCTGGAGTGACTCACCAGCACCCAAAGGCCAGAACCCAACGTTACCTAGCATCTCACTCTGAAAGACGGTCACGCGGCTGCTATACGCGACATTAGCATCGCTCCGCTAATCAAGGTGTTGCTGATTAAAATGCGCTTCTCCTTCCCTTAAGAGGTCTCAGGCAATGGTTAAAAATAACGAGGAGCTATGTCGAAATATAATTGGGCCTGGTGTGATTAATTTAGACGGTTCCGTGTTAAATGGCTGCGTGGAAAGTGAACTGAAAAGGTCCCTGGATGAAAAGACGTAGCATTTAGCATCCAGCTTCGTCCTCACAAGGTGGAGGCAATCAGGTGTCTCACAGCGTTCAATCGCATCATCATTTAAAGAGATCTAAAGAGACTAATGTATATCTTAACGTATCACACAAAAGTAAAGTTAAATTCTGCCTACAACCAGGATTTCACAGGCAAACCCTGTTGGATTAACTAACTGGATTTTAGTTAATGTGAACATGTGAGGTTATATATGTGTCTGTGCGTACATGAGTGGAGAATATGCTCTCTGCTCTCACGCTTGCACTGCTCTCAGCCATGTCGTCTGTCTCTGGCGCCTGCAATGGTCCACTCCAGACACTATGATGAATGGTCTCTTCAGAGGCGATCTGTGCTTGCAGATGGCTTTTTCAAGAGCTTCTCTCCCCTCCCCCTGAAAGACCTTGAAGACAGTCTCCCTCCTCCTGGGTCAAGCAACAGCTGTTGACAGCAAGCGGCCTCATGGCAACTGGGTACCAAATCACCACCGATGGGGAATGGAGGAGTGTTGTCCACCCCCTGGGCAACGGCAAGAGGTGTGTATCTCTGCAGAGTGGGCGGGCCATGGATATGGCAGCCATGCTGGTTCAAAGTCATTGGTCAAGTGGGACTTTAAAGACCCCACTGACCGTAGGCCCTTAAACCTCAGGGTGAGCGACACACGCCTGGTCTGGAGAGCAGTTAAGATTGTGTAAAGGAGGGTTAAGTTTGGCACCCTGCTCACGACTCATCAAAGCGGGCAATGTTTTGGCCAACCAAAAGTGAACAGGACCACTGACATCAAACAAGATCAATGGGTCCAGCCTTGGCGCTCAGGCAGCCCGGCCACACGGACATCATATCGATTCACAAAACACGCGTGTCCTTATACTAATGGCAACATGACAAGGACTTAAGGGGGAGAAATTAATTTCTACGCTTTTAGATAGCTGTAATTCATAGTATCTATTAATGAACAGGTGGCCACATGGAGACAGATTGGGAGTGTTAGTATTGATCTTTGAGCAGCATTATAATTGATAAAGTCTCACTCATGACATAATAATAAAAATTATATATGTATATCATGCCCACATTTAAGTGTATCGTAGGAATGATAGCAATAAAAAGTATATATATAGAATATATATATATACACACACACACATACACACACATATATATATATATCATGGCCACATTTTATGATTTAACTAAAACAAAGGAACTAATTAGTAAAATATGGCCACAATTCAATACATTCTGGGAACGAATTAGCAAAACATGGCTAAAATTATATATCATTTTTATCATGTCATGAGCAGGGCTCCAAAATAATTGGTCCCACAACCGTGGAATGGGATGAGCAATAAAAGACTGGCTTCTGAAACCATGCAATATGTTATCTGTGTGTGTGTCAGGTGTCATCGAGCAGGATGCTATTGTTGATTTGCGCGGGTCTTGGTGCCGTTGCTGTAGGATACGAATGAGGGTTTCAGGGTTGGGGCACACATACGTTCCGCTTCAGGCCAGGAGCCGCCACAGGCTCGCAGTCTGTCAGCCTTGGCCATATTCTGGGATACACATTCTGGGGACAACATTTAGCATGTGATGCAGATGAATATTGTGTTTTATCTTCCTAAGGATAGGAAAAACGCCGTCAGAGGTCTTCTCTCAAAGCCAACTCATTTCGGTTTCCAGTTCACCTTAGATGACTTACCACAAAGGGCTGAAAACACAAACAAATACCCTTGAAGTTTACAAAATTACGCTACTGTGAAAGTGCCCAAAGCCTTTTCTGATACTTTAATTGTAGTGCATGAATGACAATTAAAAACATATTCATGGATTATTGGTGCTAAAACACAATGTTCCAACAGAGTTAAGTAACCCATCGCTGTAGTAAACATTTCAATAAAAATTATCCTCATGTCGTGACTGACAGATAAATGAAACATGGAGTTTTTTGGGGTTCATCCTCCTTTTGTTTTCTGCTATGAGCACAAAAGAATAGAATAATTCCCATGGCAACGGTCAGCGCGGTCACGTTTCCATGCTCGGAAGAAGGGTGTTTGTAGTTTGATTCCTTTCTGTTAATTGAATCATCGTTTTATCTCCATCTCTCATTACCTCTCAGATTTTTTTCCATTGAAGATAACGGGTCTGCAGATTTTTCCTGGTACCTTCTTTCTTTGTCTGCCTGAGTTGCTATGTCAACTCTCACCCTTTTTTGTAGACGCGTGCCCAGAGCAACACTTCCCGTGCCAACGAGGAGACTGTAAAGGATGATTCTGGCCAAGATGGAAGGAAAATCTCACTAAAAAGAATCCAACAAGAAGGTGATGACTTTGACCTTCTCACCCTCCTTTCCTCTGTTGACATAGCTGACAGGAGGCACCTAACACTCTTATTAGTATTATTATTATTTACGTATGTCCTATGGGACGTACAATTGCGAAAACAGGGTCACCCCAATCCATGGGGTAATTTGGGGTTAGGGTCCTGCTCAAGGTCCCAATGATGGCATCACTTCCACCTACTCTGGGATACAAGTAAGTGTCTTTCCAAAGGCTTAGTATTCTAACCCGCTGAGCAACACATCGTCCCCAGCAGACAGACTACCAGGCCTCCAATTTACATTTTCTTTTTCCCAAATGTCGTCACCCCTGAGAGAACAGTTAACACAGCCTGCTTGACCGTACAGGAATTAATTAGTGGCGATGCAGGCAGATGGGGGCTGTTGTCACCTTAGGAGGTCCCAACCTGGACATCCCAGAACGTTCAAAAATATTTAGTGATGACCAGAGTAGCAGAGTAAACATTTAGAAAGGGAAAACACACAAGTACCAACAATTTATTCATAAAGCTAGCAGAAAAAATATCTCTGACACACATGCCTTTAATTGCCTGGAAACACTATAGGCAAGTTATATATCAGCTGGCAGTTGAGGTGAAACAAACTGAAGAGTAATGTTAAGGGCTTTGTGAGCAGAGATCTTCTCAGACTGTCCAATTTCCCTCATGGGGTTTGAACAGGTAAGCTGTTGACCTTGAAGGCCAACAGAAACCATGCTCGGCCACTTTCCGTCATGATAATGCACAGCAGTGTTGTTCTCTAGGTGCAAATTCCCCTCTCGGCGGCTGTAAAATTCAACAGGCTACCTGGCAACCTGTAATTCATGGAATAGGCTCCAGGCACAGAATAGGAAACATACGGTGTACTGCCAGACACTGGATACACAATTATAGAAGATAGACAGAGGATGGATGGATGGATGTACAAGTAGATCACATATTTATCTAAATCTAGTTATTAACTTTGCATACAGCCAAAACATAATCAATATCCAAATCTCTATTTAATTTTTCCCTCTCGAAGAATATACCCAGGCATCATTTTCTCTTCGCACACAGTATATTAATTCTTGCTTGGAGCTATATTTAAAACAGTTACACAATAATGGAGAAAAATGATCAACAAAAACATCCAGACTGCAGAACTGTCCCCAGTACAACAGGAATCTATTATTTTTTCCCATTCTAGTCAAACGAAATTAGATACGGTCAGACAGAGACGGCAATTCAAGTTGTATTTGACCTCCTCAATGTGTAAGCGGTTAAAAACATCGTTAAATTTTCACCAGCAGTACTGGCTTCTTCAATGGAAGACTAACATTTCATTATTATTTGGAGGCCGAAATATTCATATGCTCACAACTTGCTAAGGAATTTTACACTTTAAGAGGAAGTGAGTTAAATTATTGATACTGGTAATTAAAGAAACATACATATTCCACTGAAACTGGGCAAACTGAATTTCCAGCCCCATCTCCATAGACCCGCTTTTTTTCCAGAAGCACAGCTTGTTATTCCGCGATAACACACATCTTCTTGTCTCCCTTATCATTTAATGTGTCGACCGAGTCATTTTTCCCCATTATGCTGACTTGTGTTACACGACGCCAGCGGCGTCTTAAAAGGGAACTGCAAACATGCTTAGATTTTAACAGTCGAGACGATAATTGGATCGAGATTCATTTTATTCCCCATTACTGCAATTAGATGGTCAAAGGGCATCATCTGTCTCAGGAGGAACGTCAAGTGACCATGGTTCTTCATATTGATTTCTCCCACTGGCTGATCTTCCCCAGTAGCGCGTGCTACTGTGTGTGTGTCAATCCACATCTCACGGTCCTGTTCTGTTCACAGTCGAGCCCGCGGCTTTTCCACAGAACCGGGCAACTGTTGACAGTATGAATTATTCAATTTGATAAATATTCATATACAAAAATTAAATTAATCATATAATCGTAATTATATGGATTGAGAAGCATTAATCTGATGAATTCTGTGCCTTATTAATTTAAAATACTTTATTAAAATGTAAATGAAAGGTGTTAAAATGTAGTCGTGGGAATGCCTTTTTTTGGGGGGGGGGGTATAATGCCTGGAATATTCTAAATTTAATTTCTGCTTGGGGTAGGGGACCAACCTGACATAGAAACATCCTCAAAATCCAAATTAGACCAGCACATATAAACTGATGCAGCTTAACCTTCACATCTTCCACCTGCTGATCCTACTGGGCGACACCCTGGATGAAAAACCAGTCAATATAATGCTGCTTATTCCCCTTAATATTGCTGTCCAGAACAGCATGAAACTTTGCTGTGTTTCCAGTAAATCACAAGTTTTACATGGTAGAAGACAATAAATTGCTTGATCTTAAGTAACGGTTAACTACAACCAAAATTAAAATATTCACCTGAGTAAGATGAACCTCATCAGCAGTTCAACCCAACTCCAGTAATAGTGGAAAAGGCATATGCAGTAATACCTCCACACCTCCAGGGGGCAGATGACAGATTCAGCTATTATTGCACACTTACATGGACACCCAAAGACTTAAATGGCGTGTTGATCTCTATCTGATCACTGTAGAACAATGCATTTCTGATCTGTGCCTGTTTGTTAGCTGCCCCATACATCCAAGGCCAATTGATTTCCCTTTCAGAAATGAGTTCAAAAGCATAGAAAGTTTCCATAGTAGAGCAGTAAATAATTCAGCAGGTCAGGAACATGGGGAATAGTGAAACCCGCAAGCCGCCGACTCGCCTAATAAACAGCCCCAGTAATGTCTCACTCGCTGTTTGGTATTCTCCATAGCTCTGCTCAGCCCCAAGGTGCGTAGCAAGGACATCTGTCATTTCCCCTGGAATACCACGTCACGCTGACACACGCAGGGAAGGAGCGGCGCCCCAGAGCTGCCACGAGAGCCCAAACAAACTAGTCCACTGCCCCCAGGCTCTTTGTGAACACAGAAACGCTTCAGGGCTTTGGAAGAGGTAAAATTGTAGAGACTGTGTCCCTCTTTTTCCCATGATGCCGTGCAAAGAGAAAAGATGATTTCCTAGAGGGCACGTCCGTCATATCGCCGCAAACACGAGCCCGTTACAGTGTCCTGACAACCAAAGAGCTACCTGTCACCCTTTACTCATTATTCAGTGGAAGGAGTTGTGCCTGTAGACATCTGTGGTGTGCAGAAGTTAGTGCCCCTGGAGGAGGCAGACCAGTCTCTTTGGACAGGTGGAAGGGCACGAGTGTCTGTGACAAGATGATGGGCTCTTTAATGAAAATGCCCCTCGTCGACCTGTCCGCCTGCCACCTTGCAAGCTGTCGTCCCGAAAATATTGCTGCAGACAAATACCCTCCCCCAATCACCTCCTTGAAAAGATCCAGCTTTGTTCTAGCAGTGTGCAGTGGCAAGTAAAATGGTTTACCATGAAATTATGGAGAAGGGGCAGGCAAGAGGCGGTGGTCCTGGGTGGCAGGGGCATAAAAACAGATGGCCGTAGAGCAGAAATTTGTTACATTTTGAAATAAATGGATCCCCTTTTGTAGCATCTTAGTAATTCTGTTCTGGGGCTCATGGGTGACTGTCAATGATTTGGCAGTAAAAGCCGTTAATTCACAAAGGTCTTGAATTTCCAGCAGACCTCACGCCTAACAAGACAGGATAACACCGGAACGTTCCACGTTGAAAGCTCTTTGTTTTTCTTAGATGATCAATAAAAAAAAACCTAAAATATAAATGGTTAGCATGAACTGTCTCAGAGACACACTGACAAATAAAAACCATCACAAAGCCCATAATTCACCAGCCAGTGTTATCCTCTCAGAAAACAAAGACACTGTGAGTGCGATTTCACCATTTGGCCAGTGAGAGACACAGTACTCCCTTAGTGCATTGTTAACTTTTGGAAGTTTCCAAGTTTATTTACTGTATACTTTACTATTGGTTGCCCTGTGGTTGATTCTGCACCTAAAATCACCATAGAAACAATTCTTTGGATTTACCATCTGCCCCCACTGGAGCTATTTAATATCCACTTCTGAATAATAAAACACAGACTGTACAGTATAGGTCCTGACCTGGCAGGCTGCTGGTGTAATCAACTCCATTCACGTAAATACAGTGACAGTGAATAAGAAATCTGCTTCCTTTTCATTTGTTTAAGGTGACAGCTGAGCTTTGAGAAGACAAACGATGCGATTAAAATAGAAACGGCAAACTGGGAGAGGCTGTGTAATCAGGGGGAGGCTGCTAGTATGGCGGAAAACATCTGAGAATAAATTGGGTTTGAAGGCCTCGCCGACAGCATGACTGAAAAGGCGTCATGCTCAGGACTGGGATGAGAAAGCCAGCGTCGGAAACGAGAAGTGCCATGAAAGTTAGTCACACCCGACGAGGAAAATGTAGATGCCTTTCGCTGAGAAATTCATTTGACCCCACCCCCGAACACCCCCCGAGACGCCTCCCCTTGGAGAGTGCGTGTACGGTCAGCCCAGCGTGAAACGGGGGCTAATTGCTTACTTCTGAAATGGTGTGGGGGTGGGGGGGGGTCAACTGCCGTCTCCCAGACGATGTGAAATGTAGCACGAAACGTAAAAGCTAACACGGCCTTCGGCTTGCCCTTGGAAGCGGAACTTTCCTGAGGTGCGCCATGACAGTTCGTAACCATTTGCCAGAAAACAAAGAGTTGACAACGCCTTCCGAGAAACTGGAAAAATCTCTCGCTCAAGCCAAAGACGATTTGTCAATGCTCCACCAAATCAGAGTACAGAGTGTTTACATCCTTTCAGTCGGGACACTATAATGGCACCATGCATTGGTGCATGCAAACCTCAAAAAAAGGAATATATAAAAGATTAAAATTTTAATAAATTGGTACTGAGGACAACGGCAAAGGATTGACACAGGAAGTAATTCACACCTAGAACGGTCCCATGACGCAAATCAAATGAAAAAATAATCATAGTATTCTTAGCAACGATGGTACCACGGTAAGAATAGTGGTGCTTTCAGACCCAATGAAGTACCTCCTCCCTCCCAGAACACGCAGCCGTGCATAAATGAATACAATGCTCGCACGTTTTCCCCACAGTGCAGCCTCGTGCGAGTGATTGTGAACAGCCAAGCAGAGTGAACATCACTGTCATGCAACCAGTGGCGAGGCGGTGGGGGAGGTGTGGAGAACCAGGCTGTCATCAGACACGTTCTCACTGACCGCAGCAGGAGAAAATCAGCTCATCTTTCTAGATAGACTTTTTATTTTCTTTCCATTTATTGACCCGGTGGGATCTGTGCTGGCCCTTTAATTGATCACACCTAGTATGGAAATGACTGAAGAAGGTTCCGGAAGGCCCGACCTGAACACTGCATTATGAGGATACATGAGAGGAACCTTCCGGCTGAAAAGTAAGAAGTGCCGATTGAGTAAAGACGGGATCTGCAAACTACGCAGAAATGGGAAAATAACGATGGTGATTGACGGATAAAAAAGGACCAAGTCAGAACAAAAATCTCAAAAGCCCAAAAGTTTAAGACAAGGACAGAACAAACCAGAGCTTCCTACGGTTCTGCCTGTCTTTAAACCATCTTGGCATCGGGTCCACAGTACTGATCAGCAAGTGCGGGAGAGAAGAACGTCACTTCATGAACATGTCAGGATGGAAGGCAGGGGAAATGAATTGGCGGCAATTATCACGGCCACCTCCCACAGAGACCTTAATAATGCTGAATGACATGACAGGAAGTTGTCAGCAGCCCCCCATGGAGCAGCTTCTTGGGCTACACCCCCATCTTATGTTATTAGTATCGGCAATAATATCAGTCAGTACTGCACACCTGCACAGGACCTGCCCGTGGAGCTGAGCCCCCCCCCCCCATTCCAGAGAAAGTGGCTACCCCAATAACAAAATCAGGGCATTCCTGCAGTCATCTTTGCTGCTGAATTTTGGCCCCCCCTTCCGTGATATCAGGCTGGGTAGGGGGGCGCTTCCCCATCGTCAGGTCTCGGTCCTTTATACCTGCTTGAAAAGACTATTTGTAATACAAGTCATTTTCCAGGGGGCTCCCGCAAGCCAAGCTGGCCAGCTCCTATTGGCCGAGGTTCTGCTACACAGTTGGGTATCCTACACCTCTCAGGTGGGCTGAGGGGTGGAGAGAGGGGTGGAGATTCCTCTCCATGCTGCCCGGGAGGATGGCCAGCTGCCTGGTGTCAGGAAAGCATCCAGTGTGGTACAGTCCAGTCTTCTGCTGAGCACAGAGACCATCAGACACAATTGTTACAATTAACACTTGTAATGTGTACATGTAGCTGGCAACATGCTCTGCATCAGCTAGCATTGCGCTAGCTGTTGTTAGCGGCTACGTCACCTGCTGCTCCATGACAACACTACTGGCGCAGGGAGGAGGGACGCTTCCCACGGCAGGCAGAACTGCATGGAAAGAACTTTTTCTATTGTCCCTGTGTTTGAGGGGACCTGAGGTGAGCGGTTCATAACCGAGAGTCGCGTTACGAGGAAATCAGCGCCGCCTGACAAATACTGTCATGGCAGCGGGGTGGATAAAATGTTCCCCAACAGATAAGGAACACAAAAAATGAGAAGAATTTCAAATTCTACACCTCAACATGCGAGACGCGCTCCAGATGCAAAAAAAGAGCGACAACGATAATGATGGAAACAGATGCAAGGAATCGTCTTTGAATTCAAAGAAGAGAAAAATTTATCACCCCTCAGCTTTATATTTTGTAGGTACGAGGAGCCAAATAAGGGGTGGGGTGGGGGTGGGGGGGGCACACCGCTGAGCCTAAAAGGGGACCAGGTTGCCAGAGTCCCCCCCGTAGCGGATGGTCTTGCGTGACTATTGACAGCAAGGCCCCCCCGGAGCCGCTATTCCTGACCCCCAGTGGCGGGAAAACGAGTTTTCCTTCACGCCTTGAGCACTCCGTCCTTTTCCGCCGATGCTCCTGCGTGGCAGCGTCCCCGGGGCCCAGGCTAGCGCGTGGGTGGGATTTAATCATGTCGGGCTGGGATTCAGACTCTATTTAAACCGGCTGCCGCTTCCTAATTGATTCCGTGAGGGGGCCACAGACACGGGACCGCAGCAGCCTCTAGGAGGTGCTGACCTTGGGCTATAGCGGCAGATTCAGCACCAACCGCGTTGGGAAAGGTGCCTCCATGGCCATCACATGGAAAATGAGGTGATGCAGTCAAGATTATACTTCAATTTCACACACACACATACACGCAGGCACGATATGTGTGTCCGGGGCCGTTAAGCCAGTGGCCAGGACATTAAGGAAGCAGCACTGGCGCTTGCTGAATTTTGTTTTCCGATTCTTCATAAAAATCATACTGTGTGAAACATATTTGCACCACCTACTGGTAAACATGCCTTATTCAGTCCTGCTGTGATGTGTACTTACAGAAGGAGGTAGAAGAGCGAGACCTTCCGCGCTGCCAAGTAGCCCTGGAGCTTTAACATCCCCCCCGCCCCGCCTCCCGCCCACCCC
>JAODJW010000100.1:1234533-1248037 GCA_026777045.1 Hyperopisus bebe
TTCATTAACAGATGCAAATCAAGGCCACAGCCCAACCGAAACTTTGACCCACCTGCCAGTCAGAAGAGAAACCTGTTCGCTGAGCCGAGAGTCATTAATATGCTAGACATTTTGGGGACAGCAGCAGTGGGCCGGAGCCGCTGCAGCTTTTTCCGCGATTCTCTTATTTAGCGCTTTCCGCGGCACTTGTGCGCAAGCCGCCTCGCTCGAGCCCCGGGGCAGGGAAGCCCTCCGCCTTGCCGTCCTGCCCTCCGCCCCTGCCCTCTCATGCCGCAGCTTAAATTAAAGTTTTACCAAGGCCATTTCGCTGCATTTTTGCTGCGTGTACGAAAGCTGGGTATGGCATTTATTTATTGAGGAACTTTGTTTTGGACAATGTCTTTTTCCTCATGAATGATTAATGTTTGTTTACGCTACATTTTCATATATATATTCACGTTTGGAAAGGCCCCGCCCACTCCTTTCTGCACTGCTAACAAGGGAATCAAAGCAGCAATCAAAACAACAAATACCAACACCAGGGGCGCTGTAAGGGGGGGGGGGGGAGTTAGGATGACAGGGACCTGAAAAAATTTAGAACATAATTGGATTGGTCTGTATTGGTGGCCCAATATTATATGCTTTCATGGGGCCCAAAATTTCTTTGCTGATCAGTAGAGACAACCCAACAAACAGACTGTATGCCCACCCAAAAGATCTCAAGTGTCAACAATTTTACCATCATCGCCCCCCAAGACCTATTGACAATTCGAACCCAGGTGCTCACCCACCATACTCAAATGCCCACCCCAGCATGGCATCCTGGTAACGACACGGTGATGTGCTTGCTGAACACGCAGGGGTAGGGGGAGGGGGTGGGGGCACATATGGATTGTAAGGCGGAGGGGGGCGGCATTTGCTGTCCTGAGGCGCGCTGCATGAGTGATGTCGTGCGGCGTATGAGACTGATCGCCGATATGTCTCCCTGCTTCTGAGGGATCATCACATCATTTTGGAAGAGACACGATGTCACAATTCAGACCATTCATAACATTCTAGCGCGACCTGACGTCTCCATCGCTCTGACCCGTTTCAGTGGACATGATGTCATAAAAACCGATAATGCTTGAATAATGTATTTTTTCTCTTTAGCTCATCAGTTCATCCTCTGACAGTCTATTTTGTTATTTTGGGGACATGTTTTTTGTGACATCCAGTTTGTTCTACCCACCATAATTTAAGATGCCTGCTGCTTGCTTAAAAATTAAAACATGGGCAGATCCATCAAGTAATGAATTAATCATCCACACAGAATTCCCTTTGCCAGCCTGACAGTAGGATTCTCATCGTCTGTTATACTCGATCAGTCTCACATCTGCCATTGGCATGTGCAAAATATGCGGGATGTCATTCTCAAAGTGCCGCCACATCCTTAAGTAATGTGACTGTTCTGCCTTTCTAACACGGCTCAGAATCAAGGTTTAGACAAGTGGCGTGATGTTTATTATCCAAGGGGGCAATGGTCAAGTGTTTTTACCTTGGGTACTTCACATGTATGGTGGTGGTGGTGGTGGTGGTGGTGGGGGGTGGTGGTAACCAAGGAAACCCAGAACATCCATTCAAAAATGTGTAAAATATCTCCATGTTGGCTTTGACCCGAGTCTGACCTTTGCATGACTTTCAATCCAGCATTGAAACCATCCTCACAGAGAATCTCCATAAGTGTCACAAAGGCCAAGGTTGTATTGGTCACAATAGTCAATCAGGCATGGCACAAATTCCTAGGTCAAGCCACAGGTAGAACCAAGCGGCTGCATCACCGAGTGCCGACCTTCAGAAATTACACCCAGCTATTGAGACATGCGGAGGGCTTCTCTGCATATCACTGTAGAAGATAATGACGTGAGCTTACTCCCATTTGTTATTGTAATCAACCCAATTTCCAAGTTCTTATGCAGTAGAGAATTGTGGAGAGCCTAGAGCTCATCCCAGGAAGTACAGGACACTAGGCGGGAGAATCCCGAATGGTACAGTAAGCCCGTTCATTGCAGGGTTTTTGTAATCGCAAGTACAGTTATGCTATATTGGGAACTGGCCACCAGTCAGCCACAAAAACTGAGAAATCCACCTAAACTCTGGAACTCATTTAAAAAAAAACACACAACAATCTAAACTTATGAGTGATGAATAAAACAGGCTTCCTCGGCCAAGTTTCTTACAGTTGCATTTAACCGGAACAGTGCCAAACAATTAACAACTGATACCAATACCTTACCGATGTCTGAATTCAGCTATTGCTGACACAAATGAATACGTTTAAACACAAGAATAAAGTTTACCAGTTCTGTAAGGCTCAACTCTTGACAGATGCCGTTAAGACATAATGCGACACCTAGCATCAGGAAATAATGGTGTTTAAGAAACTCCTTCTAGTCCAGCAGCAACTGGGGGAACGGCAGTGGAACACCGCGCTCGAGAAGATCCGAGAAGATCTTGTCACAGTGGGACATTTGAAAACATGGTGGGCAGTATGCATAGATGGAAACAGCGGGAGGAATTCCGGTCGGATCGTTCTCCTGGCAGGGGTGAATCACGACCTGCACGGCGAGGGAGTTCTGATCCACCATCCTGCCGGTGATGATTCCATATTGAGCAAAGCGTCGACGAGGCAGCCCTAATGGGTCCCCTGACTAAGAACATGAGCAGCATTGTCATTGACAGATTAGTAGGTAAGCAGGCGTCCACTGCTCTCAGGGCTCCATGTAGGTGTTGGGGAACGAAGTTGGGGGGGCAGTGAGCTTGGAAATACAAAACCAGCAAGAAGCCATCAGCCTCTGAGGAAGTCACTGAGGCGATGAAAGCCACTCCTTGCCATAATCCATAGTCCATCATATCAGTGGAAGGAGGCACGTGTAAGGGAGGGAAAAAAAAAATGAAGACTTTACGAGCCGTAGAAATGAACCCATCTCTAAGAGATAAAGATGCCATGACTTATGTCTCATTCTGTCGCGTTTAACATATATCACCATTCCTCCGAACATCGACCTTTAAGGACCTCTATGCCTAATCTCTCAGGATTAGGAGAACATATAAGGGTAATATAATAAAGGTCCAGAAAGGGAAATGCTTGTACAAACAGGCAATGGGAAGTGACTGACAACAAGGTTAAGAGAAGAGCAGCGGCAGACTGGAAGAACGGTGCACAATCACTCTGGAAACAAAGTATACGGCCAAAAGCACGAGGAAACCCATATTGATTAGTTGAATTGGCTAATGAAGCCACATATATTGACACTGGTATACAATTAAGTCCACAGCCATAAATCCACAGCAGCGAACGCTGGCAGCAGAACGGGTGGTCGTACCGGGTGGTCATACACAAGAGGTTATTGACTTGGCACCATCACAGGGTGGCAAACCAGTTCACCAAAATTCTGCCCTACTGGAGCTTTTCTGGTGAACCACAAGTGAAGTGATTGCGAAGCGGAAACATCTGGAAGCAGGTTCCCCAGGATTCCAAACTCACTCAACATCAATACCCAACCTCAATGGCAGAAGATCCCATCAGCAAAATTCCAGCATCTAATGGAATGATTTCCCAACAGAGTAGAGGATATTATAGCAACTAAGGACCAACTTTACAATGAAACCCTTGCTTTTGAAATGAAATGTTGGACAAGCTGGTACCCAGATACCATCCTTATATTTACTGGAAATGTACTGTGGGGCGGCAGGAAGAGGCCAATCAACAGCACCACTGTCAGCCATCCCACTCACAAACCAGAGGATTCTGGGAAGGAGCATGATGAGAAGACACAGGGCCTCGCGGCCGCACTGCACAGGGCCCTGTCTCCAGCGGAGCCGCTTCTCTGCAACTTGGGATAGACATGCGGCTTCACATCCAGAGCTGTGGTAGAAGCTTCCACCTCACCCACCCCAAACACGTGTCACCGTCTCCAAGGAATCAGGTAGGATGCTTTACTTATTTATTCAATAATCGGGGAGATATTGCATCAAAATTGAGAAACTTGTCAACTGGCTCTGACTGGTGGCAGATTACAAAATAAAGCTCAAATCATTCCATTCAGAAGTACCCACACGCCTTAGTGCTGATTACAGCAGTCCACAGATTACAGAAATCGCCTGTTGTTGACTGATGTCCACCGCAGCGCTCGCAATCAAACTCGCAGGAGGCTAGAGAACCAAAATGCGATTAGACCCAAAATTTGTTTCAAGAAGGCTTCTGGTTTAAGATTATAGACTGACGGTTTGTCTCATGAGATTCTAGTTTCCCGATAAGAACTACAAACCGCATACAGAGAGGGCCGTAGTCAAACTGCATTAACTGCAGCACACATGCAACATTTCAAGAAACTTGCATCACCGCCACCAGCAGTGACATTTTTTCTATACCCGAGATTAGAAGGTTGCCAATTCGCATCCTGTCTCGACAGAATAGTCACATCTCCATTGGGCCTTTGAGGAAAGCCCTAACCCACCCCCACCACCACCACTAAAATGCTCCGGGGGGAAGATAAGATAAATGACCCTTAATTCAGACCGTATGTTTCAAATAAGTGAAGATCGCACATGCAAATAGAAGCATCCCGATGTACTTGTACAAACAGCAAAGAAAGCACCACCTCAGTTTAACTTATAGTCATGTGACATGCATTTGCACCGCTCAGTCTGAGGTCAACAGTGTTAGTGACATCAACTTGCATGTGTCACACGGAGCATGTGGCCCTTGCTGGCAGCCCTGGACACCCCAATCTGGTTTGCGTGTAAAGTGACACCCACACACGCGCACATACTCACACACACACACACACACACACACACACACACACACACACACAGCAGCATATGCCTGTGCTGTTCACAGTGGCCGCACAGAGTGACAGCCAATGACTAGTGTAGGAGGGCTGTTAATTAACTGTAGATAATTGTCTTCGAGCTGCAGACCCGCTGCCGACTGTGGGAGTAGTTCAGTGTGCCATTAGGAACCCCGGACACTGTTTCAGCACGCTATATGCTAGGCGGGGGCGGCTGGGGGGGGAGCATCGGAATATATTTGCGCAAACCAGTTAAGCTGTGACATTATTTACACTTGGGGCTGTCATTTCCAAGTGAGGGGGGTCACCCTACCATCTTCAAGGTTCTTCCCCCACCTCCATCTCAGCCACACACACACACACACACACACACGAAAACAAGCAGGCCAATCGTCCGGCTGGAGACACACATCGAGATATAACTCCGCTCTCCTTCTTCTCGCTGTTCCTGGATGGAGCCACCAAACACTTTTTTTTCCTCCCCTTCTCTGCCTTTCGCCTCCGCCTTTCCGGAAAAGATTACAACCTGCCCACTCAGTGGGACTGGCACAAAAATTTCCCGCCGTGAAAATACGCCCCGGCACTCCTGGCTACGATGCCGCTAATCTCATTAGTGATTTTATACTTCTGTTGGTATGAAATCAGCGCCTCGGTTTCATTCTTCCTGTTGTCGTCTCGACAAAGAGGAACGGTTCCGCGTGTTGGAATGCAATAGAATAGAAGCCAGTTCTCACCCACCCCCCCACCCCCCCCCATGCTCTGGCTTAATTACCGGGGGGCTGTCAGACTGGCTGTAGTCATAACTGATGGACATCGGCAAGGCTCTGTCGATAATCCCTGGAGACATTTTTATTCTGCAGACGAAAAGGTTGACGGCATCAACACAGCGACGACTGCGATCTGTGGGAAAAAAGAGCGTCGAACAAATTAACAGCGAGCCTCCCAAAGCAGGGGGGGGGGGCGACCCAGAGTTGGGTGTCATCTTCAAGGCGGCTCCGGCCGCCCCGAACGGGACTTGGAGGAACTCAACGCTAATCATGGTACCCGGCAGCTTCTGTACACATGTGCCATTTTTGCCCAGCTGCCAACACGGCATCATTATTTGGGTCTTCAAAAGCTCCGTTTTTGCTTGCCACGGCCCCCTTAGGCTTGAGTGCGACGGCATTTTTCGGCTCGCGCTCTCCACCACGAGAGGCAAACTCTCGCCGACGGCCTCTGGGGGCTTTTAAACCGCACCGATGCCAGCCCAGAAAGTTCCCTCAGAAGCCGAATAGTAGGTTACAAAAAAAAAACATAACCCTGAGAAGCTGTCAGAGAGAGTTATGAAATATTTACAGACAAGGAACATTTCTCTCCCCCTTAAGCTGTCCCCTCCAGAGGCTTGAGTGATGCTTTAAGTGCAGGGCTGAAGTGCCACGATCTTGTGTTCCAGGCTGATTTGCCTTGTTTGCTCTCCTCGTCTTCTCCCGAGCCGCCAGGGATTCTGCCGCTCCGCCGCGGTAAGGAAAACCCGCCACCGGGGAGTCAGAACCAGTGTAAAACAGCCTGATCGGGGCCTCCGAGGCCGAACGCCATAGCGAGGGGGCCGGTCTGGGGGGGGGGGGGGGGTCAGGCCAGCTTCAGAGGAATCCCCCAACGCGCATTTGCATTAGCCTGAATCAGAACGACATAAAATAAAATGCACATAATTGCATCGGTCTTTAATTCTCTGACATTTGTTAGACTGCTCACGAATATGCTTCCCTAAAAGGACATTTGGGGTGGGCTGCTGAACACCTGCCTGTTTTACCAAAACCATTTAATGTTGAAGTTATGTATGAGCTTTATAGGTACTGAGTGCCCCTCTGAAAGTCCAGGCACTGCCATAGCATTAGGGATGCATGAAAGCCATTAGGGGTAAATTTCAATACTGTCATTAATAAGTTCCAGGTCTTAATTGCACACTGACTGCTAAAGGTCATAAATGATGCGCTTTTTTTGGGAGAGAAACAGCCTTTCCCCCATAGGTCTGGATAATTGCAGAAAGTGCCCCAGTTAAACATCCAGCTCGGTGGTTCCCCTGCTTAAGTCTGAACCTACATCCTTTCAAAAATCACAAGTCCAGCTCCTGAAGGATTAGGCCACTTCCATGCCCGCTGCAGAACTCTGGTATGAGCGGAATCAGATCCCATACAAGCCACCACGGGCTTTGCTGAAACTGGTGCAATTGTCCCAGCCTCCCAAGAGATGTGACATGATTTGCCATCAGATCTCATCCTCGGCAGCCAGGTCAGGCAGCGTGCCAACCGAGCCCAGCAGTGCCCGTCGACATCCAGGACGGGAGCCCCCGACATCAGCCGAAGCCCCCATCTGTGCAAATAAAACCAGGCCCCGCCCCTCCCTCGTCTCCTCCTCTTGACGCCTCGCCGACCAAGAAACGAGCCCATGATTTATTCAGGAGCTGACTCTTAGATCTGGGAGCGCCATGTTCTGGGTCAAAGTGGGCCGGGAGAGGTTTGCCTGACATTCAGAACACCGGCACTCACTGTATCACATAAATCTTACTAATGATTTAAGGTAGCTTAGGGTCGTATATAAACATAATTATTGGCATCCTGGATTTAATATGCAGAGTCACTGGAAAATTTGGGATAAACCGTGCTGACTTACAGCTCCACCCCCCCCCATCTGCAATTAAAGCTTTGGTAGAAGAGCTACTGCTAGAGCCCCTATGAAAGTGACTGTAGTCGTCACTACTGCAGGTACGGCTGATGGTATAAATAATCCCAAGGGATGTCGTGATGCTGCTCAGATGGTTGACAGGGGAAGAAATATTACGCCAATTCTGTCCTCAATAAACGTAGCCGTCTTGGTGGAACGGGACACATGTAAACGCTAACATATGTGTGTATAATGATCGTATAGCGAGTAAACCTCCTCTGTCGTTGCTATGTAGCTGAAGGGGGGGGGGGCGGTGTGCGTTTGTCTGTAACGGCTCACAATTTTGCCTCCACCAGGTTCCCATGGCAGGTGTCAACCCTGCCGCGATTAAGTGGCCACGGGAACGGGAAGCAGACTCCATGTTTAATGGAGGTCCAAGGAGGGCTGGGCGGAGGGCCGCTGTGAGCAGCTGGGCAATTTCCCCGACAGATGAACCCGCTCAGACCCCGAATTTCCAAGGGGTCACCCTCCCTGCCACCATTACTTTCAGGACCCCTCTCCTGATGGACCCTGGACCCTAAAAATTCCAGCTTCAGGATTCCGAGCAGCAAATACATTATTTGACCCCTCCCGACCTCTTCCTTCGAGCCAGTAATATGCATGCATGAGAAGTGGAACAGACGCGAAGAGCTTGCACGGCCACTAGGGCGGCGCTGTAGATGATGCATCAAAATAGTCACTGAGACTCAATAAAAATGGAATAAATTTAAAAAGCAGTAAACAAACAGTTGCATCGTTATGCAAATTAATTCACATCGACTGGTTTTGACCTAGACAAATCTACACTCTAAGCCGGGGAGAAGTGATGCAGATATTCAATACTGCATTACTGAGTGTGTCGGGGGTTTGTTTGGGGGGGGTAAGCATCTGTCACACGACTGGAATCATCATCACATCCAAATCAGCTTCCGACGGCGCGTCGCACACATGCAGCATCGCGTCAGCGCACGTGATGCTTACACTTGCCTGCGGCACGCGGCCTCGGTCTGCGTGGCTACCCCGAGACGCCTGAACACCCCACCCCCAAATCCCTGTCACGAGGCTCGCCAGACGGCCCAGACTCTCAAGCTGGGACAGCTTTCAGCACAGACCCCTCAGGCTACGCGGTTAGATTCGAGCCCCGGGTCTCTGCCGGCCCCAAAGGTAGGACTGCAAAGATGAGTAAAGAGCTTTGTAAGCTTGACATAACACAGCATAGCTTACAGTGATCCAGAAAGAGCGAGAGGGCAGGGTACAAGCCATAATGAATATTAGGGAGAATGTTCCTAAATAACACCCCCCGAAAGGTCTGCATAATTACCGCTCTCGTTTACATTGTTCCGGGGGCGGAATGGAGTTTGCCGGAATCGTACCCCATGCCCCCCCCCCCCCACATCACTACTACAAAAGGATACTTCCACAATGAATAACAATTACGGATGTTCTTCACCGGCGAGACTAATTATAAAAAGCCGCAGAGTAGAAAACACGGCCCTGGAGCACTCAGATTCAAGGACAGCTCAGCAGCGATAAACACGAGGCCGGTTCGGCCCAAGCGTACGGCTGGACTTGCTTTTATCCAGTTACCGCCTCAGGTTCCCGTCCTGGACGGGCGTTCGGAAAACCGGCGGGGATCCCTCACCTCTCCGGGTGATATTGATCGGGACAGCGGCGTACAGGTCGCTGTCATGTGCAGCTGTCCGTAGTGACCGATGGTTGGGGATGAGGGAGGGGTTGCGGATGGGAAAGGGAAGGTGGGCAGGGCAGGGTAATCACGCAGTCTGTCCACTACACCACATCTCTGATGGTCACGTGACTTATTCCAGGAAACCGCCTGCATGACGAAAGAAAGGCAGTTCTCTGAAACCCCAGCTTCGCCTCGTATGCCCCTTCGCGCTTGTTTTGATTTGCCCCCCCCCACCTCCCGTCTCAGCCGACATGTTATTCCTTTCTGTTAAATTAACTGGAGAATTAAAAAGTGCGCAAGCATGTCACTCGAACGCGATACCCCCCTATTTTGCATCTGCAGAAAATGTTGGGGGGGGGGGGCAAGAGAGGGGCCTCTGCTCAGCGTGAGGTATGTCTGTGGGCGGCATAACAGCTAGTCTTGAACGAAAAGCGTGGTGCTTTTCAAGGCTATCGACGGAGCCTTGTTAATTCAGACCTAATTCAGACGGTCACTTTGGATGGGCACACAATTGAAATTAAGATTTTACGTCACAGGGTCACTGGAATCTGCCACCATAGCAACATCCTGTTGTATGCATATTCCATAATTATTACTCAGCGAAGAATACTGCAAATGGTGTTGCGGTCAATAGTGTGAACACAAATGGATATTTAAACAATCAGTTTATTAATCATAAATTCCCCCCCCCCCAGCATGGTACACCACCTAAAAGTGTGCCTTCCCATAATCCCTCAGTCTCACAGCAACGAGTCTTAAACAAGCCTTGCTAAAGATCTAGCCACAACTATAAAAGGGAATCACGTGTTCTCCAATCAGAATAAACGTGTTGGTGTGTGTATGCTTGCATATTTCCAACATTTGGTTGGAAAACTGAGTGAGACCACAATTCTAACAGAGAATGCAGACCGCTGCAGCTAAAATGAAACCGGTTCCTGCGTGAAGGGTGGCGCTCGGCGCCGATCAAACCACGATGAGCACGGACACGTGGAAAATGAAAGGGCCCCGTGACCGCAGCACAAAGAACGGATCACACTGCCAGCAATCTCTCCAATAACGGGGCGCTACGCAATGTACCATCAATCATTTATTAAGGCAGAGTCCCGACAGACGGGGCGCGGCGGCGTCCTCGGGCGTCCATATCGCTATTCATTAAAACCCGCGTTCAGTGGCGCCTCTGCTAGCTGCCGGCGCGATTATGGATTAGCTGAGCCGAAGTAGATTTACGGCGTGACGGAGGCTGTGAGGTAGCTTCAAAACACGCCGCCGTCGCATCCCTGTCGGCACAGTGGAACCTAATGTGGTTTCAGAGCTGGGGAACCCCTGACAGGAGAGTTTGCTGTCCTTAGCCATCACTGTGCTTCCTGGGTAGGGAGGCTTTCTTTGTCGCTGGGTCCAAAAAGGTGTCTCTTTAAGGAGACATTGAGAAATAGGCTGCTAGGGACGACTCTCCTGCTGAGATTGGAACTGCATGGACTGTGACAGGATGTGCACAAAGCATAGGACAAGACGACCCAGAAGCTGATGCATCAAACATGGCTCGTGGGAGTTTTACTTACACAAAAATTTTCTGAGGGCAGAACGAAAAATGATTGGTTGAGAGACAACTAATCAGATTATAGAGGAGGTAGGTCCAAGCAACTAGAGGAGGCAGGACTAACCAAACATGTGCCTTGGTCTCTCCTCATCTAGTTGCTTAGACCCCCCTCCTCTACAATCTGATTGGTTATCTTTCTGAACAAATCATTTTTTGTTCTGCTCTTGGGACAGTTTTGTTTAAGTACAACTCCCATGAAGTCAGATGTGACCACAGGCTGCGCAAAGAGACAAAATGATCCATATATTGATAAAAATGCATGAATAGCAAGTCACGCCCCCAGCCATAATCCTAGGCAATTTAGGCCCCAAAACGTGAGCTCTGTAAAAACGCGTCATAGATGAAAATGACGAGGCTCAGACGGAAAGCCGATCTGTGCGGTAAGCCGGCTTCGCCCCGATCGTTAGCTCGCTCATTAGCACCAAACGAGGGAGGCACGCCCTCTATGTTAACTTGTATATTAAAATAATCAGCCGGCTTTTCCGACTCCTGGCGCCAGCTCTAATTGACAAGATGGCAATTATGCGAGAGGCATTTTTCCTCCCCGGCCCTCGGCAATGTACTTTACATGGAGGGCAGAGAGATCGGCCAATCGGGCCCATATTTTTTTGGTTAAAAAGTCTGTCCCTGATCATTTCTGTCATTTGCTGTGCGGTGGCTGAGATTTTTACAGCTCGACTCCCATCTGTTCAGACACAGCGTTTCCCTCACCGAGTAAATGTGTCCCTGGTCAGGTGTAAATAACCCTACTTACGGAATTCAGCACTCATACACAGGCCTTTTTCTCAAAAAAAGGAGCATGCTTCCTAATCTTTTCCCTTTTTCATTAAATTTACAGCATCTACAAAGCAGGACTTCGTAATACGAGGAAAAAATAACGTTTTATGATGGTGATCTTCTGAATGAGTATGACAAACAATGGCGTGGGGACAGAAAATCCCCCATCAACCATCTGAATACAGCTGCAAATAATAAATCCAACCAGCCTTAAGGCAATCTCCACTACGCTGGGCCTTTCCGGAAAAACAGTGTCCAGAAAAAAGAAGCAGGCAATGCTGGTGGTGGACTGTTCCACTCTGTAATTGCATAATTAGATTATTAATATTATTTCATTGAAGTGCGACAATCTGTAGTGTTACAAGACTTCAGAAATGGAGTTGTCTGGTCTTCAATACCCTGTTGTATGGGGATGGGTTACCTCTACCTGGTCTGGAATCCCCTGTTGTCTGGGGATGGGTTGCCTCTACCTTATCTGGAATCCTCTGTTGTCTGGGAAGAAAGCAGCTATATTCCAGGGTGGAAGGATAAGCTTATTAGGGCACGATGGTTGTTGTAGTATTTTTTGGGCCCCGTGAGGGCCCTAAGCTCCCATGGCCTGTCCCCAGTCGCATACCTCCAGACAAGGTGACAGACATCCCCCCACGCTTCCAACAGGATTTGCATTATTAATCTTTATTATGGCAAAGCCTGGAACTCCAAGGAGTGTGACAGCCAGCGATACGCATGGCCAGTTCATTACTGGCAGCTCCACGGGTGGTGGGATTTACTGTGAGATGGCCCCAGCACCCAGCGCCCCTTCCTGTCGCATTTTAATAGGCGGCAGAATCATGTCTCACGCCGTAAAACCGTCAAGTGCTTCCGAGCGGCTTAAATGATCACCTCCCGTCAATCTCTCCATCACGTCTCTATCTCTCCACTCTAAACTTGCTCTCGGCCTCCCAGCAATTTCATCGATGGTTAACATACATTCAGACCTATGCAGAAATAATACGTATTTTGTCCACTTTCAATCAATAAAAATTCAAATTTCAATGAATCATGCAGCGTTTGACAAAATAAACAGCACATTAAAAACAATGCAATCAAGTAGCTGTAAAAAGCTAAGGCCCATTTCGGCAAGTAGCGTTAGCACGGGCTGAGGGTATTCACTTTGATTTACCGTCCAATCATTTTCCCCTGCAGTCTCGGCCAATCAGCAGATCGGTAGAGTTACAAAACCTCACACGTCGCTAACACTCCGCCACCACTGTGTACCAAAGGTACTCCGCCTTCCATGGCACCCCCCCCCCACCAATCCGTCTGATTAATTTCTCCAAAAGGGAACGAGTGACACAATTCTGGGTATAATTTACAGGCTGGGCCCCTCGAACCAGGCAGCTGGTTTGTCTAAGACACATAAATCGATGGACAGTTGAGGCGCGGCCACGCTTCAGACACAAAGGATTTCACTCGGCAGTAATTAGAAGACGCTCCCTCCTCGGGAAAAAGGATGAATGACACTGGATTGGTGGAGTAATCAGAAGGAACCACGAGTGGAGAAATTACTCTCCTGCAATACAATGATGGTCTGAAGAGGTTAGAATGTCTTTGCGTGTTCTGTAGTCACTGGCTATCAGTCTTTTGAGCACAGGTCGTGTACATTGTGTTGGCACCTTTTTTGCACTTTTGGACTGTCCCTCCAAGACAACGCGAAATGCCTCTTTTTAAATACCTGGTAATAAACAAGACAATAGACAAACATCCCCCCCCCGCTCCCCCCAAACCTCTGTAACCATCCTGGTCTCATCCATCAGCCCGAAGACGCTTTCAACTTTGCGCTAAATGTCAGCCGTGAAGTGTGATGTGAAAATGGTCGGAAAATGGCAGCCAGAGGAAAAAAAACCTTTCACCAAACACCCACCCCCCCTGCCCAACACCCCCATCCATCCACCGCCCCCAATCCCCACC
>JAODJW010000100.1:1248053-1263210 GCA_026777045.1 Hyperopisus bebe
GACAGAAACTAAATAAAAGGCAAATCTGCATCTTACCCGTACATATTTTCTACGTGTGTAGCATACAGACAGAGGGGCAAAAACATCTCTAGCAGACTGACCGCTGCTCTTTCTGCTCAAAACGGGAAAGTACTGCGGCTTTCACATGGGATAACAATGCAGGCAAGAGAAAGAGGTTCTATTATTCCCGGTCCCAGCAGAAACAGCTCCGCGAATACAAAACAAGAGTCGTACGCAGCGCCCCGGCACGTTGCTCGTCACTAAGGCGTCGCTCCAGTGCAACGCTGGATTCTATTAACTGCAGGGGGACTGAAGCAAACATTTGCTTTGATTTAACATAATTGTGTCTCCCATAAAATGCCCTTTTCAACACCCCGTACCAATGGACCCGAACATGATAAAATGTCATTAGGAAATGTGTTTATAGATAAAAGGAAAAACGTGATACAGAAGAACATCAGTACACATCACAGTGTAGTTTCGGGGAGCTAATGTTATGCGTATATGCAGATTGTTTACATGGGAAAAAAGATGGTTTACTCAAAAGAAGAACAAAAGAAAAAACATTTATAAATATAGTAAAACCATAATCGCTACAATCGCTGTGTCCTTCAGAAAATGGGCCAAACTGTCAGCAGGCACCCAAAATTACTTAATTGGTTGAGTTGTTATCATCATCGTTAATTGATGCAGCCCATTATGTGATCCTGTGACCCACTATGACTCACGGTTTGCTAGTATTTTACTGGGCTGGGAGAGAATTTGTAGTGAAAAGGGGGGGGGAGCTTGTCACATGGAACAAAAGCAGTTAATATTTCACACCGTCATAAGTAATTAATGGCCCATAACGCCCCCACATGAAATCACAGAACATAAATAAAGCTCTTCCAAGTAAAGCCCGGCTGTTACTGTGAAGTTTAGCATTGTTATGACGGGAAATATCGAGCTGAACCGGCTTGTAGAGAAACCTCTGCCGGGTCAGCACACTCCCAGACGCCGTCAGCTCCTTCCTCGGCCCTCCAACCTCTAGCCTTTGATTAATTGTAACTCAGGCCAGTAGGCCAGACCGAAACAGTTCAGCAGGCTCCCAGTGGTTAGCCGTTAGCTGCCGCCGGCCGGCCCTGAGAGACCGGCTCCATTCCAAGTCCGGTTTTCGGGCAGGTGCAGCCGGAACGGGTCCAGGTTACCTGGGGGCCACCTGCTCAAAAGGGCCATGCATCTCTGCCAGCATGGTACACACCTCCTCCAATTAGTGATGCTACTGTTAGCCCTCCCCCAGCAGCGGGGCCGTACCAGGGAAAAAACCCAACGATAATTATTAGCGTGGTCTTGAAACAGCCACCGCACACTGCAACACTTCCCCGGTATCTGCGAAAGCGGATCTTTTGATACAATTTTAAAAATGGCAGTTGCTAATCAAGACCAAATGTCGTAAATTTCTTTAAATTTTTAGCGCACCGTTTGCAATTTATAAGGCTGACAGGTAAAACCTTACTTAAGGCCATGTTTTTAGTGATTTATAAGCACATTCATAACAAGTAAAAAGGCATTCATAAAGCATAATAAACACTGCAATAAATATTTAACAAAAAGCATAACACGTTATATCCATGTATATTATGCATTATGAATGGTTTATGAACCTCTCATCTATAATGCACTATAAATACTTTTATAATGCATTATTATGGTCGGTATAAGCATTAAGGATGCTTTGTACTGCATTATAAAGGTATCTATAGTGTATTGTAGATGAAAGCTTCATAAGACAGTCATACTGCATAACGAACATGGTGATAATGTATTAGGCCTTTTTATGAATATATATAGCCATGTTGATAATGCATTATGAATGCATTATAATGCATTATGAATGTATTTTTAAATTACTTAAAACATGGCCTTAAGTAAAGTGTTACTGACTGACATTTTACTGAAGTGAATCAAGGTGAGCACCTCGCCCAAGGGTAATGTGTCCTTCCAGGGCAGTGAATCGTCAGCCTCCAAGTTGCGAGCCTTGGGTCTCCTGAGGCCCTGGACTCAGTGTTCAGGAAGCACAAGGCCCCAGCTCATTGATAAGCCCAGGCCCATTGTCACGGCGTGCTGATAATTAATTACAGCACCGCAGCACTCATGATGAAAACATGCTGCAGATGGGCTCCAGAGTGCAGCTCAGGGTCATTAAAACCCGCACACAAAGGAGGGGAAAATGTGTCAATCGTCCAAAGTGGGCGGAGACAGACGTGAGCGGCCCCTTGCTATTGGGTATCTTCAGCCGGCCCTGCTGTGCTTGCAGCTGTTCGGCACTGAGCAGGGTGAATTGTGGTATGGGGGAGGACAAAAAGACACGTGTGACATGGTGTGCCAATTCACATGAGGGGCGGGGGGGGGGGGGGTCCACCAGAAAACAAAGGTTAAGTGGCCACCTTGAAGAACAGAAAAGAAGAAAAAAAAAACGCAGACTGTAGCTGACAGCAATAGGCAAGACCTTGACAACATGCAGCACAGCATCGAGAGAGAGGAGATTTGTACATTCAGTGACTGTTACAGATCAATTCACACTAAACTGGGGAGAATTACTGTTATTACAAAAAAAAAAAACATACTTGGCAATGAGAAGGGAAAAAAAAAAAAACCTCCCACCCATGAACAACGCAAATCAATTTGTGCAGAAGGAAATTACCTCACAAATGCAATCTGTCGTTAGTGTCTCACACTCCGTTGTATGCCTGCCCTCTCTGCCGTTTCCTGCGTAAGTCAGCCTCTCGAACGATGCAGCAGAGAGCAGAGGGCGGCAAGCCAAAAGAATACGGCACACAGGCGGAGAGGTAGCAGCTATGACACAGACACGCTATATCCGCGAGCGACCAGACTGCAGGGGGCGCCAGCTGGGCACGTACAGTGGACCAGACGGTCGGCTTCAATACTATGGGGGTGGTTATCGGGGTATAGGAGCACAGAAGAGTGATTATCCAGCCCCTGCACCGTTGCAATTGGGGGGGGGGGCATGCGGCACTCGTGAATGGCAGGTTCTCTCTCACAGTTGTGCGAGTTGAAGGAAACTCGCCGATCAATTATGAGGGTATAGAAGAGCTGAATAGTGCCTTGATGAGCGAGCCATGCAAACTGGAATAGGTTAATCAGCAGTAATCCAAAAACAGGTGTTGGACATTTTCTACCCCCCAACCCAAATTATATGATCATCAGAACCGAAGACCAAGGCATTTAATTAAAAGGGATGTCCCAGTCTCCTTTCTTTTCCCCCCGCAAATGCTGTGAAGCAATACTGATTGCGTCGGTTCACCGAGAGCAAATTGCTTTTTCTCAGAACCCGTCTGAAGAGATTTCGCGGGGGGGGGGTTGGAAGGTGGGGTGCGAGTTATCACTTATCATAAGAGCCTCATAATGATGAGCATAATCCTCAAATCTTCCTCTTCGCTCTTTGTAGTTAATGTATGTGTACGATTGGCTCAGGCAGAAATAAACGCTCAGACCGGAGGATTTTGGGAATCGACCTCATGCCGTACGCCCGCTCCCTCAGAGTAAAGCCCATCCCTGCAAGACTAATCTCAGACGATGGCAATCTCATTTTCGTGCATGTGCCTCGTTGTTTTGGGATGGAAATAATTTTACCCGCCATGACCTACAAAGTAGAAGAAGTCAAACAGGAAAATTGAAATCAATTCCACCACATTTTCATCCAAATGCCTGTCTGTGCTTCCAAATGGATTCTACTCATTACAGTAATAAATTAAAGCTCTCAAAATCCACAAGCTCTAGAGACCCCACAACAAAAACCAAACCTTCTTTTCTTCCCCACAGCATGTGTTTGGCATCTATTATCTTTAGTAGAGCCCACTAAACAATGAGTCAAGTAACCATCAAATGCAAAGGAAACTCACTAATTTTTTGAAGGAGCTGCTCGATACATTAAACGGTATCAATATCCTGTCACCGAGTTCCTGCACAATATTCTTTTTTAAAAAAAAGCCGAGATAAGGACTAGCCATTAAGCAGCAGGTTTCCCAGAACATTACATGACAATCTTTAAAGTTCCATAAAGTCAACTCAGCAGGAACGGAGCAAATCAAATAGCAGTCGGCGACGTGTTCAACGGATGACTAAGGAGTGTGCGGCCTCTGAATCTGAATCTCTGTGGAAAGTTCCCAAAAGACCCCAAATGCCCATGTGAATCTCTGTGGAAAATTCCCAAAAGACCCCAAATGCCCATGTGAATCTCTGTAGAAAGTTCAAAAAACCCCCCAAATGCCCATGTGAATCTCTGTGGAAAGTTCCCAAAAGACCCCAAATGCCCATGTGAATCTTGCCAATGACCTTTTCCTAAGGAAATCAGGTTGACCTTAAGTGGTATTCCGGGTGGAAAGCACCTCCTAAATAATTATTACAGATCATTTTATACAGTATCTTCAGGCCGGAGGCAAACACAGGGAGAGCAGGCTAACAAAGGAAAAAGAATCGTAACAGTGTTGAAATTAGACTTGTTCAATTAGGCGGTCTGCCACATTCTGGCATTTGCCAGAGATTTATGCCTGTATTCATTTGGCCGAAATCGATTCCAGTACCAAGTGATTGACAATATGTTCATTGTGGAAAAACTCACCACTCCCCCTCCCCCTCCCCCACCACCACCACCCAACACGCTCACACACATGCAATTCGCTACACTCATCAACTCCCCTCTTGAACAGTGGCTGGGTTTCCTCTCTCGGGGGAGTAATTGATTATTCTAGAATTGATAGTGACTAGGATATATCAACCACAGAAAAATTAAGAAGGTCTAACGGGAGTCTTTATTGCTTTTTTTCCCCCCACCCCCCATCAAATTTCCATGCAGACTATACTCCTTACAACACATCTAATCCTCTGTGAATTTTAATAGTGACTGGGTGGCTCTCCTCTCTGGAAAATTGGTTATCTGGCTGTATGCGTTTCCATTGTCTCCCCGTAGCCTGTGGGTCCTCCTCACAATCTCTGAATGTCATCGTAACGCCCCCGCCAACAGATTAAATTCCGGGGACTACACGGCATGCTGAGTGGGGCCAGCAAAAGGCCCAGTCCCATCTCTGGCCAACTTGCGCTGGCTCGAAGCTGCAAGCAGCAGGAGACGATCCGTCAAGAGAAGACGCCACCCATATTTCCGCCCACCATCCCGACTGGTCAGCGGAAGGCCCCTGCCAGGCCATCCGTCAACATCCTGGTCCAGACAGTAGTATGGACGACATGTGCTGGGTAACGAACACAGAACATCAATCTGGACCTTAACTGCTCTTTGGTGGGCCGGTAGACTCAACCCCTGAGCTCATAGATCATTAAATCCACCACCCCCCCCCCCCATTTTCATCTCTGCATTTCTCTCTACTGACATCCTTTTCACAGGTTCTCATAAATACTACAATACAGGACAAGTGGACAAGTACAGGGAAGACGAGCAAATCGGCATGAGGTGGAATCTGAGTTTGAGGTACAGTTAAATTGTGTAGTGGAGGTAAAGGTCAGGGCCTGGTGTTCGGGGATTCCTTTGCCCTCTCAGCATTTAATGACAGGCCAGGTTTAGTAACTGAGAGCAATGGAGCTGGGTGGTCCACATGCAACCTGATTGGCCGAGGGCATCCCTGCATGCGGGCCTGGGGGGCAAGTCCAAGGCACTGGGGCCACCTGCCGGAGTCCGTTCCACATCTAAGGGACAATCGATCCAAACTCAAAGCCACCTTGATGACTTTGACCATCAAGCCACCTTGATGCCATCATGTCACCGTGATTCACCTTAATGACAACATGCCACAGTGTGCCTCAAGTATCTTACCAATGACTGGCAAGACACCTCATGGGACACTGCTGACTAAAATTCAAACAACATTTTCTTGCTTTACATTTATTTAGCAGTTGTTTTTACCCCCAAAGGGACAGCCGATGTCCCTGGAGTAATTAAGGGGCCTTGATCAAGGGCCTACCAGTGACATCACTCTACCAGCAATGGGATCTGAACTAGTGACCTTCCAAATACAAACACAGAGTCCTGACCTGCAGAGCCACATGCTGTTGGTTGTTGCTTATTTACACACCTATTTTACTTTAATTTTCAAAACTACATTTTGAGGAAGTTTCCTTTCAGCTTGTTGCAGCAGCATAAATACTATGGAAAAATACATAATCTCTAAAAATAAAGCACCACAAACTGATGGAACCACTCCGCTAGACTAATCTTCCTTGTATTTGCTCTATACGCTCAAAGTAATTTCTTTCATATTATGTGCTTTGTATTCCATTCTCTGCCTTATTTGCTTGATGCAATCTCTCTGTAAACCCCTTCCACCATAGACTAAGAAGTGTTTCTTTTTTATACAATCACAAATAAGGACAGAGTTCTCCTTCCACTTTCATTTGTGTTTTTTATTTTTTTTGTGCATAGCCATCAGCAGAATAAAATAGGGGTCTGCTTCAGTTGTGTTTTTGCTGTCACAAGAGCCCAGATCCTGCTTTAATCCCCTATTTCCAAGACGCACAATTCAGCTAAATTTGTGACTCGACGGTGATATTATTATTGAAATAACCTTTAAGTGTAGATCGTCACTAGCTAAAGAGTGCCACACATTTATTAAGTGTATCGTATTACGAGTCCTTTCCCCATTACAGCGCTGTACCACCAATTGCCTTCGACCAGACCAGCCTGACGTGGCTCATGATTGGTTAAATCCTACATTGCCACTCAGCCGAAAACAGTCAGACAGCAGCCTTTTGCATAGTGCTGCATATAAAACCATCCTCGCCGTTTCCCAGTAAATATTGCAAGCTAGGAATAAAATTAAGCGATCCAATCATTTACCTCCATTTCACCAGGGATTCCTCAAGCGGGACCTACAGTCACCATCAGTCTGAAATAAACCGCACGGTTCAGTCCACAGCCTGTCATATTTCAAACCTCTACATCTAGCGAAACACAGCCTAGGGGGATTGCTAGTTAGGTTACTTTTAATTTAGCAAACACTTCTAAATTTATCTGGTTGGCACCTTCCTTAAGATTTATGGCTGCTTTTTTATATTTGGATGCCACACCAATGGGATAAATTATAGGTGTAACAACAACTTGTTTTAAATAGGCTTCCCCTATGAACGGTGCTGTTCTGGGTGCACTGGAAACAAAAAATCCAGCCTCCTGTGTTCCCTTTAAGCCTGACCTTATAGTGGTAAAGCAGCATTCCTGGAGAATGCATTTTAATTTTTAATAGTATATATAATATAGGAATATAGGGATAATATTATATATAATATAGGGAATTTAATTTATAATATTATATATCATATAGGGATATGTGCTGAAATGTGCTTATGCATATTGATATGAATATAAGTGTGAACAGAAACTCATCCGTGATCAAGGATGCCTAAAAATAGAGAGGGTGTTTGGCAAAGTCTGCAGATAGAACAGAAGAACCACTGTTGGTTTTATCATCTTGGCAAAAATAGAATCTGATATTTTTAACCAGAGAAGGTCATAATGGTGGGGAAATGTTGCAAAATTTCGTTCCCTCTCATCTGCAAAAAAAAGATGACAAACTGATGATGATAAACTGAAAACAAAACACTGCCTTTTAGAATTACTTTAAAGCAGAGAAAAGGCGCCGAAATTCCAGCAACAGGGTCAATGGGTTTATTTGCCTGAGGCTGTCATCTTGCACAAGCTGTCAATAGGCTGCATGACTCTACATGTTATGGAAAGTGCCTCAAAGTGGCCAGACATTACAGGAGGAAGGCAGGAAGGTCTCATCTGTAAAGTAAATCTATATAATTATGAATATATATATATATATATATAGAGAGAGAGAGAGAGAGAAAGAGAGAGAGAGAGAGAGAGAGAGAGAAAGAGAGAGAGAGAATGCTAAGCTAATATGAAAAATCCACACATACATACATACGTTCTCCAGCCGATTGTTAGTTTTGACAGCTCATTTTTTAAGGTTTACAGATCATTCAACTGCACATTCATTGTTTATTCATTTTTTTCTCCTTGCATTGTTGTTTTGTATTTAAAATTGGGAGTACATGAACTGAATTTGAGAAAACACTTCTTTACACAGAGTCTTCCTGTTCATGTAGTGCAAGCTAAAACCATGGGCTCCTTTAAATCCGAGCTAGATAAGATTTTAACAATTCTGAGCTATTAGTTAAGTTCTCCACAAATGAGTTTGATGGGCCGAACGGCTTCCTCTCGTTTGTAAATTTCTTATGTTCTTATTCCCTCCGTATGTATCACCTGTTGTGGCACTTAACCTATTAGCCTAGGCGCTGTGTGTTCAGCCCCTTGCTGTGCACTGTCCGGTGATTCACCCTTAAGTCAATGCACATTTACTCCCCTTTAATCTCTGTGTTGCACTGTAGACATGGGAGAATGTCATCTGATGCCACAGTACAGTTCCGGCATGGGTGGCATGACAATTTAGGCCCACTTGACTTGACCTGACTTCTCCAGGACCGGGTCATGAGGGAGGTCCGGAGCCTGTCCCAGGCAGCAGAGGGGACAACGCATGGGGACACTCTAGACAGGATGTCAGTTCGTCACAGGACCAATCAATATTCTATATCAGTGTTTCCCAATCCCATCCTCCCTCCCTCCTTCTCAGGGAGCAAAAATGTGGACTGTCTGACAGGGAGCAAAAATGTGGATTGACTGTGAGTCCACGAGGACACGACTGGGAAAGACTGTTCTATATAATACATAATAATTCAATCAACAACCTTAATACTATCCATCTTCCAGCCACTCCATCCTGGAGTCTGTCCTAGGAGGCCCAGGGGAAAATGCAGGGGACAGCCTGGAGGGGCTGGAATCCCTGTGTATCAGTACCATGATAATCTCAGTACATATCACACAGCAGTACATCACCGAGTCAAAGGCTCACTGCTACAGATGGAGCAAAGCGCAGACACACCTGGACCCATCAGCCATCTGACGCTCTCTCAGTTAGTAAGAGTGACTTGTAGCAGTATCTGGTATTGTCTTGGACAGTGTTTCCCAATCCGGTCCTCGGGGACCTACAGACAGTCCACTTTTTTGCTCCCTCCCCTGGTGTGTCACTGCCCCTGCTGCAAATATATCCTCAATATGTACATTTTCCATTCGTTTTAGAGAATAGAGGTTCTTTTTCTGAAGACACAAGCGTCCTTAAAGTTGGCTAGAAAGGGGGCTGCCGGCTCATCGGTGGACACAACGCAACCCATCCCTCTCAAGGGCGACAAAGAAACACAACGGCGCTTTCATCCAGACAGCTGCCGCTTTGAGACGGCCACCTTCCACCCGCATGGATTCCATGGCGGCTGTAAATTCATAAATCAGCCTATTGACCTTCACCCCTGCTTCTGACACAGCAGTACGATGTCATCAATCTGCGACGGCTCCCGCCTCTGAGCCGACGGCCGCCCCCGGTCCCGATTGATGGATCCGCACATTAGTTAGAGTGCCTTCCAAAGCATGTCAGCAATAAAGTGCAGCGCTGGAGGTAGAGCAGCACTGATGGAAGGTGACTGGCAAAGACAGGGAAGCCAGAAATCCCCAGGGGTCAAAGGTCAGAATAATACGGTAATGCAGGATCGATCCTGTCCATTCTGCTTAGGACGCTCCCCTGCGAGCGAATGAAACATTACCTGTATAGAGAATATTACAGCCAGAGAAGCCTTTCAGGGAATATAACAATGTGCATTACACCGATTTAATCCGTTTTGTCCAATATTAACTGACAAATGTTCAATATTCAGGCGCCTACAATGTTTATGAATATGAATATCACGCTCGTAAAAGAAAATGTCTAAAATAAATAGACATGAAATTCTGGCAGCTGAGCCACCGGAGGTACCCAAGTCCTCCTTACACTACTCATCTCAACAGTTTAAATCCCACGCTTGACTACGCAAATGAAAAATGTTAAAAGTTATTTAGTTTCGGAAATACGAATTACGCACCACATCTTCTCGCGTTCAAACTGTGGGTGGTGAGGAAGGACCAACAATAACTGGCCTGTTGGACTAAAATACATAAATAATTTGCAGAATAGATACATTTAGCTTTGCGAGCTGCGCATTCACAAATATCATGATAATAAAGTTTGCTCATGGTGCTATTTTCGTGTTGTTCGCCAGCGGAATTCCCGGAATTGCTGTGTACGGGAGCAAAGCTATAATATACTTAAAGACGTATTCTTCTTTTTAGGAAGCCCTGATGATCGTGATTAAGTGTCTTGGTGAATACGGCTGTATGCATTATAATTAGGAATTAAATGCAAACGCTTGACATCCGACATTAATTATCTTTTTTTAGCGACGAAGGGAAGAAAGGGCGGCCAAGTTTAAGGAAAAGAAGACAAATGGCAGCACGTTGTTTTATCATTGGTTCCTCACAAGGCAAGTTTCTCAGAGTCCATCTGCGCTCGGACCTCCTGGGTGCAAACAAACCTACCATTATTGCTCCCGTGACAAAAAAAAAAACCGCAATCTCCTTTTATTAAACATTAAATAAACAATAACAACAGTATATGTAAATAAAAAACTAAAAACAAGAATCATAGAAAATAAATAATTGCAAAGTGATTGTAATCTTTTGCAGTCCCAACTGATGAAGCGAAAAAGCATTTGTTGTTTCACAGAATGAAGGTCTGAGGTTTACTCTAAGTAAACGATGCGCATCGCGTATAGAAATTACACGCGATAAAATTACAGACGTTCTGTAACCTCTGAATTGGGACCAATTAGATTTTAATGGGCAGTAGTAAAACATTAGGAGCTGGATTTCTACCGGCTGTCACGTTTGTTAATTCATCAGTTTGATTGCACATGTTTCCAACGAATGCCAGTTCCTGTGAATATGGAAAACAAAAAAACAGCTGTCTTATGCCATGAGGTTAGTTTAAGGCTCAGAGAGGAACTTCCGTGACCCCAAGAGATCCATAAGAAGACTTGGGAAAGAAACCGAACCGGTCAATCTAGGGTTGTTAATGAATGTTTGATCTAACTGTACACCCAGAAAAAAAATCTGCCTGCCCCTTTCCTCACTACTATTTCCTTGATTTTAAAAAGAACAGATTTTGATTTTCTGCGATGATCAAGCTATTCTGACACTATCATCATCGTCGTCGTTATTATTATTATTATTATTATTATTATTATTATTATTATTATTATTTAACTAACAGATAACGTCTACTTCCCGCAAAAAGTTGGTTTCCTTTAAAACTTTCATATAAAAATAAGAATTTTAACTGCCATAAGAAACTTTATTATTCCAGGTTTTACTGTACATACTGCTGATGTAGACCTGTTGAACTAAAGTTTTTCCCCGTTGTCGTCGTCAACAGCACTTCTAAATACAGCACCAGGTAAAATTCTAAACGATAGGGTTATATATAAAAACCATATTTAAAAGAACAGTGACACAAGCATTAGGTGAGGCTAAATGGTATCAAAGTAAGAAACGTTTAAAAAACGTCCGTAGACATATTAAATGCAGGATAGAGAGGACGTTTTAAAGACATGTATACGACTGTGAATATGCCGGATCTTCCCAGATTCACATTGTTTTTGGACTGTATTGGATATACCGAAAATTCACGCTAAACAGCAGCTGCACAGTCCATTGCAGACCGATTTCGGGAACTGCATAGCATTGTACTAGAATTTTACAGACAGGGAACCAGTTTTTAGATGCCTTATAATTAAATGTGCAACTGCGATGTGCTTAAAATACACTGGATTAATAAACGGACATCTTACCTTGGCCGTATGCCATCGGGGTACAAAGGATGAAGATGAAGAGGAGCGCATTCACACGGCAATCTCTTGTTGTGCACATGTCTTGGAGAGTACGCTCCTGAGCTCAGAGAATAATGTCCTTGCGTGCGTTCAACACTTTCCCTTAGAAAAGAGGAAAGAGAAAGCGAAAGATCGCCCCGGGGTGTCTACTCGCCGTGGGAGTCCGGTGGACGAAGGGCAGGTCCGCCCGTTTCGAAGCGGCGATGGGGTCCGCGAAGTGAGATCGGCGGAGAGCGGAGGATGCGCGTCGCTTCAGCGGCTCAGTCGGAGTGCGGGCTGCCCCCTTGAAGACAGCGAACCGCCGCCGCCGTTTCAGCACCGCGGTCAGCTCCTAGCGTCAGCAAACGGAACAACTTCAGCTCCGCGGAAAGTTTGCACCGTACATAATCTAATACTGCCCTCGTTTAAATGGCCCAAGTATTACATTGGCTGTGCTTAATTTTTAACCGCCAGCCTTTACTATTTAATACGAGCTCGTTTTACTCGGAATGTGAGCGAATATTTGCAGTAAAAGAGCCGTTTTTTAATCTTTTTTTTCGCAGTCATTCCTTAGAGCAGCTGTACTATTTTATACTTTAAAACCATAGAAAAATAAACAATTTCCGTGGTCTCCATGGCAATAAATAACATTTTCGCAAAAATATGTATCTCTTTTTCACCCAACTCCTGTCATACATAGGCATAGTAGTATTGATCTCAGATACAATAAGATAGAAAGCCCAGACCTCTTGTATCTTAAAAGGGTTTCTCAAAAATATATACCAAAAACAACACACTACAGATTCTTTAAAATAAAAGTGAACAAAACCGAAAACTTGTTTTATTATTTTAGTATAGGGGCTAGTAGCTGCGATAAACTTACGAAGATAATACTAATATTAAAAAAAAAAAGAAGAACAAAAAAAAAAAACCTTGTCGCGGGTATTTTTGTAGTGTTTAAGACACTTCCTTTTTAAGACAATCGTGTTAAGTATTCATAAAGTTGCCCGTAAAATAAAACTTTTACATTTATGTGAAAAATATATGTAGACTGAAATATTGCTTATATAAAATTGACAGCACTTTGGCCGCCTCCTGGGACACGCTGTTTACATTCTGAAAACAGACCGATCTACAGATGAAAGAACGTTTTAAGCACCGAAAGAGAGTTTTGGGAGAATCGTATAAATTATAGCAGAAAAGTTAAGTTCTGCCATGGGAGTTAAGATATGTTAATGAATTTACATTTTCATAATGATCCTACGTTTTTGTCCCCCACAAAACGCTGGTCTGTTATTTTGTCTCACCTCGCTTTTGAGCCCAGCATATCACCTGGCACTTACAAACACCATTAATTAAACTTTCAAAAGTTCAGCTATGGAACTGACTTCACGTGACCCTCACAGTATGATGGAATTTAGTGCAGATGCTTCTGTTGATGTAAGGTGTTTGCATTTCATATCTCTCACATGGAAAGGCTTCTCCTGAGAGTCTGCCTGTTTGGCAAAGCACAGCACCACAGGGCCCCGCCCTCTGCGTCAGCGAACCCAGAGTATACGGAAGATTCAGGGATTTCAGGAGTGATGCAAGAATCGTAGTCGGGCCTCAAGCGGGATCTTACCGAACAAACACCAGCATGAGGACGGCTAAACGAACAGGAACGCACACATGTGGAGTGTGGAGAGAGACAAATGTCAGACAAAACGCAGAAGCACTCAAGCTGACAAACAGGGGATTCCGCTTCAAGACTTGGACAAAAGAGTTCCTGACATGACTGGAAATCTCACGCTTGAACTGGTTATATTCACATGACGTGTTTGGCCCACGCCAAGTCAAGAGAGAAACTCTTGCTTATGCCAGATGAGGATATAGCCATTTACTCTCTTTACTGCTCTGCAAATAAACCCAAAACTGGCACCGCTGGGGCCACGCGGCATCGTTAAGCACCAGAATCACATCCATCCCTTAGCTCATAATCCTAAATTCCACCAACCTTTGGTTTCCGTGGATATTTCCTTGGCAACTGTGATTTATGCGCACTTCAAAATCTGTGGTATAAGTCATTTCCACATCTGACACTAATATATGTAAATTGAATATCTCGACCATCGCCGGAATGCCGTTCCTTTGTCCTGCTCGGTTGCAGGGCCACAAAGCCGCAGAGCCCTTGGCGTTAGAAGTGCCTGTGTGCTTCCGGTGGATCCTACAGCCAGATGAAAGAGCACAGCGGGTCAGTGGCTGAGCCCCCGCGCTCAGTCGTGTTATTATTTGACTAATAGGCAGCCTGTGCAGCGCCGATAATGAAAATCAAGCCATAGAGACAGTGACCGACACCCAGAAATAACAAGGTAAAAATCCATGGAGGAATCTCTCAGAATACTGAAGTAATAATCTCTAACAGCATCTCTGAGAACGGCGTTTATATACTTACCATTCGGGATGTGAAAGACCTCCAGGCAAAGCAACATTACCCTGCACCAGATAATATGTTTTGAATTTAGTTTAGTTATATATGGAAATTTATTATGCTCATTATATGGAATGAAATGAACATTAACTTGCAATTTTTACAAGTAAGAATACCGGTACATTGGAACATATCCCATCTGGCTCAGCTTTGAGGGACACAAACACGTACAATAGGAGTCATAAGTTTGGACACACCATCCCACAGAAAGGAAAACCATGTAAGAAGATGAAAGAAATGATGTATATGGAATTATGCGCTGACCAAAAAATTGTTAAACAGTGACACGAGCCTTTGTAGGCAGCTTGGCGTATCCAAACTTTTGACCGAGGGTCGGGCCATTTATCCAGCCCCCCTGGAGCATTTTCGCTGGATGGGGGGTGGGGGGGGGCAGGTTTAAGGGCCTTGCTTGAGGGCCCAGTGGAGATGTGATTATTCTGTGTTGAACCAGCGGCCTTCGGATTACAGACACAGGGGCCCAACCCACGAGGACACAAAGGAAATGACAAACGTGAGCGATTACCAAATAAAAAGTGAGTTAAGAGAACCAACGAGGGATAATTTGAAATAAGACTTGCCACTAGATTTGATATTACTGAATTTGTGTAGTACTAAACAAGATAGCCAAGTATAGTGCTAGTCGGGAAAAAGTAAACCTGACATCCTGATGTAAATAATCTCTTCACAGCTGTTGCATTTATGTGCTGAATATTTAAGTAAATCGTTATTTCTTGCTGGAGTTCTAGTCACTGCCACTTTTAAATTAAATATCGGCCTTCCAAGTGCAGGTACGTCCGTCCTTTTCACTGATGTCCTTTTGCCTTGTTTCACATCCTTCGTAAACCCTGCCCACATGACACACACGCGAAGGGTGGGGGGGGGGGGGGGGGGGGG
>JAODJW010000100.1:1277260-1295215 GCA_026777045.1 Hyperopisus bebe
GGGGGGGACTGGGTGGGTCTGACTGGGTCTAGATGGAGACTCTGCTGTCATCGTGCATCCAACCTGCAGGTGCCAGTCACATGACCTGGGGTGGCCCATGCAAGGAGGAGGGGGAGGGGAGCTGCGCTGAAAAGCGCAGCTATACATAGCAGATTACCACAAGGCCGCACATGGTCACGTGACTGGGAAACACTGCGGCAATGTTAGAGGAGCGCTTTCATAACAGAGACACGGTGGCACTGGGCCTGTATTTACACCACAGCCGGGGCTTGTAACATAACGTGAAGCGTTCACATCTTCTGCAAGATTAATTGCCATGGGCCAGTCAATCCAACTCTACTTCATCTTGTTAAAGGCAGATCAATTACCGGTAATGTTAATTTAATTTGAAACAGCGATGAGTAGAAATTGATTTAATTTACTACCCGATTGTTTCACTTTAACAAGAGCAACCGGAATTCAGACTTTCTGACACCCTGAGTAAACGCTACCGGGAGGAAATAATCTAAGACGTCGGTGAGGCTCCCTCTGTTCCTGCCTTAACCTGAGCCCCTCCCCCCCCCACATTTTCACAGACGAACAGGGCTCTTGGTCACTGGACCAGAGAAGAGTAGAGACTTCCAGGGGATGAAGAAGGCTCTGGAACTGAACCGCGTTCCGTCCGTGGTCCTAGCACCGGAGGAATTCCCTCAGCACATACCTCACTTCAAGCTTGGCGACGGGCACGGTGCCGTCGTGGACACCACCGGGGGGGTGCTCTACGCTGACCGCGCCTTAAAGGCCGTACAGGTGGGGGCTCTGGGTCTTCCGGTTCAGCAAAATACAGCAACATAAGTACAGTATAACCTCAGCAAAGCAGAGAAAAACAGGCACGTAACTATGGCAACAACACAGGCCAGACAATGAGGAAAATCCTAAATGATGACCTGCATGTATTTTACATACAATATTCCATCCATCCATCCATCTGCTAATCCAGTACAAGGTTGAGGGTGGATCCATCCCAGGCAGCGAATGGAGAACCAATATTAAATACCAGTGGGAGGTTTTCTTCCTAAAATTAGCATTTTGATTTGCTGTCCTGGTGCCATTGTTTCCAAACAGGACAACCCTTCTCAGAAGTGTAACACATCATACGATGCAATACAGTACAGAACAGAGCTGAGGGCCCCATTTGCAGCTCCTGGGCAAACCGTCGCTGTAGGAGGCATGGAAAAGCAATGCAGAGACCGTGTGCTGGGCCAGGCGGGCTGGGCTGTGCATGCCTGAGGACGGGGGGGGTGGGGATCCTGCAGCTCAGAGTGCGACTGGAGCTCAGCAGAGCTGCCCATTTTCAGAAGGGCCCAGGGCCATTAGGGGCATGTGGACAACTGGGGGCCCAGATGAACGTAAGACAGGGTTTCTGATCCCAGCCCTCAGGGACCCCCAAACTGCACATTCTACCTCCCTCCCTGCTCCCAGCACCCTAGAACCAAACAGACTAGAACAAACTAAATAAGCAATAACACAGAAAACCTGGTGCAGGTGTTTTGGGAGCTGGGAGGCAGCAAAAATGTGCCCTTTCGGGGGGGTCCCCAAGGACTAGATTAAGAAACACTGGTCTAAGGTATCCTGAGCAAGCTACAGAGCTCCGCAGGCAGGGATACCTGGTGAGTTTGCAGTTTCCCGAGTTAATGGATCACATAGGAGAAGTCAATGGGGCTGTCCCTGTTTATTACATATAATGGATGTGATTGGCTGAACGTTCCAATGGGTCATAAATATGGACCAACCTCCACTTTGCGAAAAGGCTGGGAAAAAAAAAACCAAACATTAGGTTCCCCAGGCAGATCAACTAAGGATGTTAATCATAGATATGCCAACATCAGCTTTATTGACTGATGAATTTAGCAGCAACCAAGCGAACTGAATCTGAAATTCAGTGCATCTTCTGCACACAAATTCCAAGAAGAAATCAAATGTGAAAATGAGTCAGAAAATCTTCCTGGGACAGCTAGATCCTGCACAGAAAAGCCAATAGAAGTAGTGATTGTTTTGATGCAAACTAGAGACAATTATCCAGTCCTCTGCGCATCGATTGACCACATCTTTCCCTTTGTGGCATTAAGCACAGATCAAGCTAGTGCGAGACCCGTTCATTACATGATAACTGCCAGGATCACGCGGTTCTTCAAAGTGTGACAGTCATCCCACCCGATTCTCGATTTATAGGCTGTCGGAGATCTGCACGTCTCATGAGAGTCGCAGGTCTGGCTTCACACTGAATACTTGCAAAGTGTTTGTATGTGTATGTACTGTCTAGTCTGCACATGCGCGAAGACAGAGGGTGGAGATCACCATTCTAATTAAGGCCTGAGGTCCCAGACGAGACAGAAGATCTCAAAATCTTTTGCGAGGGTCACTTGGACATCAACAGCAGAGCCTCACACTCAACACCAGCCCCCTTCGAAACATCAACAAACACTCAGACAAAACAGGCCAGGTTGTTCCAGCTTGATGTCATGCATAGCTAGACTGAAATGCACCCAGGTGTCATAGCTAGACTGAAATACACCCAGGTGTCATAGCTAGACTGAAATGCACCCAGGTGTCATAGCTAGACTGAAATGCACCCAGTTGTCATAGCTAGACTGAAATGCACCCAGGTGTCTTGTCTTGGCCCTGTTGTTATGTTTGGCAAATCTCTGTAACGTGATTTTGGTTCCGACTGTATCGTCTCGGTATCCAAAGCCTGCGTGCTTCTATTTACAGCTTTATAAAGCACTTTTATTTTACATTCTATTTATTTTGTAGCTACTTTTATCCAAAACAACTTACAACTGAGAAGAGAAACAGAGTCAGACAGTTTCTTAAGTAACTGGAGGTAATGGACCATCTTCTGGGGTCCAATCACTTTATTGACCTTGGGAATTGAACCAACAACCTTCCAATTGCAGTCACACTGCCCCCATCAGAATAAGCATCAGTATCAGGTCATTAGATGGTTTATTGCACATGGACGCAAACCTACACCGGCATAACACCTCTTATGTGTTTGAAGTCAAAAACAATAATCCACTTCGGCTTGAAATCGCAAAAAATAAAAAAAAGCCTCAAGAATTGATGGTCCACTCAACGTGTGCTGCATTGAGTCTTCTTCCGTCTGATTTCCGTGCTGCCAGGGGGCATTCCAGAAGCTGGGCGGGGTAATCAAGGATGGGGAGGAAGTGTCTGGCATCACGCCTGGCTCGGAGGTCACCGTGACAACAGCCAGTGGAGCCTACAAAGCTGCAAGCTTGGTGATCACAGCCGGGCCTTGGACCAATGCAGTGCTGTCCCACGTCGGCCTCCAGCTACCCCTGCAGGTACCGCATACCAGACGCCACATCATGTAGCTATTGTCACACACGCACACACACACACACACACACACGGAGCTGTCAAACCTTGGCTCTAGACTCTCCATCTGGCGCCACAGAAGCGGACGATCTGACGAACAAATGCACCAGATACACTGCAAAGTTCTGACGTTCATTCTCTTTGGATAATACGACAGATGAATATCCTGAACTCCGGTAGATGAGCGGATTGTCAACAAAGTGATTTAGTAAAACTCAAAATGACAAAGTCTCCAGAAGGACGGAGGAGGAGATCAGCGATTCATTAACCAGGGATGCTGAACTTTGAGCAGGTCCACAACCACTGAAGCTTCTCATAGGCACTTTTCTCCCGGTCATAAAATTAAAAGGATGGCCCATTAGTTAATTAAGCTGAAAGCCGTCAGATCGTTGTACGCCTGTTATCCCCGCGAAGCCGCAATCCGTAGAAGTGTATATTCATCTCATCTTATTTCTAAAGGGAACATCATCGGTACTTTCTTAATTGCAGTTGGACGGTAGACAACACAATGAGGGAACCCATCGCCGGCACTCGGAGGCAGTCCTTAATCAGGGAGCGTAAATTTCCCTCATTGGGAATGTTTATGGGCTTGCCCTTAGGGGCACTTTGAATGATCTCTCCGTCGGACAGGTGCAGAAGATTAATGTCTGCTACTGGAGGGAAAAGGTTCTGGGAACATACAGCGTCAGCAGGCGCTTCCCCTGCTTCATCCAGCTGCCGTCGGAGATGGAGAAGACTGACATCTACGGCCTTCCATCCAACGAGTACCCTGGGCTAATGAAGGTGAGTGACCTCCTCTTCAGTGCGTCCCTGCAGGTGAGCGACAATGCCTGCCTCCCAGTGACCTCCCGTTTAGTACCGACGTGTCGATGCGTAATTAGGGTCTCGTCCCACAGCCGCCTACATAACAAGCATAGCGGGTCGCCGGGAAGCGACAGGGTCATAGAATCCAGATGGTTTCACATGACCTACCGCCCAACTAGCAGCCGCGGCTGAGGATGAGCCAATGCTGTCCCCTTCCGTAACGTATCCATCCAATCAGCTGACGATGCCGGTCCAGAGCACCGGGTCAAAGAGGCCAAAAAAAATTCCTTTCTGGCTCACAGGTAGGGAGATGCCAAATAAAATTACTCAAATAAAACAATGGCTTTAAATCCGACGCATACCTTACTCTGCCCATGTTTTATGGATGGAATCTCGCTAATAAACAGCCGGAATAATTGAATGGGGGTGAAGGATGTTTTTAGAAACTTGATGGGGCAAAAGATGTTCTGTATATCACAAAATGAAACTACTCCATTAAATATGCACTTCCCACTCAGCACGCTTTAGACTGGGGGGGAGGGGGGGGCGTAAGACTGCTACAGCACTACATTTATACTTATGTATTTAGCTGAGCCATTTGTACAAAGTGACATACAGCTGAGAATGCAGGGACAGCCAGTCCCAGGGGCAGCTCTAGGTTTAGGGCCTTGTTCAAGGGCCCAATGGCAAACTAACTCTGCTGGCCGCGGGATCTGAACCAGCAACCATCTGATTATAGATACAGCATTTTAAACTCATCCACCAAAATCCACCCCCACTATAATACTATGATACTGTAGCTATTTAATCATGGCGTGGTTCGCATTTAATGCGCGACGGAGCTTCAAGAATCCTCAGCAACGTTTTAGCCCTTCAAAGAGCTCTTCTACTGAGACATAAATCTCCTGAAGCTGATTGCTTGAAGGCACAGAGCAAGACGATATGCATCGACAGCAGGTAGGAGATTTATCTGTTTGATTCGGAACCACGCAGAGTAGCCCAGAAGTTTCATGGTGGCTTTGCTCTGCTTTCTGGCGCGAACCCCCCCCTCAGAATGCGCACGTACCGCTGCCTCATGTTTCAAGGTGGGGTCCGTGTGGCTTATGTTTAGGGAAGGGAGCGAAGGCCGGTCCTCCAGCACACAGCGATGCAGGTGCCGATACGCCTGTTACCTTAATCAGAGAGTGTATGTCTGTGTAAACAGAAGTAATACAAGCACAGCAACGAGGATTATGGAAATTCTTACAAGACTACCTGGTGGCCGGGGTTAACACAGACAAATAAATAGAAGTCTAAACCAAATGGAAAAAACACGCATGGGAGCATGAATCAAGTATACAAACTGTGAACAGGTGAACAACAGTGTGTGTGTATATGTGTGTATACACACACACACACACACACACACACACACATACAAGTACAGGGGTTGGACAATGAAACTGAAACCCCTGGTTTTAGACCACAATAGTCTATTAGTATGGGGTAGGGCCTCCTTTTGTGGCCAATGCAGCATGAGTTTGTTAGCGGCCAGAGGGATTCTCAGCCATTCCTCTTACAGAACAGTGGCCAGGTCACTATGTGATGCTGGTGGAGGAAAACATTTCCTGACTCGCTCCTTTAAGACACCCCAAAGTGAGTCAATAATACTCAGATCTGGTGACCATGGGAGATGGTTCAACCTGACTTTCATGTTTATCAAACCACTCTGTCTCCAGCCTTGCTGTGTGCATTGGTGCATTATCATCCTGATACAGTGTTTGTACCATTGGGTGAACATGGTCTTCCAGAACGGTTCAGTAGTCCTTGTCAGTGACGTAGCTGACCTAAGGAATGCAATGATACTGCAGCCCAAACCATCACTGATCCACCCCCATGCTGCACTCTGAGTACGCAGCAGTCAGGGTGATAAGCCTCTTTGGAGCTTCTCCACACCGTAACGCTCCGTATGTGAGAAAGACAGTGAAGGTGGACTCATCAGGGAACAATACATGCTTCACATTGTCCACAGCCCAAGATTTGTGCTGCTGGCACCATTGAGTGGCTCTCGATACATCACAAAGACTTGCTGTCTTGGTCACAGATGTACCAGCGAGACGCGCACCAATAATTTGCCCTCTCTTGAACTCTGATGCGTTTCCCATTATGTTGCTTGAATTGCAATGTTTTACATACAGCTTTGCTGCTGCTCTGCTAATTCAGCCTTTACGCTCTGCTGTTATGGATGGAATGTGCAATCAGTGAAGACTGGCCACCAGGCTGCGCTCATATAGGCATGAATCCTCAAACACTATTGGCCAAGTGTTTTACTTTCATCGTCCAACCCCCATATACAGTATAGACAATATATAAGAGGACAAAGAATCACAAAACTAGCCCTGTGATGGACTGGTATCCTTTCTAGAATGTTCCCCTGTATTATACCCATGCACCTCCTAGGTTAGGCTCCAGCCCTCCCCCCCCCCCATAACTTTAGACCCCAGAAGCTGTTTGCAGATGAATTACAAGCTGCAGCAATTATCAATGTTGACGTTTCCACAGCAGAGGCCGCAACGTCCTTATGCAAACTAGTCACACCGTGGTACGGCTTTTCCGAGAGTCTTACTATTAGTTCGCAAACAGCGCCGGGCCGTTAAATTATTGCCGCATTAGAGCCAGTCGACCCCCGTAACGGCAGAAACCATTAACAGCGCAGTTCCAGTCCCGGGCTGTTGATTAGCACCATACTGAGCGGAGTGAGGAAGCGGATTAGCGTCACTGTGCCTGCAGGTCTGCTACCACGCCGGCAGCGAGACGGACCCCGACCAGCGGGACAAGCAGACAGATTGTGGGGACGTCGCCATCGTGTCCAGCTACATCTCCCGCCACCTGCCCGGCCTGGAGACTGTCCCTGCCGTCGTGGAGAGCTGCATGTACACGGTCAGTGGTGGGCAGACTCACACACATACAAACTCACCTTTGTGTGTCCTATTAGCACCGCACATTACATATATTTTGCAGACTCTTTTATCCCAAGCAAAATACAATTGAGCGAGCAGAGGCAACTTCAAGAGCCTTGCTCAAGAACCCAACAGTGACATTATTCTCCCGATGCAGGGATTTCAACCAGTGACCTTCCAGTATTGGGCACTGAGTATAAACCTGCTGGGTCATACTCAACACATCTCAGAGCAACGCTGTCATTATTAAATGCAGCGGCTTTAGGGAAATGGATATGGGGTCAAAGGTCAAGGACAGACGCGTCAGGAAGCGTTGTATCTGTACTGTACTTCCCTGTGACCCTTCCTCCCAAGGAAGATGCATCAAAAGACGTGCGTTAAAACACTTGTGTGGACACGCGCGTTCAAGCACAGGCTGGTGAGCCGAGGCCCAAAACATCAGTAATTGGGTGACGTCACACCGTGGGACGTGGAGCCGAGGCCCAAAACATCAGTAATTGGGTGACGTCACACCGTGGGACGTGGAGCCGAGGCCCAAAACATCAGTAATTGGGTGACGTCACACCGTGGGACGTGGCCTCCATCAGCCACCCCAGGAGGAGGCGAGGAGAAAAAACATCCTGTCAGCTCTATCGCTTCTGCATCGATCCACTCCCCCCATCCTGCCAAAACACAGCCCTGTCACGCCATATACCACTCGGGACCGGGCTGCAATTGCATGGAGAGGCGGCGCGAGATGGGCACCGTAATGGCGGCAAGATTCTGGGGGGGACTGTTGGGTTACGGTGAATTGGGCACCGGCACTCACAACAGAAGAAAAGGCAGGAGCGGTCAAGAAAAGAACAACAACAAGAAAAGGCACCAAAAGGACGATCTTAAGTGCTTCTCACGAGCTCGCAAGCAAGGAACTCTGGGAAGCTGGACCTCCATTTTTATGTGGTCATTGACCACTTCGAGAACCAAAATACAGACCTCTACTTTCAGGTGCAAAGATACCAAAAAAATAGCTCCACTTTTCAGGCTGCAAAACACTCTCTGCTGTTTCCCTCCCTGACTTCCAAGCTCTCAAGAGGCTGAAAAGCCCTTAATTAGAGACACCTGAGTGTGAGGTGGCTAATAGGTCCCTGGTCTTCCACGGCTGCCGGAAGGAAGCAGGGAGCCGGTTCTGACTGGCGATCTGTACCGAGGCCAGATGCCGTTAACACACAAGCACCCGCTACGGTGTGTGTGTTTTGACAATTCTCACTACTCTTCATTGACAATATAAAGTCTATAGAAAAATACCCTGGATAGTAGATACCAGCTCTTCTCTATACTTCCACTATAAATAATTCACTAAATAAAATCATGACATCAATCACCTAATTCCAAGGACCAGACTGCACTGGAGATGAACTTGATTTGTAAAGTTTTGGTGTGAGACTTTGTTTATTCACTTAGACAGACAGACACACACACACACACACACACACACACACAGACCTGAACTCCTATCTTTGTGGGGACTGTCCAGTCATTTCAATGGGCAAAATTCTAATCCCAACAATGACGACCTTTACCCATACCCTGCTCTAACCTGAACCATAAGTAACCAAATAAAATACAAGACTTTTGACAAGTCTCTCAGTTTTTTTATTGCAGTCACAGATTTTTATAAAACTGAGTTTCTCCTTGTGGGGACCGAAAAAAATGGCCCCCACAACATCAAAATAATTTGAGCCCCACAATGTAAGGTGTATCTGACCCTCCCCCCCCACACATACACACACACACACACACACACACAAACACACACAGAGTACTAAAATGTCATATCCGTAATGTCGGATTCTGCCATCCGGACTTATATTAAGCCCACGGTAGGTGACTGAAACCTCAAGCATGACCTTCATCCTGCCGGTCCGGAAAATCGTCCGGGTTTCACACGACTGACAGTGTTTTTCACTCACTCATGGGCTTGTACCCCCCACCCCACAGGTCACCCCAGACCACCACTTTGTCCTGGACCGTCACCCAGTGCACAGTAACATCATCATTGGGGCAGGATTCTCAGGTCAGTGCTGCTAAAATCTGCTCCCCCCCCACATTCTCTCCACCCAGGGGCGGAAATAGAAAATCTGCCCCCCACCTCATAATTTAACAAATTTTGGGGCCCCCGTAAAGTGCTGGGCCCCCTATCAGTGTACCCATGTCCATTTTGTATCCTTGACGCCATCTCCCAAAGTGAGACAGGAATAAGGGACTGCCCCCACCATTTGTTTTACTGAGGGCCCCCCCCCCCCTCCATGGGGAGGACCATGAATCAGGGGAAGCAGCCCCTCACCCTCTTACCATCACCGGGGTCCATCTGTTCCACACCTTGTTCCACTAATTACAAACATGATTACTGCTGCCTGGGACATACATAGGAAGCTAAGCCTGTAGGATGCATACCCTCCCACACACCCCCTCCCCACACCCCCCCACCCCGATGTATTGTTCCGTGGTGACGAGGCTGATTTGACAAGCGCCGCGGCATCCTCCGTAGGTCTGCTGCACAGCCGCCAGGCCGTCCGTCCCATCCCAGGGCCCTGAAAGCTAGTGATTTATTACATTTGTTCTTCAGCTTTAATAACATATTAGGACTGTCGTGGGGGCGATGATTCATCACCATTAACCTTTTTTTACCTCCCCCCTCCCATCTTCCCTCCCCATTGTTTACCTCACCGGCCGCGTTGTACCCCAGCGGCATGAGAGCTGCTCTCTGATGATGATCTACCGCTCGGAAAAAGAGACCCACATTGTTCCATTCGATGGGCCAAACTCCCTTTGCCCCCCCCCCACCGCCCCCAGCACTGTCGCCGGAGTGAAACATTTGAAACAGGATCTCATGGTTGCCATGGCGACGAGTCACCAGCATGCGGGCCTGGGGATAAGGGTCCTTCTCTCATGCGCTAAATGAGTGCGCCTGTCGCGCAGATCATTACGGCGCCGCGTTAGCGTTGGCCGCGGCCGGCGCACTTGCTCCTTTCCATGCCCAGGAGCCGCACGTTACATTCCAAGCAGCCCCTTGCAGGATCGTGATAGGGTCGCTGGGAGTGATTGACATCGCAGCAACACCCAATAAAAAGAAGCACCACCCCCCAGTCAGTTTGCCGTCATTACCGAGGTCTGGTGCCAAACGCCTCTTCGTTAAAGGGAGCAGATCATCCCGATTAAAATTTTGTCCGAACTCCCGTCGAGTTAATAAAGTCATTAAAATTTATGTTCCATGGCAGACAGTACAATTCAATTTTTTTCATTTGTTCGCCTAGCTGTGTGCATGCGTGACGTGTGACGGATAAGGGGTGGAACAGAAGCTTTTTTTTTTTTAAGCGATCCAGCTAATCCACAATCATTTATCAACTTCTTCTCTCCCTCCACCCAGGTCATGGCTTCAAGTTCGGGCCCGTCGTCGGCAAGGTGCTGTGTGAACTCAGCCTAGGCCGCCCACCTTCCCATGACCTCTCACCTTTCAAACTGCAGCGCTTCCAGAACTTTCTCAAGTCCACTTTATAAATTTTGCCCTGTTCGTAGTTCGGTAGTAAGATTCTAATGGTACTATTACTCTTACTGATATTACTATATGGATCCGGAACTTTAACGGTACCCTTATCAGTACTCTGATCTAAACGGAAGATGATGCTCTGACCATTTCAGATTGAATTTACGAATGCACCCATTAAGAATCGGCTGGTTAATTGTTACTTTTAATCATTAATCCATATTCGTATAATTTAGTCAACTCCGTAAGCATGCATAGTATATTAAAAGCTAGGCAGTCTAAAACTATGCATTTGATGAACTTTCGCTACATGTTTCAACCAATCGCTTGTGTTTCCGCCCTTGCATGCAGAAGACTTGTGGCAGCAAGCATTGTCATCATCGACTCTAGTGAAATGTAACCACAGTTTTGAATGTTTAGGTTCCTCCGCCATCGTCACTGAAGCAGGGTCTGTGTGTGTGTTGCAAGTTGCAGCGCATGAGAGAGTGAGAAATACAAAGAGCTGCCCCGCTTAATCCCAACTGGGGTCGTGAGGGGGGGTGGAGCCTATCCGAGGAACAAGGGGGCGCAGGCGGGAACCAGCCCCGGCCAGTCGGCAATACACCGCAGGGCGATAAATAGGAAATCCATTTTCTGAATTTTTTCAGTACTGAAAACTGAACCGATAACGTTGGAGCTTATCAATACTACGGTCTTTCATAATTTAGCCCCGGGGCCCGTTTAATACGGGGTGTCAGTACCCATCCCATCTTCTCAGTGGCCTTAAAAAAAAACCCCGTCTCAGATTAAGGGGGCACTGTGCCACAGGAGTATAGAAACAGCGATTGGAACCTTTCACGTAAAATGAAACATGCCATCGAGGGCTTCATCAACAGCGTGGGCAAGGCAGAGTCACACTTCAGCCTTGTTGTGACATCGGAGTACCGAAAACGTCTTATCAAAGCCATTAGACAGCAACAATAACCCATGATTTGTGTTAAACTCAGACAGATCGCTGCTCGGATCGCCGACACTCAAAGGCGTGGAGGAAACAATCGAGGACGTCAGGTCTTCCACTGATGCTGGCAGTGCTGATAGCCTGGAACGAGTACCTGTGATTGGAAAGTGTCAGGAGGAAAACGAGTGGATGTCTGCAGCAGACCATCAGAATGGGTCTACCTTATCGCCACGCTGCCCCCACCCTGTGACATCCCTGCAAAATTTCCTAAATCATTCTATTGGCTAATTTGTGCTAATGGGTCAGACTGTGCAGGTTTTGGGCCCGAGGTGATTTGCATGCACACCCCCCCCCCCCAAGCTCTTATGCAAACTGGCTCGTTGTTAAAAAGCCATCATCCACTCACTACCATTTGTCTCCCAACTGTAGTTTTTACCCTGCATCCATTTCCCCCCCCCAAACCCTGTAAACAACTTAATCACCAATCAGCCAGGCTGGTGGATGAAGCAAATGACCACAGTCATCAGTCTGAATGAGAAAATTATACCGGCAACTTCGGGGGATCAGGAGAGGCGTACTCCGCTGTACTCCTCCGTCTTGCGATCGCATAATGAGATGCGACGGAGGAGTGAATAAATTCAGAACTGGGGGGGGGCAAAAACTTGGAAGGTGTAATCAATCTTCTAATTATCAGTGAGAAGCAGAGGATTCGGCTTATTACATGGTGTTATAAAACATGGGGAGGTGGCAACCTAAAATGTCTACATGATGGAATGGGTGCATAGTTTAATTTAAGGGTTAATATTTAACAGGCCATGTTTGCCTTTTTTTTGACTGTTCGGGATTTGCTGGAAACATATAATTCACGCCAGTTAAGCCATGCTCTGTGTATAACCCCTAACCACAACCCCCACTACCCCCCACGGGGCAATGGTTCAGTCCAGCCCTGGGAGAGAAAGATGAAAGTGACAAGGATGGGGGAGAACAGGCCATCGGGCCTGCATATGGCGGGGGTGGGTTAACTCAACTGGGCTGGCGAGCATGTCGGTGCGGCTGGGGCGGGCAGAGGGAGACGGATCTCTGCTAATCAGCCTGAGTCACCGCTTCCCATAGGAGAGAGGGGAAGTGTGTGAGAGAACAGTGAGAGTCAAGATCGGGCGGCGGGAGAAAGTTTCCCCTCGATGTTGTAGAGTACGCCGATTCACCCCCCCCCCCACCCGTTCCAATGGGGGTTAAATTAACTCAGGTATGGTCTTTGTTTCCGCTAGCCTCCCCCTGGCAGCCTGGCAGGTGAGCGTCACTCTGCCACAGCAGGATTCTGCCATCTATTCTGCTTTTACACGAGTATACAGTGAGTGATCTCAGCTTAGGGGATGTTTAATGAGCGTAATCTCTGTTATGCACCTTCAGCGCTGTCTGGTGCTTCACATCCCTCAGTCGTTATCGGACGTTACCGCGGGAACAGAGGCGGACCTTGGGCTGTGAGCGCCTGGCTCTTACCTACCGGAGAAATGAGCCAAAAATGTCGGAATGTGACGTCTATTTAAAGTTTAACTTTCGCTATCTCGTCGCCACCTTTGTCTCCGCGCCGCTCCCAAATTAGCCTGCGATAATGTTTTAGCACTCGGTAGGAAAACAAACCGAAGATAAAGAAAAGCGCACAGAGCTCCAAACCAGCAGGACACAGTGAAAGCCGCACACTAGGTAGCCATGGAAACGGTTCCCGTGTGACCCAGAGGCCTCTGTTGTTAGCACACATTAGGCTAATGGAACGTACAGCGATCAGGGACAAAGCTAAATTTTTACATGGAGGGGCACTGGGTTAGTGCGAGTACTCCCATCCAAAACAAAACAACAAAAAAAAAACAATATTCGTTTGAGAAAGGCAGCTGAGGTGCTGACCTCATGTACACTGTGTGTGTCTATGGCCTCAATGGTGATGAGGTAATCAGAGATGTGGCCTACCATTGGCCAAGTGTGAGCTCATCATTGGGACAGCTGGTCCACCTGGAGACATGCAGGGCTGGATTAGCATGATCAGTCCCCGGCTACCCAGTCTTTAACTGGGCACCAGGGAGCGTCACCTGCCTACACAGCCCCCGCCAAAAGACATACGTACTCAGCATACGGCCTGGTGCTTAACATACTGAAACACGCTAGGGGTCAGTCGTTTTTTTTTTCTTCTTAGCAGAGGACGCGAACATGGAAAAAGGGCCCGATGACAGACTGGCAGAGTAAAAGCTGTGATATCAGTCCTCCATCGCGGGGCAGCCAAGTAGGCATCAGTGTTAGATTCAGCAGCGTATCTGTGTAAGACCAAAACCACGGTCGACAGAATCGGAGTGGGAACCCCTCACAAGCCAAGGGCTGAGCATATTCAAATCAGTCTATAACCGCATCCAATCAAAGACTTTCGTTTTTGTTACATTACATAATTTTGATTGCACCTGCTAAATTAAAGGGTGTCAAAAACAGTCCAGTCATGTCTCTCCCTTTGTTTTTATGGGAAGACAAAACACAAAAGCCGTTCATTCCACCATTCATTTATTTTTCAAAACCAACCCACTCTGGCTGATCCAGAATATATCCCAGAAAGCACAGGACATAAAGCAGAATGCACTCTGGGTAGAGTCTCTATTCATCTCGGGGCAATCATACACTTTACAGGCAATTTGGGGTCACCGATTCGCTTGACCCACACGCCTTTGCACGGCGAGATGATGTACGAACAGAATACTGGACAAAAACACATGCATGGATGGAGGGCCAAATTTTAGCACCTTGGCCCCAGCCCCGGAGGCCCGAGGCAACAGAACTGCTGGTTTCATGCCACGTATCACTAAACACCACAAGCCAAAAAACAATAAGCCCGCCTTTGCAAGCTACTGTCCAGAGCTATCTGTTGGTTCGGAGACATTCCACCTTCTGCCAAAAACGGGCCAGAACAGCAGGCCTCTTTTGGAGACGTGCCGGAACAGCAGGCCTCTTTTGGAGACGTGCGTCCCCAGGTCCAGACTACTAACCGACAGAATGAGTGACGTACACCTAACACAAGAAAGGAGCACATTTGTATGCAAAACTAGCTAGTCCTGATTTTAATAGACTTTTGAAGCAGTCGATCGTCATTTACTTAATCTCCCTATTTGCATGCATAACGTAGTGAAAGATAGAGCACGGTCGCATTTCATTGGCCCCTGTGCAGCCTTAAGCCGACTCCAGCGGAAGTGTTACCAGCAGCATTGGTGACACCATTATCACACCCCCCCTCACAACTTATGCCCACCAGGACCAGCATGAAGCAGTCATTAAATCGACAAGCGAACACATAATCTCCTAATAATTGAGCCTGATGACAGAGGCTCTGTGGACTACTTGACATTGTGATTCAAAGTGAGCTTTGTTTGGAAAGCACTTCAGTGGGACTGCCCCTCTAATCTGTCAGCTACTCTGCCAGCGAATGATGTCTGAATACTGCTTTTCTTGGAAGACTTCAGCTTCATTACCCTTTATCATCCTTCCTGTCCTAATTTGTAACTGTTACTTAGGCACAACAAACCCAAATTAAGGGCAACTTTACTAAAACACATGTTTCATCCATCCACACCCCCCAAAAAGAAAAAAAATATATCATAACATTTAGAACAAAATATATAAGACAAAACTCAGTCCTCAAGCTAATCATCACTTTCGTATTAACGAAGTTTTCATATGTAGTTATATGCATAATACCCCCTGACATTTGCATAAATATACACCATGTAGAATTACATTTAAGGAGATGTTATGTCACGAGCACTTCAGCAGATCAAAGTTCACCCAACACAGAATTGCACTGTAACATGATTATAACCCTCCCAGGCCGCTGTATCCACATGTTATTGGGTGAGATTATACTGTAAATTACGGACCGATTTGCATGAATTAGAATCAGCAAAATAACCACTGAGAAAAGCATTAAAGCGGCACGTGACGCCAAGCCGCCACAGCTTTCTGATCCTATTGCTAGTAGCCACCATCCACAGAACACGAGTCATTCGTGATGCAATATTTACGGTCAGTGCAGTCAGCCCCGTTTCCTTTCAGAATCACATCTGCTGCTTACGAGTCCTCTGACTGATGAAGGCTGCTGATAGCTGATAGGATCTCTGAGGTCTATGAGGTTTGTTGTGCACCGGACCTTCCATGATCCTCACCAACATCATAATCGATGTCAAAAGAGTAATCGACTCCTACAGACTGACAGTGTCTGAAGTATGATTTCAGCAACAGCTTTAGCATACACACGTAAACGATGTAGTTTTTCCAGAAGTTCACAGATATAGAGAATCTAAGCAATCTCTAAACGGGTGTGTGTGTGTTTTTTTTTTTTTTTTTTTGCATGATTATTCATATGGAGTTGGGATGTGTGTCATTTACCTAAGACTCACCCACAATAATCCTCCACCCGTTTTCTGAAGCCGCTTGTCCTATTCATGGTTGCGGGACAGAATGACACGAGGACAACATGCGAACTCCACACACGTGGAGCCACGAGTCCCAGAATTGTGAAGCTACGGTGCTAATAAATGCGCCACCGTGCCGCCCCTAGTCAATCTCCATTCCATGTCAAAATAAATTTCCACTCTGCAATCGGTCGATATTTAATTTCCTGTTTTGAGGCATGGGAAATGGATTCAAAATACTATATGTTTTTATTTTTTACCGTCAAACTTTGGCATGCGCTCCGTGGGAAAGCCGGGAAGGAGCTGAGGCCAGACGGACTGCCTTCAACCTAGGGCAGCCCTCGCAGCGTGGCCGGAGGCTGAAACTGCGGTGCACCGCATCCTCAGAGGGCGCCGCGGTTTGCAAACCACTCGCCACTGCGGTCGCGGCGGATCAGGTCGAACTCCCAGCAGGAATCATGCAACTTTGCCGCCGCAGCTGTAACCGCCCCCCGACCTCCGAGCGAGCGTCAGCTGAATGATCGAGCGGCCCCGTGGGTGCTACCTCTATACATCGCTGGCCTCACACCTGACTTCCCTGTACCTTATGCATTTAAAGAGTCACACGGAAATTTTATTTAATTGTTTTATACATAGACCAAAAGCCAACTATAATGACTTCATGCCTTAACTTTATAGTTACTAGTTGCTTTCCTAACCACAATTCATGGTTTTGAAATTAAATTCAATTGTAACTACATTGCTTTAATACAGATACCTTCTAAAAGGATCCTTGGGCCGTTTCTTCCAGTCTTGCATCACTTGAGGGGTTAAAAAAAATGAACTGTATGAAGACTGGTTAAAAGTAGTGTATCTTTGCAATAATATGTTCTCCCTCCGCCAAGAATCAAATCTTAATATTACAACCCATGACTTTATTGTATTGCAAATAATCCAAAACACAGACACACACAATTGATTGAAGTTTTCATTTTCATTTAAAATGGCGTCGAAATTCACAATTCGTCCTCCTTTGCAGCTTAGGGATTTTCTTTCCTACTTGACCAAAACACTTGAAGCTGGAAGCGCATCTCTATACCCCCTGTAATCTGCCGAGACGTATATACATCATTACGAACGATAGGAGCTGCCTTCCGTAATCCAAGAGACAATTGGGGGAAAAAAATAGGTGCCTTCAACAATGCCTGCTATATGCATGATTAAATATCGACAAGTTGATTGGAGTCTCGCTCCATCATACACCACCATCAGATACAATCCCTTAATACGTTTTTTGAAAAAAACAGAACTTCCCAGACCGTGGTTTGTTAGCCAGTTAATACTTTCGTAATGCATGCGGTCAACACGAGCACACCATTCCGCATGGAAGAAGTGACAGACTTGCGGGCTGAAATCCAGGCAAAGTTATAGTGCGGCGTCCTCCCCTTTTTTTATCAACACGAAAAGCGAGGATAGAAAGCAGTAGTTTATTTTACATCCAAGAAGAAAATGTGGATTAAAGGGTTTCACATTATAGAACGTGGCAAACCGGACTCAGAATCAAAAGCCAGCGCGCAGTGGGAATCGTTTCAGCACCGACGTGAACTTCAGAACCAGAGTCCCGGTAAAATAACGAAGCAGAGAAACATCAAGGGGATACTATGATCTCTCCCACGGCTCGATCCGCAAGCTTACGCTGTTTCTTATTCTCGGTGGTCAAGACAAACCCTGATCAAAACTGTCTCCCACCCCTATGAAAGTCTGTTTACAGTTCGGCCCCCTTGATATCTACCTGTTACGGTTTTGCAACAACGATTTGACACTTGTCACATCTATGACACCGGACAGTAATTCAGGTTTTACCTTTCTGAAGAAGTTAATCGTTCTCAGTGCTGATGCCCCCTGGGACATGTAGAAGTACAGTATGATTCTGATATCCTTGTCTTACTAACC
>JAODJW010000100.1:1324085-1341945 GCA_026777045.1 Hyperopisus bebe
TATAAATATATATATATATATATTATTTTTTTTTTGTGTGTGTGTGTGTGTGTGTGTGTGTGTGTGTGTGTGTGTGTGTGTGTGTGTGTGTGTGTGTGTATGTACGTTTTTGTGGAAAAATGGTACAAGGAATAAAAATATATATTCTCTTCACAACATAAAGGTATCAGCAGATAATGACCAAGAATAAAAACTTACAGAGTTTACAAAGATTCACAAAGAGCAAGGCTAGACCCCTAAATAAAGGGCTGCTGGTAGAACTAGCATAACACTGCAATGAAGCCACAGTAGGGTTTTAAGGTTCAATTCTGCAGTCCTGCACGTCTCGCAAAGCTGTGATCTTTCCGAGTGGCTGTCACCACTAATACTGCACCTGTATCAGTTCCAAAAGGTCCTTTTTCATGTTTTTGCATAAATGCCCTAGAGGGCGCGAGCCGTTGCAGGGGCAGCGCCCAACATCGCCCGCACATACCGATGCAGCCATCTGTAAATGTCTCATCTCAGTTCAGATGCTGTACAAACTGCATGTAGGCACGGCATGACACAGAGTCCTTCCTGCCGCCATAGTGAGGACGAAATAATCCAGCGTGTATACATATAAACCTTGTGAGAACCACATTTTTTTTTTCATAGACAAATTCCCGATGGTGTCATGAAATCAATGAGATCGATAGCCGGCTGCCTGCATCGAAACGGTTCTGAAAAGCGAACTACAATGCCCATTATATTTCAGCCCCGAATTCAAAGTGCCGGGTCCAAAGGAAATCAATTTCGATTACGGTCGTCTGCCATACACGCTGTTCATAAAGGCTTCCATATCTGCAATGAATTTGCTGTTCGGCTTGTCTGATATACTTCAATATTGTGGCATGTCAAATAAAAAGGCATACACACAGAGGCACCCCGCCGACAGATGGGTCTGAAAAGACGTCGCCTTACAGATTGGTGCTCGGTGTTTGCAATGCAAATGGACTTTTGGTGCCGAGACTGAGAATGAGTAGAGTCACGGCTGACAGACCTGACAAGCCTTAATCTGGAAGAAAAGGAGCAGGACAGTCCTGTGATGAGGGTCGGCCTTTTTTAAGCTGGCTGTTTCTGATTAGCTATCCACAGGTAGAAAATTACTGATAACATTTGGGAGTTAACTTCAGCGCTTGATGGGTAGCGGAACTGGGCTTGCTGTGGACTGTGGAATGCATGACGTTCTGCTTTCGCGCACACGCGTGCACATGTGCATCTGTTAGTTGCACGTGTGCTTGCCGTGTCGGGGGAAGAGAGGCAGGAAATGACAGAGAAAGAGAGAAATAGCGAGGAGGAGAACCGGTGATTGATAGCGGAGACGGCCTGGATACTCACCCTGCTCAGACCCATGTGGTAGTTGCTCTTCTCAAGGTCCAAAGATTCCAGCAGCTCTTCTACAGCCTATAAAGCATCGAGGAAAATATATAGTTACAAGCCTCTTCCCCAAGGACCCACATCTGCAGCCATTCTCGAAGAAGCATCTAGCTGACCGAATCAGTGGTTACCAGCTAATAAAAAGACCTGCTTACAAGAACTGGACAACACTCCTGTCGACAAATTATCCACAAACCGATTAGCCGATCACAAACTCGCTGGATCGACTAGACACTTCAGTAAGAAACCACGCAGAGGCCAGGTAATTAGGTAAACAGTGGACGGCCTGCTCGTCTGAACAGCCAATCGCATGTTTGTAAAGGAATACAGCACATAAAAAGGGTGAAGAGGTTCATCCTCTGTTCAGCTCAGCATTACAACAGCAAGGCGTGATATCGACACAATTTCTAAGTGGCGTCATATGTGCTAGTTAAGGTATCTCGGAAACAGTCACCCTCCTGGGATTCTCAGACACTACAGTGGCTAGAGTTCACAGAAAATCGAGTGATGAACAAAAGACATCCAATCACTGGCATTTCAAAGGCTGGGAAGGGAAAAAAAAAAACTTTGTTAATGAGAGATGTCAGAGGAGAATGGCCAGCCTCATTAAACCCAAGCGGCAGGCCATAAGGGCACAGATATCAGCTTAGCTAGAAGAGCTGGGTGCAGAACAGATTCTTGAGGTAGAAGAGGCGAGCCTCTTGGTCTGAGGGGGCTTGGTTAGGCTCTGAAGCTGAGACATAGCAGGAACCTAATTTTTCCCTCTCGTTTTCTTTCCTCCAGCTCCCCGTTTTTTCACATAATGTACCTCTAGTGCTGGTCATTTTACTGGGCTGCTCCTGTATCCAAACTCCTCTCCTTGATAAGGATCCAGCTGACCGTATGGCGCCTTTATGCTCAGGTGGGCTTATTGCAAACCTGTTCATCAGCCAGATCAAACCGGCAAGATGGACCCAAATAAACTTCACCTACTGACTCTCTGAAGTTCACAGGGTTTCACGAGTCCATTGCAGCAAAGCAATTAAAACCTCTCCCCCACCCATATACACTACACAATAGTCAATCCTGCCACTGTTCATCACAGATTAATCACCCAGGACAATAAGTTGTGACAATAGAGCTAATTAATAGGGTTCCTTTTGTTCAATTTTCTGTCACACCTGTGAGATAACGATGCAAACTGGTTCCTAAATCAATGACTAGAGGTCCTGGGGGGGGAGGGGGACCGGTCACGGGCACGAGTTAAAAGCTCACCCTCTTCTCGTCCGTGACAATGTAGTTGCGGCCGTGCTTCTTGGTCAGGTGGGGCGTGAGCACGTCAAAGCGGCGACGGAACTCCGAGAAGACCATGTGATCCGGGTACCCTGGGCGAGTAGAGGATCAGGTGTATTTCTGGGTAATTGCTCAGTGACAACTGGGCTCATGTAAAATTAAACAGCAGTCCTAGTCAAAAGTCTGAACACACCTCTGTTTTAGCTAATGTAATTCACCTTACAGTTAAAACCCTCAAGGCAATGTAGTAAATACACAAACAATATTGACGAGCAAGTGACGTGTTCAGCATCTCAAAATAGCCCTCTTTTGAAGCAAAAGAACATTCCTATGATCTTTGCGAACTCTTGGCATTCCCTCAACCAGTTTCCAGATGTAGCCACCTGGAATGTTTCTCCAACAGTCCAGAAGGAGTTTCCACAAGGTCTTGGTACAAGCTGGCCACCTTGATCTTACTCTTTGATCCAACCCATCCCAAACCTACTCTGAAGGGTTTAGGTAGGGGGATCGTGGAGGCCAGGTCATCTGTAATCGCAGTCCATCTTCTTCCTCGTTCATACTTATTACATGACCTCGAAGTGTGTTTAGGGTCATTAAAAACAAATGATTTCCAGTAGGTGTGTCCAGACTTTTCACTGGTAATTGACATCAAGCACAGCTGAGGTCATTTCCATGATTCTCTACTTCCGGACCAAGAATGCCTAAACGTGACTGAGGTGCTCTGGGAAGACGCCCTGGATCAGGCGTCGGCTGGCAGCCCACCTTGCCTGTGGATCCGTAGGGCGTCGAGCAGCTTGGAGCCACGGAGCTGGGCTCGAAGAAGAGCCACATCCAGCTGCATGAGGCCGGTGAGGCTCTCGCCCTGGGCCTCGCCCTCGGCGGAGCGGGGAGAAGGCCCGCCCTGCACTCGGAGCTCCCCACTCAGTGCAAACGCCTTGGGCAGCAAGCAGTGCACGAAGTGGACTCGGGACCTCCTCACGGTGTCAATGAGCGCGTCCTGGAGGACAGGGAGACGGTGAGCGCAAGTTGGATTGTGGGTGACTCCTCCGAGACCATTTTGAGGTTCATCACATCGACTCACCACTTGCAGCTTGATCTGGATGCAGAGCGACTTCTTCTTGACGGCAGCCATGCCAGTGGTGAAGGTCTTCCTCATGCTGGTGGCCCGGCGAAGAGCCAGCTGGGAGCCTCCCTCCAGCCCGGCGATGGAGCCCGAGAGCACCGTGGGCCCACCAGTGCGGCCCATGAACAGGCTGCTGATGTTCTTCCTGCGACAGAGTTGGGTAAGAGTTGGGTAAGAGTTGGGTATGGGCTGGCCAACGACGGCAATTTCTCCGGTGAGATACAGGCACGGCGGCCTACATACTTCTGGGAGTCCTGCAGCAGCGTGGCGGCATTCAGGGAGGCGGGGTTCTGCTTGGCGTGGTTGAGCCAGCCCAGGACGTCATACTCCACCCAGTCCGTCCCGTGGCTGTGCCCCATCAGGAAGTGACGCGGCTTCTCGCTCTTCAACAGCAAGCTCTGACCTTGAGACGGGGGAAGAGACGGTGTCACCTTCCCGACAATGACAGTACGTGCCGATCGAGGAGACGGGCGGCCGCTCCCGGCGGGGTCTCACCTTTGCCCTTGCCCTCTCCTTCGGCTGGGCCGTAGTAGCTGAAGAGACGCTCTAGAAGCGTGTCCTCGGAGCCCCCGGGCTGCAGCGCCTCCTCCTCCATGAGCCAGAGCAGCCCCCGTGCCTCGTCTGTCCGGGCCAGAGTGCGCACCTAGCGGGGGCAGATCGGCCGAGGGCAGGTCACGTCTGCATGCCGGGGAAGGTCATGCTGGCACTCGTGACAAAGATTCAGGCTCACTTCACACGCACACACACACACACACACACACACACACACACAAACTAGGCCTACACCTCCCCTCCGCAGGAGCGCCAGCGGCCACATCTCAGCAATCCCAACATACCGCTGCGGAGACGGGGAGCACCGTGAGGACGGGCCGCCCACAGCGCCGGCACGCTCATTAGCGCTAATATGGAAATAAAAGCTGCCGGGCGCTGGAGCATTCACAGACCCCACTCTCCCGCTCCCCACTTAAGCAATTAAACGCCAGTAATGCCTGCCACGATTCGCCTGTCTGACGCTGTAACATCACCAAGCTCACCATTTCGCAACGTGTTTAATGGCTAGGGGAAAAATGTTTAAAAATAGACAGAACCCCCCAATCCAGCAGCAGCTGATGGCAGCAGTCGTGCCTTAATTTATTTATTTATTTTTGCATCGTGCTTTGACCATACAGGCAAAAAAAGAGAGCGGTGTTCCTTTAAAAAGGCTCGGTGTTATTTGGCAGGTGTTTTCTGTATGTTCTGGTCCTGAAAGGGCTCTACACTGACCTTAGGCCTGGTTTCTGTTGAAGCAAAAAGCCAGCCTTAGTGGACTTGTTGTGCGGCCGAGTAGGAAAGGCCTCTATGCCCCCAATCAGAAGGTGGTTGGTTTGAATCCTTTCCTGTTGGACACTAGGCCTTAACCCCCCAAAATGCTCCGGACACACAGGGAACCTGGTACTCGGACCCCAAGCTTCAGTGTGTGTGTGGATGAGGTTTATATTACTATATTTGTGGGGACCCCACAATGTAATAAAAACCTGTTTTTTTTGACATTGTGGGACTATTTTTCGGGCCCCCGCAAAGATTTGTTAATGCAATCAAAAAAGTAAAAATGCCAAAAGGTATATTTTGTTTGGTTACCTATGGTTAAGGTTAGGGCTGGGGTGGCCCTAGTAGTAATGCTGTGATTAGAGTTTTTCCCCATGGAAATGAATGGAGAATCCCCACAAAGATTACAAACCTGTCTGTCTGTCTGTCTGTCTGTCTGTCTGTCTGTCTGTCTGTCTGTCTCTCTGTCTCTCTGTCTCTCTGTCTGTCTGTCTGTCTGTCTGTCTGTCTGTCTGTCTGTCTGTCTGTCTCTCTCTCTCTCTCTCTCTAGGGAGGGCAAGGTGGGATATGCGAAAAGAAGCATTACGATGAACCTGTACTTTTACAAATGGCAAATAAAGCATCACCTTATTTAACTGGAAGAGCAGCAGTTACTGTCTGCACAGGCTGCCAACACAATGACAGCAGAAGCAAAAAACCTCCTTAAATCAGGCCGGCTGTGATAGACAGAGAGAACTAACAGGTGTGTTTAAAGCGTATCCTTTACGCTCGCTCAGGCTCTTCCTGCACGGACAGCCGGAGGAGCTCGCCAATCACAAGCCAGCCTGGTACCCCCATGCCAGGATGTGTTCCACGCGCATTCCGAAAGCTGCGAGGTTTCAGACAAACACGGCGAAGGTGTCGCTTTACCGCCGGCACGCCGGCTGTCCTTCCGGTGCCAGACTCGGCGTGTCTAACGAGGGTGACGCTCAGCGACATCACCCCAGGTAGAAACAGTCCAGAGAGGACACTTTCTCTGCAGCATAACAAGCTCTCTGTGGAGAGTGGGGGGGGGGGGGGACTTTTCAGAGTCAAACAGCTCATTGTCTGGTCACTTTGCTAAATACTGAAGGTGTATTTTTATTATCTTTGGGGGTATTATTCACAAAATTACTTACACGTCAGGATGGGTACTATGACAGCACAGTGGCAAGGAAAAGGCCACATGGCCCAAAAAATGGTTTCCACATAACATATTCAGACTTTACCCACAATACACTGTACTTATAAAAGTTTTACTTTGTCTGATTATTCTTTACATTGCTTGATAACACAGCCAAGCCCCTAACAGCAGACAGAAGACGCATTTTCCTGGAAACCAACAAGCCACATAAGCAATTTACTATTTTAATTTTTATAGATCGAATCCTTCAACTGAACATCTATATGTAGTGACTATCATTAGAACGTATCACAATGCGTCTTATGCTTACCAGCGCACAGCCTTACTCTGGGTGAAATATTTTTATGAATGCTTTTAATGTTTCATGGGGAAGGAATCGATGAGGCATTCAAACGGAGGGATCCAGATACCCGGCATTGCTGTAGTCAACGAACACGCCGTTCCACATCAAACAGCCTTTTCTCTCAACTCCACAGGACCCTTTTACCCTCGGCGCACAAAAAACAATGCTCTCCCCCCGCTCTGCCGGCAAGCCCCCCCAGTGCCTGCTTTTGCTAATTTACCACGTCAATAACCAAGTGGACGAAAATAAACATCATAATAAAGAAGATGGGCTGAAGGAAACAGGGAAAAAATGAACCCAAAACACGTGTCATCATCCCAGCTACTTAAATTGGACGTTTCCCTCCACTGATGACACAGGTTGTCAGACAAGGCTTGTGGTGAGAATTAAGGGGGGGGGGGGGTAAAATGAAACCGAACTGGGCAATTAGCGGCTTTGATGTGTGATAAAAATGCCAGGCCTGTGTTAAGATGAAGCAAAAGGCGGACTTAACAAGTACTACTTAACATACAGCTCCCCAACTGTTTCCCAACCTGGGACTCAGAGACCACAGGCAGTCCACTTTTTTGTTGCCTGCCAGACAGTAAACATTTTTGCTGCCTCACAGGGAGCAAAAACATGCCCTATCTGCAGGTCTCTGAGGACTGGGATGCCCTAGTCGTCCGTTTTACTGAGGATTCAGGGGGCGGGGTCCATGGCGAGACCACATCTAAACAAAAACAGGGCATGCGATGCATGATGGGCTGTCAATGGAGTCCAGCACAGGTCTCGGACCTCAGGCTATGGAGGCCAGAAAGACGAGCCACGTCGATCCAGGATTTGGGTGCAAACCATGAGAAAGACAGACAGGCACAGAGTTACACTTACCAGTGCTTGAGCTGACGTTTGGTCTATAGCAGCTACAGAGCGAGACGTACTGGACTCAAGCTCATCCAAAGCGAGCTCTATGTTTTCCTAAGTGGAGAAAAAGGAGTGTTGAGTGACACAGTTTAAAAGCCTCCTATTAGTTCTTTAATGCTCGTGAAACTTCACTCACATCCCCAATTTCACTGGCTAACCAAAAGGCTGTCCCTGCAGGAAGGCATATCAACAAAACCTTTCACAGAAACGTGTATGATATGCATATATTTGCTTTTTTATGCATCAGGAACTCAAGGCGTTCCGCTAACTTTTTTGTCACTATAATGACCACTCTGGAGGCGGGAAAAAAAAAAAAAACACTTTGATTGGCAAGTTGGAACAGGAAAACATTGCATTTGCCATGATCACAAGAGAACAGAGGCTCTGTTGTTGTTACTGTCCTGACGTCACATACGGGGGAGCAAGCAAGATTTCCTTAGTGACGGACGTGGGCCGATTATATTTAGGAGCAACTGACAGAGTTGGGTAATTCAGGTCCTTAGAGTAAAAGTCCAGACCAAGATTTTGTTTAAACCAACCGGTTGAGCATAAAGAGTGACAATGACAGAGTATTCAACTGGTCGATTGAAAAAAAAAACTCTTGGTGAGGTCCAGAGAGTAAAAGTCCAGAATTACCCACCTGATCACACAACTGGGAGGGGGAGCAAGGTGAAAAGGCCCAGCGCTGTTCGGGGACACTTGTCTCACCACAGTATTTGGAAACCTGTTGCCGCAGGCTGGACCAACTCGGACAGGTTGGAACCATTTGGTGTTCGATTACACCAGGGGAACTGCAGATGCACAGGCGCGTGCATGGGAGATGCACTGGAAGGTAACTGCTGTGTGTGTCTGTGTGGGGGGGGGCACAGGGGGGCCACTACAGCTTTTGAGCCCCATAAAAGTGAATCATACTGAGTTCCCTACTGAGATCAAAACAATCATGTTCCAAATTCTGGAATCATCATCTTTTTTCCCCCCTTTGATGGCGCCCGTGCGTGCGGGGGGGGGGGGCACCCACACTTTAGGTGAGATTGGTCAACATGGGAGTAAGAACCTGCATCAACTCAGGGTTCATTTGAACTGCGCCCCCACCTGCCATCCACCCCAAGTCAAAGCGAAAGCAGAGAGCTATGAGGCACAGAGCAGGACCATAAACCGCCGTCAGCGCGCCACGGGGCAGGCCAGAGGCACCCAGCGGGGGCTGGCGAGACAACACCGCGCCCACCCCAGCACACAGGGTGAAAGATGTCATCACTGTGCTCCCGTAACTGGTCAGGCTGGCCATCCACAAAGGGGCCATTGTGTGTCGGGCAGTCACTGGTCTCAAGTGGGAGAGAAAACACTGAGCGACTTTGTAGCCTTTGAATCTGGGCAGTAAAGGTCACTGGTGAGGACAGCCTACTGTTCCCACACAGGATCCTATTGACAACACTGACAAACGGGGTCTCAATGGAAACTCTGAGCTTGGGGAGGTCATGTGACCCAGAGAGGGGCATGGCTGAAATATGAGCATTCTACTAAATTACTAGGGGACAAAAACTGACTTTGTGAGACTTTAGCATGAGGACTGTGTGCACATGTGTTTACACGCAGATACCTCCTTGTAGCGTTCCAACTCCTGCACGAAGGTGCGCTCGTGGAACAGCGTCTGCAGTCGCTCTTGGGTGTAGTTGTGACACAGCTCCTCGAAGGTGGCGCCGCGTTCGCGCTTGGTCAGCCGCGGGTTCTGGAAGCCCGGCGTGTCCACGATCAGCAGCGAGCACAGGGAGTGCTGGCTGGACTTCAGGGCACTGGGGCGAAGCGGACGAGAGTAGCGGCGTGAGGAACAACGGGGAGCAGCACTGACACGTGTAATACGCTCACAGCTTCTATGGCAGTGGCCCTCAACTGTTATTCCGCAAGGTCCAAATTCCACCAGCAGCACAAAGCCAACGTCCAAAAAAAAATTGCAGAGCAGGGGATGGGTTCAAAGATGAATTTCACCGACAAGGGGGGAACCATAAAATTTGCCGCCCAGAGGCCAGAATCAATCATGCAGTCCGGATTCAATTGTATTCAGCTTCCCAGATTCTCAGACATTCTCAGGCCTGATGCACAACAAATCTGGATATGCAACTAACTAATAAAACATGACTGTTTCCATAAAAAATAACAAAAACAAATTTGGATTTGAAGCAAACCCGCCCAGCCCAAACATAAAGGTCACCAGATTCAGTGAATTTTTTTTTTTTAAACCTAGAACTCTAGAGCAGGAGAGGCCAATGAGGAGTGAGTGACTGACCGATTGACGAGGGAGATGAGGAGAGTGAAGACTTCGGAATAGAGGCTGGAACCCATCGCCTCCAGGCACTCCAGAGCCGTGATCTTGGGTCCTGAGGAAACAAAAGTGCTAATGAACAGAGGTGTCCTCTGCGATGCTGGAAACGTGTGCGAGACCAAGCGGGAACTGGGAAGCTTTAGGAGTACGTTTAACGATTGGCTCATTTCAGACCACGAGGGACACGGGCAGAGTGAATAAACTAAGGTTTCCAACGCACCTGAGCCATCCCCGGACGCCAAGTCGTCTGGGCCCTGCCGGAAGGAGGTGGACCTCGGAAGGGAGCCCTTGTGCTGGTGCTTGAATATGGAGGAGGAGAGTTCCTCCAGACTGCAGCCCAGCAGGTAGGCCGCCTTTTGGGCCCATTCGTGGCGTGCAAACTGCTTTCGTCCGGCTGCAAACACAGCACCGGTCCTCCATCAGACCAGCACACCCCAGGACAGTGCAAGACCCAGGTAGCCAGCGGCCCCTGGCTGCAAGGCCTCAGGGACCTGCCTGCCCAACATCTTCTTCTGTCTGGCACTATCAGTCACTATAACCATGTTTGTATGTAAATATTTAACCTTATTGCCATGTTTTTCCCCCATCAAGTATTCCCAAACCTACGGTGATTTTGACCAAGCGACCGCATGCCTGAATTGCAAATCCAGTCACGTGTTGTATTTTTGGCACGGCTTAGAAAAGCACTTGTTTTTCCCGTGGTATCTTGCCCGTGACCACCCCCCATCCGGCACCTGTCCTCGGCAGACTGAGATCAACCTCCAATTTTGTTTGCGTCCGCCGTGCCAGAGACGGCGTCTAATTGCTGTATTAGAAGTCGAACGCGGGCAGGGAAACTGAGCCTGCATTCCACACCAACTCCGTCCAAGGAACGTTGGTACAGAAAACAGAAGCCAGCGTGTCGCTCTGGTCAAAACGGGTGATGGAGAAAACAGGCAGAAAGGAGCCGGCTTTAATTTTCACCGGACAGAACATGAGGACAGGAATGAAAGCTAAAAATCTCTAAAGAGCATCAAATGCTGTGCTTTACAGAAAACATTACGATGCCCCAGTACTGACATGGGGTTGGAGACAACTGCCAGCTTTGGTATGAAGGCAGGAAATTGTAAGGGACAAAAAAAAAAACAGCAACAGTGAAAGACGACAAAGGAAAACAATAAAAATGCTAATTACAGAAGGTCTGGTAATAACGATAAAGGAATTACTCAGGAAAGAGAAGAAAAATATAAGTATGTTTTTTTTACCTTCGTCTGCCTCTGCATTGTAACGGACGGCATGCAACATGCAAGTAAAAACAGAGATGTTAGGGACACAGAACTTCAATCTGCCAAATGGTAATACAGGACGGCAAAGGGAGAACAAGGGCGCGGTCGCACGCACACCCGGACATCGCACCCCGCAAAGGGCAGGTGAACCGAGTGCGCGGCAAATAGATGGGGGGGGGGACTTGTTCGTGTGCTCTGTCTGGGAGGTTCGTTCACATCACATCCGCAAAGATCTCAGAGAGTGGCCGCTTACTGAATGGTCTGACATTAAACGCACCACATATTTTATCTGTGCTCTCTCTCTCTCGTATTTATGGTCTTTAACTGCTATTAAATGGGGGTCTGGACAGGTATCTTGCAAATACCTGTTCTGTCTTTTTCTCTCCGAGAGCTGACACAATGGAGAGGAAAAAAACAACAAAGATCAATACTGCCCCCTACTGGTACAGCCGTATTTGCAACAACAATGGCAAATTTGTTTTGCACAGAAACTGCACGATTTAAACGCGTGTATCGTCATAGCCTCAAATTAAATATTCAGCTCACAGCAGCCGCACGCCGGGGTGGCAAACGTACGCAAATCACACAGAGTTCACAAACAGGGTAGACCGCTGAGGTGTTTTCGCTCCAGCGTAGCTCGCGTGGCGCCGGGATGAGGATGATTCCGTAAACAGGTATTTCCCTTTGATTAAAGAGCTTTAATTGGCTGAGCTTCCCGCTGGAGGGAAAAAAAAAAGGCCCAGATGGAGGGAAAGTGCATAGAGATGGGCCGCCAGACAGCATCACATGACGCCGAGACCAGCGGCAGGCCTTTGTGCATGCTGATGTCCGCGATGCCGCCACGGGAGCCTTTAAAGACCACAAGGTCAGAGTTTGGGGTTCAAAGACGTGCATGCGTATAGCGATAGAGGGCATGGAAAGCAACTGACAGCTTAAAAACAAGAAAAGTTCTTTACCGCATCCATCTATGTCGGAAACTGCCGGAAGGGCGACATTAGAGACTGTCATCACTGCGCTGCAATCGCTCCCTGCTCGGAAAAAAACGCGACCGCCTTTTCCGCACCGCATGCTGCGTCAGGCTCACAATGCATTCGTTGTTCCTTAATTACTTTTGTCCTGCTCTTGTTTGTGTCTTTGGGGTTGGGTTTTTAATTAACTTTGGAATGAGGGTGTCAGTGTTAGAACACGGCTTGGATTCTCCTCCCATATTAATCAAACGCAGGCGCTATGCGTTTCTGACAGGAGCACAACAATGCATGACTCCACAAGCACCCCTCTCGGGTGATAGCGGACAACGGACGAGTTAGTCATTTTGGCATCAAGGAAACCACAAGCAGGAGTAATATATGTCAATAAACATTAGCCTTACGTTCCGATTAATACGTTCAAATGAGAAGGTGTCACTGGGATGGTATAGAACGCTATACAGTCAGTCATCTTGTGTGTGCAGCTTTACAGTTAGACAGTTTACCGCACAGCAGCAGGGTGGGCACAAGGACCCACAAGTGCCTGGGGCGTGGGACATTACCTTTTGTGGCCCCTGCGGCCCCCAGGTGGTATATGGCCCCCAGGATGAGCCACACAGCCTTCTGCTCCTCAGACGAGATGCCCAGCACTTTCATAGCGGCCTGGAGCTTGGTAAACTGCTGGGCAGCCTTCTGCTTGTCCTCAGGCTGTGAATGGGGGGGGGGGGGTTAGGTGGCCAGTTATGTGCCTGCATTTAACTAAAAATATCAGTACCCCTTCACAGCATCTATTTGGACAAGACTAGCATTCCCCTTCCAAACTGTCCCGCCTCAGGAGATGTCATCATTTTCCTTAACATCCCAAGCACGTGGCAGTCAGAGCAGAAAGCCTGCACCCTCGTTCACGCATGAACGGCCTGCCTGCTGGAGTGACACACCTTCTAGCATGGTGCGTGAAGGCAGATCAGATCAGATTCACTGGTATTCACACTGGCGACGCTCGCGGGAAATTACCTTGGACTGAGGCACGATTCCAAAGGCGCTGTTCTCGGCGAAGTGGTTGAAGTGCAGCTCCGTCCTGAGAGGTGAAAGGCGCGGAAAGGGTCACACGGGGGTTTACAGGGTGATCCCTCAAAAGCACTGGGACCGGGGCCTTCACGGCCATCGCCGACGCGGGCCTCCGCCACGACGGCCGCCGTAAAACGACCGGAACCGGCACGGAAAGCTTGGCGTTGCGAAATACGACCCACGCGGGTGTAATATGGCACCCGGCTCGCTCAGCAGGCCCGGGCCGGGTTTCGTCTGGCTGCTCGTATCTTATTTTGGCAGGCCGGGGTGGAGCGGCCGGCCAAGCCCGTTTGGACGGAACACCACGGAGCTCAGGCCTGTGGCCCCATGTGACCTCCTGGCAGGTCTCGCGGCCCACTTTTAGAGGCCAGGTCAGACGGGGCCTGGCGCGGCGGCCGCACGAGAGCCGGATTCCTTCGAAACAATGGACAAGGGCCTGCAAGGCTGGCGAATCGCACACCGACCCACACAGATTCCTGCAGGCGTCGTTCGCGATGGGGGCTCACCTGAGGGTGCTGTCTGCGCCCGCCATCATGTAGTAGAAGACGTTGAAGGTAGATTCTCCCTCTGGGCGTCTGGAGACACGCAGCTTCTCCAGCAGCATGGTCTGTGGGAGGGAAACCAGCCATCAAAACATTGGCCGCTCTGCATCCCGCCGGCTGAAGGTGTAGTTAAAGGGGCATTTCATCCCAAAACTGAAAAAGATATGTTTCAGAGAGGTTTTAGTGCTGCCTATCCATCTAGGTTGTTCTGCTGGGAGTTGCCTAGTTTTATAGGCTGTAGAAATGTCAGTCTTCGCTCAAATATAATGGGAGTGAATGGCATTCTTTATGTGGTGATTAAAGTGGCAGAAAAATACACTTGAAAAAAAATCAACAGCAATGTGTCTTACCAGAAGTCATGACCCGGTTATTGAAGATAACCTGTAGATTTTGTACTCAGCAGATTAAATGTGTGCACTATTTGTTTCTACCAAGCTCCACACACCAACGGTGTCAGTGTGCATAAGATATCGCTGGGGCGCTCCTACTCGCATCCCAGCAGAACAACCTAGATGTGGAGATAGCATTAAGCTCCTCTAAAACGTATCTTTTTCAGTTTTGGAGTGAACTGCTGCTTTAGCACTGTGTACACCCCCGAGTGCTCCAGTGGACACCCCCCCGAGTGCTCCAGTGTACACTCCTGAGCAAAAAAGATATGAGCTAAATCCAAATTGCATAACATTAAGCACTGGCCCATTTTTTTGCCCGGAGTGTATTTGGGCAGTGCATCGGGTTCTGCATGTCCACGTGTGCCCAGTACATGCCCGACGGACGGAGCGGCCCGAACCTGGATGGAGGCCGATGCCACCTGGCCGGCTTGGTCGAAGTCCAGGGAGACGATCTGGGAGAATCGGCTGGCGTTGGTATTCATGGAGGTGGCGCTGTTCCCGAAGGCCTCCAGGATGGTGTACACGGCCTGCCACTTCTCAGCTGCGGGGGCAGGGGGATGACACAGGCGGGCGAAGCGTTAGAGTTAGAGGAGAAGAGCGCCTCGAACCCACCCGAGATGCTTAGCACTGCAGGTTAGACCCAGCAGCGCCTCCCCTCAAGTCCACCGCCCGGACAGATAACTTCCCGTCTCCAAACGATGCAGTTAATCAGCACTGTAGCACTAATTAGGCAAAAAAAAAAGCTAAACGCGACTGAGGCTGTTTGATAAGCTAGGCTAATTAGGGGAAAGCGGAGCCGTTAGGCCGAATGTAATCCATCAGGGCTGCCCGGCGGCCTTCGATTGGCGGCCACCGCCTCCCCATCCTTGTGGGTCCACGCCAGCCCTGTTTGCCCTGAAGTAACCATGGAAACCAGGGCAGGATACAGCAGGGTGGTCCTAAGCATTTGGGCCGAGCAAGCGAGAGGGAGCCTGGGTGAGACACCACGTCCGTCCGTGTGTGTGTGTGTGTGTGTGTGTATATATTTATTAGGTTTATATTACATTGTGGGGACCAATTGTCAAGTCCCCACAAACATCTGTGAATGCAATCAAAAAAATAAAAATGGCACAAGTCTTGTATTTTGTATGTTTACTTGTGACTTGTGACTAAGATTAAGTCCTATCTTTGTAAAGAGAGTAAAAATATGAAAAGCAAGCATGTGTGAACATCGATTTGTGATTGGTTATCACACTATTTCAGACAGCCAATGAACTGCATCCTAATGTGTGGCCACGCCCCCAGTCTCCAGGAAGCCAGCAGACTCCCAGCTCACCAGAGAAGATCTTGCCAGTGCTGCCGGCGATGGAGACCAGGTACTGCACCAGGTGCTGGGAGTTAGTGGTCTTGCCACTGCCACTCTTGCCCAGCAGCACGATGGACTGGTCCTGGCGCGTGGTCAGAAGGTTCCGGTAGGCTGTCTGGGCCACGGCATAGATGTGGGGGGCTGTGTCTTCCCTCCGACAGCCCTTGAACATGTGCATCACCTGTGTGTGTATGTGTAGGGGGGGGGGGGGGTGTCACATTATCAACATGCCGGTTTACCATGCGCATTACATCACCTTCTCTGATGGTGCCAGGGAGTCATCATGGTTTCGATTACAAACCACTGTAAGCAGTATTTTGCAAAAGCTAGCTTGCAGAAATAAAATTTGACCAGCCTTTTTATAGTGTAATCTAATATTGACATGTTACAGTATAATCAAATTCTTACCAGTCTTGAACTGCCCTGTACAGTCTTGGCAACAGACACGGCATACAAATACACCAACGCTGGCTTTCATTTCAACTACAGTTCCGATGTTGGGCTTTTGCCGAAACTGTCAAATACCGTAAGTGGGCTGCAATATGCCCTCCTATTGGCTGTTAGGTTTAAGATATCGCAGTGGCACGTTTCGGTTTGCCATGCAGATCCTTTGAGCAAAGTATAAGGGTCAAATTCACATCATGGTAAAGGCTCTATTAGCTGCTCACCGTTCATCACTTCATTACATTCCCGTTGGAGGACAATTACTTCAGATGGATGACAGTTATCCTGCCCAGACCATTTCCACCCCCCCCCCCCACAGACAGACAGACAGACAGACAGACAGACGCACAGATAACTAAGCACCTACTGTACTTCAGTGTGTGTCTGCGTGATCTTTGTAGAGTTACGGCTATAAATATTCTTCACAACATCCACAATTGTTTTCTTATCAACAAGATAAGTCAAACAATACCTCACCACTTCCTAAAGGGAAGAAGAAGTGGTTACCAGGCTGATCTGCTGTGAAAGTCAGCTTTTTCCGAACGGTTGATTCTGCTTCCATGCAATAGTATGGTAAGCTGTTATGTAAATGCTTCCACACTACAGATTTGGGACATGTCCATTCCGCTACAGAAATAATCAGTGTAACTTAAATTTTATACTCTAACCATCCTACACTGTTAATGGTTCATCCTAACCATCTAAACAAATATCCAAGTTACACTTATATTTTGTACACTACATTGTACTCCTGGGCAGGAGGGAGGCGCTACCTTCTCGGAGTAGATGGAGGGGGCGCTAACAGGGTTGATGACCACCATGCTGGGCCCAGCGTACGTATGGATGAGGTTTCCTCCGTAGCGCTGCCGCAGCGAGTGCATGACGCTCGACTCATTCAGGTACTGGAGGGAGGCGAGGTTCTCTACACGGTCAAATGACGGGGGGTTTGCCTGTGAAGGGAGCACAGGTCACAGGTCAAAGGTCAAATGCCAATGAAGAGTGCCATAAAAGCTACGGAAAAGCAGCTCTGCAACCAAAATTAATCTGTTTAAATCACATGTGATGGAAAATCTTCAGCCAGGGTCTCCAATATGTCTAAATATCCCATATGATATTCTCTGTTCCGATCCCTGTGGCCAAGACAACACATTCCTGACATTTGTTTCCATGTGACCCCTGGCTCAAGCCCCATAATGCAATGCACCTTCCTCTGCTCCGCCAACCATGTGCGCATTCTTCTAAAAAACAGGGTGGTGGACAGGTGCAAACGGCATCTGCTCACCCTGGGGGGGGGGGGGGCTCATCTCACACCAGTCTGGCCAGTCCAAGAACTGAATAAACATCATGGATTTTGGAATCAGGGACTGCACCCTACGGGCCACTCTGACCAACCTTCTCCACGTCATCTTCATCCACGTCCAGTATCGTGCCGTCGTGCTCCAGTTTGACCTTCACCTTCCCCTCTGGCAGGCTGCCCGACTCCGTCTTCAGCAGAGTCGCTGACGAGACCACAGAACAGAGAAGTGAATGGCGTAAATCAACCAAACAATGACTGATAGTTCCTAGTTGAACAGTTACGGTCCATTGGCACACTATACAATTGCAGTATTGTTTCTGCAAGTTAAAAGAGGAAATTTGTAACACTAAAGCAACCAACCAGTACACGTGATAAAAACTGATTTTGTAGCTATATGTGGATCGTGAGGTCACATGATGTGGAGGGAGGCATCTGATAGGCTGGCTGCTGAGGATAATGATGAGTTTTGGGGTGCATGAGATAGGACATAAGTGTGGGACCATTACCCAGGGAGAAGCCATCCTTGTGGACCAGCCACACCTTCTCCGAGCCATACCATGCCTGCTCTGCGGCAATCTGCTCCTCTGTCTTCACCTGTGGGGAGGCCAAGAGTAAGAACCATCAAACACCATGTCCACCGTTTGCTGTCAGACCTCCACGGTCTGGCCTTAATTTCACCACACCCTGTACTGCAATGAAATGCCCAGCAGGGGGAGCCAAACTGCTGG
>JAODJW010000100.1:1341969-1365117 GCA_026777045.1 Hyperopisus bebe
GGGGGGGGGAGAAGGTGTGGCAGGCCTTCCACGAAGGGATCGAAACCCAGAGAGGGCAATTTCAATCGCAATTTCAAACACTCTGCTCCCCCTGAGAGTCACCCATCGGCATAATAGAGGGAAAGAAAACAGACAGGCAACAAAAAATAAATGGAGTAAAACTGAAAATCACAGAGCTCTGGAACAGGCAAGAAGGAAAACTAATAATTAAGACGAAAACCATCTGCACAATATTGCTGCCTGCCAGTCTAGGATGACAGAGGCACTGTGTGCTAAGGGACATAGCTGACCAATATCTGCAAAAGGCTGTTGTTTTTTAACACTGTAGCACTATGTAAATAAAGTAAAAAAAAAAATAAAATTACAAAAAAAAAAAGGCTGAAATATTCAAATCTGAAAGCGAACCACTTGTTACCTAATGGCCTATGAAAATGTCAGTTTAATTTAAGCCACGAGTCAGCATCCCCAAATGACCCGAAGCAGAAAAGCGAGGCAGGAAGTCATTATACCAAATAGCCAAAGAACTCTCATCATTTCCTCCCTCTGCGTTATGCGAGTAGCACACGTTACGGATCAACGAAGGCCGCACTCTGAGGCAGGCAATCAGCTACACTACAGCCATGTGCAGTGTGGGGGAGGTGCTAGGGGGCGGGACCCCACAAGACCCCACCCACATCCATACATGAACCGAGATTAGAGAAGGCCTGCTGCATTACTGAGAGGGCTATGAAAGTCCCCAGTCACACCAGCACAGATCACATCACCACCACACTGCAAAACAGGCCAACCGACGACGTCAATACTATATGACGTTAATCAACGTTCACCTTCTTTGACGTCATTTAGCAGGACACATTATGGCTCAGGCGGAGAGTTAAAACAAGAAGCAGTGAAGCAAACCTCTTTATGGAAATGGAAAAATGCATTGCCATTGTGCGATATAGGGGGCGGGAATGAGAGGGCGAGGACGCGGGAAGTGAATGAGAACAAAAGCACCACTCCGGGACGTCGGAAAACGGGAGTTCATGATACCACTGTAACAACTGCCCCTTCACCAAGCCTCCAGCACATGCTAATTTGGGTTTCACGTAGAAATACAAAAGGCTGAATGAAAGACTGTCAAAGAAGCATCCCGTTTTCCCTGTGAACGAGTTTCCGTTTTATTCCGGGGTGGGTGGTTTTAGCATTCTACATGCACACAGTCTGTTTTAGGGTGGAGATATTTGGGGAGGGGCTAGGGGCACTCCACACACAAAAATAAAACACTGCATGTGACAAAGCACAGCAAAGGGGTGGGTGGGGCAAGGGCAGGAAAATGGGCAGGGGAGGTCAGTGGAAAACAACGCAGGCAGAACCGAGGCCAGACCTTGGGTTGGGCGGCCACAGCGTGGGCCGCCTGAAGGACGGCCACGGGATCCTCATCCACCTGTCCCTGAAAGACGGTAGGAGGTGGGGGGGAGGAATGTAAGAGTCAATATTTAACCCCGAGAGACAGGGAGAAGCTGAGGGGCACGGAATAAATAACAAATAAATGGATAATCATGCATTAAGAAGAGGGCCCAGAACTATATCAACGCCACTAGCTGACATAACAAAATGAGGAAAAGGCCACTATGTAACAAAACGGCATCTTTTGTAAAGTGCATTTGCGCGCATGCATGGAGATACGTGGACAATCTCGAATTCCTGGAATAAAAGTAAGGCACAGAGGTCAACTTGTGTGGAAAGAACAAGTTTCTGTTAATTCCCGTTTGATTTTTAGGTGTTACCAACATAGCAGGGTTAATATAAAATTCCACCACAACTGTTAAGTGCTACATGCAAACATCCTTATATTCCACCATGTAAATCAGAATCTAATGGCTGTACAGAAAAATCACTAAACCTATTAATTCATTGGCAAAGGACTGATTTAACTGGGTTTTGGAGATCTACTTTAAGCAAAACACCAAACATTCCAAGGGCTAGTTTTAAGGATTTCTTGATCATACGTGATGCTAAGCAAAATATCCGTGGCAGATACCTTAGCATTGACTCGTGTTCAGGGGACGGGAGAGAATATACAAACAGGAAGTGAGGTCAGCAGAGTGGGCATGTCAAGTCAGCCATAGGAAGTATAAAGTCACTAAATACTTAGAACCAGGAATATACTACTTAGTGTTCGCAAATCACCTTTGGCCCACAATAAGCGCCGAGGTGCACACCCTCAATCCCACAGGGAGGGCTGTGCCATGCAGTTTGTACACACTGATGTAGGTTTGTGTTCAGACTTACTGTATACAGGACAGAGGACAGCTCCTCTGTGTCCCCCCCTCCCCCAATCTCCTAGCCTCCTTGTGCAGTCAATATTAGTTGAACAGCAAAAATCATACAAGTCACTGATTACTCAGACTATAATGCATCGACATACGGGGTGGGAGGGACCACAACATGTAGGACACAAGCAGGATCTGACCAGTAAATGATAAAACTGATTGCCACACACATTCATCCTTGAGCCAGTTAATTGGGGAGCTTTCCATGAAAACACATCATACAATCACAGATTATGACAGGTGTTGGATTCAGAGAGGGAAAGGTAAGTGGTGGAGGTACAAGCATGTCAGCAAGAAAGAGAGGAAGACAGAGACAATGCAAGGGGAGGAGTTAGTTAAAGAAAACAGTCTTACACTCCAACATGACACGCGCGAGCATACGGCAGTAAAGCCCTGGCAGGGGATGGCGAGAGGCTGGCCGGGCTGGGGTGGGGCATCCTGAGGCAGGTACAGTACCTGGGTGGGGGTGGGCCCATTGGCCACTGGCTCCACCTAGCCACACAGCAGCCACAGCAACAGCAGCAGCAGCAGAAAAGCAATGGGCAGAGAAGAGAGGGAGAGATGAGAAAAAACAGAGCGTGACGGAAAAGTCAAGAAACGGGAGGTGGCGGGTGAATGGCGAAATGTCAGGACACAAAAAGCCTGATGGGAGATGTGCTCCAGTCGCTATTGTGGAAGCAATGCCAGGTCAAATTGGGACAACATGCGACACTTGTTCAATGAGACCTCTGCTGTGAAAGGCAGACAGTCGCAGGAAAAACGCATTTGTGACTGCTGAAGGCTGTTTTAGCTCCACAGGCAAATCGTGAAGCACAACTCTCTCACTGTCATATTTAAAAAAAACTAAAAAAAACAGGGAAGACAGAAAACAATGATGAAAACATTAAAAGAGGCCCCAAAGAAAGCACTGCAAGAAAAGCCCATCAGAGAGAAGAAAGCAGGAGTTAATCAAAAAACCAGTCAAGCCGTAACATCCATCCACTGCTAAGTGGCACAGTAACCTGCAGTCCTTATGGCGACCCACACGGGCCTTACGAATGTTGGATAAACAAGGACAGCCAAGTCCAAATCCTCAAGAATCTCTCCATCCATGCCTGGCTAACTGAGAAGACCAACCTAGACTAGCCAAATAATAATGTGCGTTAATTAACTAATGTGCGTTAAATAATGTGCGTTAAGTAAATAATTTTGCAACAATAAATAAGCCCACGGTTATTCACAAAGAGACCTTTTGGTTGCCAACAAATGCATTGCCAATGGCAGCAGTGAAAATATGTTTGTTATAAAGTATCTAATCACGTATTTATGCATAGGTCCCCGGAAAGAATAAAAAAAAAAAACACTAGGTCACGGAAGGCTCTGAAATGAACATCACCCTCAAGTATTTCACTAGGTTATGCCAGACACTAAAATTTAATGACCCCTGTTGGTGTCGAGTGATCGCGGTAGGGTCGCCTTAAGAAGACTACAGGCTCGTGTGACAGGTGGGCGCCTGACGCCTTCAGGACAAGTGTTAGCATGGCATGGCAGCAAGGGCGTGAAGAAGAGGAAGGAAGACGAAATGGAGGGAGAAGGTAAGATTAGAGAATTACAGGCACATTGAAGATCCTCTCCAGTCGTCTTTGAGCTTCTTCAGTAGGGGTCAGCTGCACCACCTAGAGATCAGATCACCAATATGGATGAAGGCCATTGCCAGCAAGCATGGAACAGTATGCTCCAAAACTTTGCCATCAGGCAGTAGGCGGCATGCGATCGGGAATAGCTGCGATCATCACGCTGCAAAGTGGAACGGCTCAATGCCACAACGGCCCAGACGATCATGCTCCCCTTCGTTTGCGAGCCAAAGCTACAGTGCGGCTCAGGCACCAGCAACTGCACACACACACAAACCTGTTGGGTCAAGGCAGGTGAGACCTGCAGCAGTTTGCTCCCAGAAGAAGAGGTCCTGTCTGGGTCAGAGGCCAGGCGAGGTATTGCCTTCACCTTCGAACAACCCCACAAACACACATACACACACAAACACACAAACCCCAGGTCAGACCAAACCATGTGCTTAGTTAGTAACATTTCCACATTGGAACACAATCACAATCACTTCCTGATGACAAGAAAGCCTCATGGATCTCAACACCAAATACTAGCTGAAGAGCCACTCTACATTCAATGAGGTGCACAGTGTGTAAACGCTAGGGAGTTTGGTCAACGGGGAGGAGATTTCAGAGCCATCAGTACATGTCAGTCAAGAACCAGCACTGAACAATCAGACAACAGAAGGATCAGAACAAAAGCCTATCTTGGGATGACTAGTCACTTTTGGCAGTGAGTTATGTTAAACTGGACACACTTCGTGGCAAAGGTATAGGAAGAAACTTCAAGAACCAGCATGCAAGTGCAAATGTTAGACCTGTCATGTCACAAGTACTGGGGACGCGTCAACTGCATGCATCACTGTGAGTGGTTTAGGATCTCACACCTGCTAAACCGTGCGTGTCTATCACACGTGGAAAACACACTGTACCTCAGGTTTCCTCAGGGATGAGGGTTTGAGGGCAGGTATGAATCCGGGTGGAGGTGAAAGGGGGCTCGGTTTGGCTGCTGGGACAAATCCAGCAGGAGGGGAAAGGGTGTTCACTTTGGGTGGAGGAACAAATCCACCAGAGGGCGTGAGGGGGTTCATTTTCGGTGAAGGAATGAATCCAACGGGAGGAGCAAGAGCGTTTGCTTTGGCAGGTGGATTGGGAGCCGACGATTTTGGGTTTAATTCAGCAGGAGAGGAGAGCACAGAGGATTTGGGAGCAGGTATGTAACCAACAGGAGGGGTGTGGGGAGAGGTTTGGGATGGAGGTAAAGCTTCAGTAGTGGAGAGCAATGGAGATTCATCCTTCTGAGCAGGAGGTGAGGCTAAACTTTCCTCGTCTTTCCCCTCCGGTAGCTTCTGGTCACCCAGCTTCTCTTCCACATGCATAATTCGCGATCGTGGCCGGGGGTCCCTGCTCCGTCCACGGCCCATCAGATTAGTGAGACCAGCTGTGATGTCATCTTTCTCCTCCTTGTTGATCGTGTCATGCTTGAAGTTAAAAAATGGCTTTGCTATCACCTTAGGCACTGCCCCTGGCTTTGGGGGCCCTGTAGCGGGCTTGGCCGCAGATGCGTCCTCCTCGCTGGGCTGCACCTTCTGTACCATCTGCCGGATCACCTTCCTGGGGCCCACACTGTGCTCCTCAGGGCCGTTCGGTGCGCCTTTGCTCCCACTGTCTCCATTGAGAATGGGAGGCTCTGGACTCTTAAAGCGCGAAGGTGCACCGGGTGGCTCGGTGCTCCGGAAGGACGGCCGCCCTCGGGGAAGCTCGGGGCTCTTTCGCTGCTCCTGCTGGGGCTCAGGGCTCTTGGCGCGCAGCAGCACCCGAGCAGGATTCAGGCTGGGCACAGACTGGGACCGGCTGCTCATGCTGCTGTCACTGTTAGACTGCTAGGGCAGCAAGTCGTGTGGGGGTGAACAGAGCTGACATTAGGCAACAGCAACATTCCCTATGAAACAACTGGAAAGAGACAGAGTTCTGGCTCTGCCTTTGTGACAGACTCTCCCATGAGACCCAGACTCGCGCATCATCTCCCCAAGCAGCTCAGTACCACTCAACGTGCCCCAGCTCTCAGACACGTTCAACCCAAACTATGCTACTGTACCATTATACACTGGGCTGCATGTGTTAAATAGACCTCATTACCGCTGCTGTCACCATGGAGCGCAGGTACGGAACACAAGGCAGGGAGAATTGTGAATGGAGAGCGAGTGCGTGAATGAGAATAAGAATCCCGGCAGTCCCGACGTGCTGTTTAAAGACCACGTCCCTACATCAAGGCTGCTTCTGCTTTTCTGGGCAGGCGTATGGATAACCTCTGCACTGGAAGAAATCAGCATCTTTGATTAGCCAACTGTAGTTCTAAGCAGGTTCTGCTGACTAAACTCACATGGCAATTTCTGCACAATGAGGAGAATTTCCATCAGGCAGAAAACTTGGTTTGCTTGAACAGAAAGCTCCATCAATCTACCAACCAGACACGAAGAGCTATCCAGGCTATCGCCCCCAGCCACATGGGCCCAACTTCAGGTCATAGCCTGGGGACCAGTCTCAAGGAATTACACTGCCCACACAGATGAGATTAATGAGGCATGGGGTCTCTTCCCCCGTTGTATTAAACAAGGCTGTGATTGGCAGCGTACCATGATCCTACCCAACCTGACTTCTAATAGGATACTGGATCTGGGCCACCACTGCTGGTTTCATCCACCCAACCCAACTCCCCAAGGATGAGCAGGCCTGCCATTTCCAAGCCCAGGTTAAGAAAACCCAACTTCTTCAACTTTAGAGCAGTTTCCGTCTGTAACAGACCTTCGCCTCATTCTGCTTTACAATTTCTTACTGTAATAATTATCCCAGCTTGAAATTAGGCCATACTTAAAGTCGATACCTACTCCTCTCTGAAATCAAAGTGAGTGATGATAAATCAAATAAGAACTGGGTGAGTTCCATTTCCAGGAAACGCTGTTGTAGTGGGAATTGGGTCCCACTTGGGTCCACTTCAGTAAACAGAAACTCCTACACAGTTAGCCTCTCAAATGAATTTTCCTTCAGCATGTCTGGTTGTGCTAATTCAGAGACAGGAATCAACATCCCCACCCCGCCCCCCCCCTTCCCAACACGCATACCAACAGCCGCACCTGTTAAACAAATAAGACTTCCGAAACCTGTAATCATTTTCAAAGGCAATTAGGCAGCTATTACAGAGATGCCACACAGTAGCGTTCCAGGCTTTTGTTGTGCAATTATGCATAACTATCCATGACACCGCGGTCCCCTGGCAGGGAAATAATCGCAAGGCTCCTATTCATTCCTGTCATTCTACTCCGTTTGGCAAGTCTGCCTCAGTACCAGTCCTAGCTTAAACTGGAAACTCACATCCGTGCAGTTTGACCCAGCTAAAGTTTCAGACACATTCAAACATCGTGACCAAAAGTACCCTAAACCCAACCACACGCTGGGTGCCAGGCACTGACTATTGGACACTTACATTCTCTTTGGAATTCTTGAGGCCAGGCTTGGTCTCGTCTTTGACCTATAGGGGTCAAAGTGGAGAGGGTCTCGGGTTAAACCCGGGTACCAGTGGACAGGAGGTTAGTAACATTCTGGGAGGGGGGGGGGGATTAATGCACATTCCCATCTGCAAGCTGGAAGCTGAATCAACCTGGCGACGTGAAGCGGGGGGGGACCATATATCTGGAGAGCACCAAGCAGCATCAGGTGTCAAAATCAGGGTAATGCCACCCCCCCCCCTCAAAAAAAGACAGCAGGAGCTGCCACATTCACACCCATCTATGACCACCCATACACAAACATCAAGCTTCAAAAAAGACACATGGGTTACATAAGTGCTTGTGAAAAGTCTATTATTACACATCAAGCCGTTACTGAGAAAGACAAGGGTGACATAAGACAGCTGCTGTGCATCAACATTTCCTCAGTCCATATGCTCGCAACGGTTCTAAGCGGGCCTTCCCAGGACTGATCGGTCACTGGAGGAGATACACAGCTAGGGATTATGCAGCGTGGGGAGGGGGGCATGGCTACAAAATGGTATTCAGCACTCCGAGGCCGAAGCTGCACTGTGAAGGGGGGTGTTAAGCATGCCTGCACGCAGACACATGCAGACGCACGCAGACACACGCAGACGCACGCAGACACACATGGCACCTTGAACAACACTTCCCTTTTGCTCCCAGAAGGAGAAGCGCGATGAGAACGCCATGATGCCGGGTCTCCTGTCATGGGCTGAGAAGGAGATGGGAGAGAAGGCGGAGGGGCAGGGAGGAGGACGTGCAGCTGATCACGGACTGATGGACGGATGGGGTGGCGGGGAGCTTCTGGCACGAGGGCCTAAACGGGCAGGCCAGTAGGACCACACAACGCCACAGGAGGGGTGAAACGGACAAGTCTGAGGTACAAAGAGAAGTGGAGAGTGGGGTGGGTGGGTCACAGCAAGGTTAGGACATGGGGACACTGGTCCACTCTTATCATCCAGCTGAAAGAGGAAAGTGACCGTGACCAGGTGACAGCCACTGACATGGAAAATACACTCTAAGAGTGTAAATACACCCTTTAAGGGGCTTGACATCAACCATCACAGGAATGAGAGGAAGCCAGTGACAGCCAGTGAAAGTCCATGTGGACACGCAGCTGAGGGCGCGACAGCCAGTATCGCTGCCGGACCGATTAAGCCGTTCCCCGCCATGTCACCCTGATAACAGAGTGGATGAGAAGCAGGCTTCGAGGGGGGCGGGCGCACCCCCCGAAAAAGCAGAGCTATTCCCTCTGGTGGGGTTTTGATTAACATAACGTCTAATGAACCTCAGACAGGGGGTCTGACATCCAGACAGGGGCTGCTGAAGCTGAAGCTATGTTGTCCCGGCCCCCCCCCCCCACCCATCCCCCCGAGGACATGACATCACAGGAGGCGAGTGCCCAGCTGCCGAAAGTGTGACGCTGGAGAGGAAGGCCGCCACCCCTCATAAAGCCCCAATATAGGACTGTGACTGCACTAAAATGACTCACCCGAATCGACTGGATAAACAATCATGAACACCTAACCGCTATCCATTAAGATGACATCACAACTCGCCCGGTTGGTCCGGTTTGACCACACAGAGGTTACCATGGTTATGCAGCTGGGTACACAGCCCAGGCTTGGGTGACAAACATCCACTAATTCCTTATAGCATGTCAGACTTGGCACCAACACACCCTGAAGTAATCGCTGAAGCTCTCATTTCTTTTCTGTTCTCTCACCTGAATCTTTCACTTTCATTCCTCACTGTCCTCCTTGTTAAAACTCCATTCCCTCCCCCAAATAAAGTCCCTATTCCTCCCTCCCTCTCCCCTGTCATGTGACTCTGCACCCGTATCTCGGGAGTATTTATCAGTCTCTAGAAAGATGCGAGAGACCGGGAGATGCTGGTCCAGTGACTGCAGGCGAGCTAACGGCAGCCAGCTACGCTTGGGCTGACATGGACCCTACCGCCATGATCATATTGAACGGAGTTGAACGGCAGGAAACCCTACGGCTGGAAAACTGGCAGCAGGGCCATTTAAGGCCGGAAAGCGTTAGTCACAGTGCCCACTGGAGTCTCACCTCATTTCGACAGCAGACCCGCCCTTGTGCACAGGGGACAGCAAACCATACCAGAAATAGGCTCCATCCTTCGCCACAGTCCAGAGATATTTAAAAAAAAACAAAAAAAAAAAAAAGCACGCACAAAGCTCACTACCACCTCCCTTGGGTCGACACAGATGCACGGGCAAACCGCCGGGTAAGAAACGCTCACCCCAGTGGTGCACGACACGCAAAACGGGTAACACTATCAGTGATCACAGTGGCAGCCCGTAGTCAGAGTCAAACAGACACGTTGCTGTCTCCGGTGCAACCTGCGACTCTTTCAAAGCTGCAGATGCCGAAACTCTGCGCTTTCACTTCCGCTTCTGGTGGAAACAGACCCGAGTCTTTTCCAAAACACACACGGTCGGTGAAAGTTTTGCAGCTTTCCGCTAATCGGGGGCGCGGACAGAACCCGACCCGAAAGATCGTACTTCACTGCCCCCCCAACATCCCCGCAAAACTACACCACGGGGAGCCCCACCACCACACACCAAAGTTACAGAAACGACAACCTACCGTGGTAAATTAAACAGCGGGTTCATACCCCCCCCAACTTAACTCTTTCCTCTCCAGCTACAAACTGACTGAGCAAAATGGCAGCTGGGCTCCACTCAGCACCTCCCCCACACCATCCCCAGCGTCAGCCCTAAAAATAGAGGCAGGCAGAGCGGGCATGCGGCGAGGCAGCCTCCCTGCCCCCGGCCGGGGCAGCGTGCGGCAGGCCGGACCTACGCGGGCGCCTGCCTGTTCTCTGCTCCAGTATTCCAGCGTCAGTGGCGGAGGATGGAGGAGTAGAGGTCCGTCACCTCGCGTCGCCGTCCCGGGATCACACCTCCGGCTATGTGCCCTTACCGCAGCAAGTGAAGGAGTTCTGGGGTCAAGCCAGGGTAGGGGCCAGCGGCAAATGAGAGGAAAGAAGAAGAGACAGACAGAGCGGGAGAGCGAGAGAGAGTAAGTGAGAGAGCGAGAGAGAGAGAGAGAGAAAGAGCGAGAGAGAGAGCTCACATCACACACACCAATACGGGGTCCCGTCTGAAGAGGGTCGGGAAAGGTGATAGGCCGTCGGGCTGTTGTTATTCCTGACGCTGCACCGAGGGGGGTTGAGGGCAGCTGCAGGGGGATGGGGGGGTGGTTAAAAATAGGTCCTATACACCAGCGCAGGCACCGCTGCCACCTCCGGGAATTTGGAGCTCCGTGTCTGCAGTTGCCCCCTTCCTTCAGCCGGCGTGCCGATGCGACAGAAGACGTACGCTGGCTGGCGTCCCTGCCTGCACGCCCGAGCGTTTGGGAATCTGATTGTACAACGGGCACCGCGGTTACTGTGCACCTCGAACCCGAATAGCCAAGAGAAGCTGAGCGACATGGCAGAGGGGTGAGGGAGGAAATGACAGCGATGGCGAGCTTCCTCCGCACTATGGCCGAGTTCCTCGTCACGCGGAGGAAGTGTGCGGCGAGGCATCGCCCGTCTCTGCAGCAAGACCCGACTCTGGAACAAAAGGCGAAGGTGCAGAGGGGCAGAACACTACACACGTTCAAAACTACGACCGATAACGAGCTGCCGAGATCACAGCCTGCGTCCAAAAGCAAAAATCTAACCTTTTAGTGGCCGGGGAACAGATTAATTACCATTTCAGGCTCTAATTATCTATGCAAATGAGACTTTGCGTATAAGTGAGCAAAGGCCTAAGTGGATTTCAAGCTAAAACCACAGAGATTGACAGCCGGGTCCTGGGCTTATACCTACCAAGTAACACTGGAACTGCAAGCTGCGAGTCTTATTAGGGTTCCGCCATGCATGGTCTGCTTACACTATTATAAAAATACAGTCAGGACAGGCGAGGGCAATTTTATACAAGTGTCTCTGCGCCATCAGTGCAGAACTTTTACATGGAGCTCTATGTATCACAAAAAAAAAAAAAATGGGGGGGAGGAACTTAAACTTTGCACTCCCCCACTCTCAGACAGCTGCGTCCTGATCAGACCTGCCCGCTGTAGTATCCAAGAAGCTGGTCAGAGTTGGATATTTGAGATCCAGAAAGCAAAAATCTAGACCAAGATTTCGTTTCAACCGACTAGGTGAGTATAAAAAGTCACAGTCAGAGTGCTCAGCCGGTTGGTCTGGATTTTTAATTTCTAGGCCTCAAATGTCCACCTGTGAAGCTGGCCACCCTAAGGGAGCCCCTGGCCTCCGCAGCTGTTTGTCCAGGCCGCCGTGAAAGGCAGGAGCCAGGCTGTGCGGGTGTTTCACAACACCTATGCAGTAAACCAGCAGGGCAGACGGAAGAGTGACTGGAACACAGTGACTCAGCATAGCCGCGGGTCAAAAACAACGTCCTCCCCCAATACCACACAAAGCTTAATTAATGGAGTTCCAGGTAATAGCACAGTTTACAGCTTCAAAAATCCCATTATCAGACAAGAACTCCCTTTTGCTCCTTCCTTCATTTCTCAAAACAAACCGTGCCAAAAACAAACCTGGTCTGTCGCAATACCCCTTATACACCACAAGGGGGCACTGTGCATTCTTTCCCAAGTTCATTCAGACATTCACTGACGCATTCACTTGCTTAAATGCGCCACATGGGGGTGCTCAAAGCCTTGAAATACCTCTTTGTTCAGTGTTTACATAATGTAGCACAGTACCAGACAATACGTCTAAGCCGGTCTTTCTATGTCTTTTGAAATGGATTAACAGGGCAGCAAAAAAATGGACAAAAGATATGACCAAATCAGCAAGTCGCAATACTTATTCTAAGTAGAAGAATGCACATATTATGTAAACGATAAAAAAAAGCAACTGACTCACACGTCACGTGAAATTGCATTATGGGAAACCAAAACAGACTGGAATTGTTTTGTTCTCTGAGGAGTAACATAGGGGACAGGCGAAGGCCTTGAGTTCACCTCTACATGCGCAGCACGCTGACCACGTGTGACCCAGCAGTCCCAAGCACCCAACAGATGCCCAGGTGAACCTCATACTGCTTCCTAACGTGTCAGAAAAATCCAGCTGAACCGCAGCAGAATTCCGCAGGGGGGTAAAAGCACGGCCTCTCGTTGACCTAAAGGCCAGCGTTTCTGCAGTGTTTTTTTTAAGCATCCTATAATTAAGCTGCATTACAAAGGGTTTTACAGACATCACACAGTGACCTTGAGGACTCACCTATTGCTACTGCACGGCTTACAAATTCACACACCCATGCAAGTGGATATTTAACTGAAACAGGCCTGGGCATCTGGGACCATCAGCCCCCCAGCCATGTCAATGGGACGTGTGCGGTCCTGCAGACAGTTTTGTTACTGTACTCCCAGCCCACTTGAATACTTAAAAAAACCTGAAATGCAACATTATCTGCATGATCAGTTAACAAATAGCCGCTAAATAAGGTTTGCTTTGCCTTTGTGGTAGTAGAGGCTTCTACCTTAGGCTAATCCTTGCACCCTGTTCCCCAGCAGGGATGTTATTTCATTAGTCTGTTGGATATATTTTACTATATGCAGTTTACATTTCAAGTCAGCTGTAAGCAGGTTTTGCTGTGCCTGCTAGCAATTCTGGATGCTAAATGGTCAGAATAATGCTGGTGCTTATACTCAGTGTCCAGCATACAATTCAGAAGAGAGGTGCTTGTTTACTCAGTGTATAGAGACCGATTTCCCAAAATTCCCAGCATTGGACAGCAGAAGGAGGACACAACAGAACAGAAAAGTTGGCACAGATGATACAGGAGGGGGCATGTCTGGCCAGGCCTGTCGGGGCAGGCCGCAATACCGCTGTGCCTCACACGGACTGATATGTCCGAGTAGGCGTGGCTCCGGCGAGGCCGACGTAGGCCTCATGATTCAGGGAAGGGCTGCCAGGCTGCATGCGGGGTTACTAGCCGTGCCCTCAGCCGCGGTTTTCCTCAGGACCGCTGGGAATTTTATCGGCGGGAGGAGCCTTGGCAGGGAGACACCCCGGCAGGAATGAACACGTACGCACACGTCATGCAGCCTAAGTTGCATCGGGTAAGGCGATTAAGCCTGATCCCAGACGCGGCCGCGACACAATGCGGCTCTGTGCGCCTGCCAGGGTGATGGTGCCAGCCTGCCTGCCCGCCCGCCCCTGACCCCAGCCTCACACGCTACGCACTGCTGACTGCAGGCTAACGGCGCCCTCTAACTGCTACTGACCACCGTGTCGAGCCCACAAACGTCACAATCAAAGGAATCTGCAGGAGATTCAGGCAGGATGGGGAGGGGGCTTTATACAGAGTAAGGACTAGGAGTCCCGCCTGCATCAGGCAGCTGGTAAAAGAACAGACAAGACACAGGAGGGGGCAGCTCCTGATCTCCCCATTCCACACCATCCGCCCACCAGCCCTGATCAAAGAGGAACGTTTCCACCCTGCCTCTGTGCCAGGAGTCAGCAGGAGCTGTCAGGCTTGATCAGCTAAACTGTCAGCAAGGGCGACGCTGCGGAAACACGTATAAATGCAGAAACACAGCATCCCCACCCCCCTTATGCAGGACTGGGGGGGGGCGGTCTATTCTTAGCTCTGACGAGAATTAAATCAGAGTGCCTGTGTCACCGCTCGGTGCCGATGCAGAGCGACGGTGCCGGAGAGGTTCAGAGGAGGAACGCCGAGGTCTGAGGTCCAGAACCTCACCCAAATGGAGGGCATGCGTTCAGCTGGCCGTCACAGGGTGGCAGGGGGATGCGCAGACAGAGAGGAGAGAAGGGCAGGGGGATGCGCAGACAGAGAGGAGAGAAGGGCAGGGGGATGTGCAGACAGAGAGGAGAGAAGGGCAGGGGGATGCTCATGGGTGGAAACAGACACGTCAGGGTCTAAGACGACGGCCAGGAGCATGCAGAAGCCACACATGGCCAGCAGAAGGAGGCGGTCAAACTGAGGGAGGAGCTGAAAAACTAGGAAGAGGGCTGCCTTACCAATTATCAGCACTCCCACCCAGCTACAGACTGACATCTGGGGAAGTTCTTCACACTCCGAGGGGAGGCCTCTTCCACCACCCCCATGGTGGGCAGTGTGCTCTCATGGTCGGTCTGTGACACTGGAGCAATGGGTCAGTAGCCGGCGCCGGATGAACAGACGTGGTGGCGAGGCCCTCCGGGCAGCCGCCAGCCGTGATGCACATGGGACAAAGGCTAGCATTTAGTCAGGAGACGAGAAGGTGGGGTGAGGCGAGGCTCCGGCGGACCTTTCACCCCCGGCAGCGGATCGAAGGTCCTCAATAAATCAGTCAAGTGACACAAGGCTGTAAACCCGCCACCGGATGAGTTACTGTCTGCCGTCCGCAGACATCAGCAACAGAGCTCAATCCCCACTGACAGCCACTCCCTCAGTGAGGTCCGCATTGATCTCCGGCTGACGGACTCCATCGACCGGGCTCGGGATTCCCGATGCGATGGGGCCGCCTCCCCCTCCGCCGGCCACGTACTGCATGAGCCAGCGCGTGACGCAGAGCTGATGTTTACAGAACCGTCAGGCTGAAACGAGCGCTGCTCAATCAAAGGTGTCCGAGTCAGAGCCAGAGTCAGAGCAGAGTCAGAGCCGAGTCAGACTGTAAATGATGCTGCTTGGTGTGCAGGCAGCGACCAGCCCAGCTGCCGAATAAACCTGATTTCAACTGTATAAACCAGTAAAAAGTCTCTCTGGATGAACTTAAGGTAATTAGCCAAATGTAACGGTCTGCTTGAACACAACCACCAGCTGAACTACCCTCCACCCTATTTTCAGGGTCACGTTCATGAATTTTTTCCCCCACATATTATTTTTACTTCCACATTAACCACCTTCACACATAATTTAGTAGAGCGCTGAGGCTGACTATCAAGCCAAAAAAGTGCATATCCATCTGTATCCTGTGGGCTTGGACCCTAACCCAGGCAGCTTACTGCACACGACACAAACACACTACAGAAGAGCCAGAGATGAGAAGCCTACACTGCATGTCTCTGGAATGTAAAAGGATTCTGGGTGCCTGTCTGTGGACTTCATATTTAGTACTGGACTGACCACATGCACATAGATCTTCAGCCGACCTTAATAAGAAGGGCAGGCTTCCCGCAACATTGTGCAGAATAACCCACCCTACCAGTGTACCGCCGTGACCTGGGCTAAATACCTGTGGCTGAGGAGGCAAGTAGCGTGTCAGCTGGGGGGCAACTGGAGGGGGGGGGCAAATGGGCACAGATGGGAGGGCATATGGATATGTAAAGAGGTACATGGATATAGACGGGTAAGCTGGTGGAACAAACGGGGACAGGGTGTCCAACCATGGAGGAGGGGGGTCGTCTGGGGTCCTACAGATTCAATCTATGTCGGGCGGGGCTACAGTGGGTGGGGCTAATGTGCCTGCTTTAACCCAATGGGAACCAGCAGAGTAGTCAACAGAAGATGATTGACAGCACAAAATAATCCAACCTACCATTACTCAACACCCCATTTCTCTGATCTCTGATCTTTTACTATGTAACAAAAGAGCCCAGTAGCCAGCAAATCAGGCTCACCTGTGCTAATGACATTAAACTAAATGATGTCGATATAAAATTGGCACAGGATGTAGACATTACTGAAAAAAACCTAATTCAAGCAACAAAAAAAACAGGCACAAGTGTTATATTAATGATGTTCTCAAACTAAAATGAACTTTAATATATTCTTATAGGCCTACAGCTAATAACATGTTAATTACCAAATGTTATGGGTACAGAAGACAGTGGCTCATCCCAGTAGCTGCCATTTACACCAATAAAGACTTACACTCTTACACTCTTACACTCTCAGCTCATACACTGAAGATGCAGATGAAGGCGCAGACCTGAGCCCGTCTGCGTGTCATGAGTGTAACCGTATCCCACGCTGCCCTGGGGGGAAAAATGCCGAATGCCGTCTGCCTGACAGATTCTCGGGCATGCGGGAACAGGCCAGCCCGGTGACATCATCAGAAACACACAAACGGCGTCGAGGGAGCGGCCGTTTCCCCAACAAGCCCAGGGGGCAGCAGCTATACCAGCACGTTTCTGGGTGTGACAACCTGGCTGGGGAGGGGGAGGCGGGGCCAGGGACAAGTCCTGCCAAATGGGCCACCCCTGGGCGGCTAGAGTACATTTATACATGGCATCGCCCATCCTGGGAGGGTGTAGTGCCACATATCATAGCTACAAAATTCCCCCAAAAAGGGCTGGTCCTGAATGATGTGAGAGGTCCACACACACACACACACACACACACATACACATAAAGGCATCCCACATGTAATGGAAATCGGACCTGAAATACACAAATCATCAGGTAACACACCAAAAGGCTCTAACGTGTCTTCACCAGACACAATGAACTGGCAGTGGCAGTTCTTTGCAGCAAAAATTTAAAAATTTAAAAAATTTAAAGTAAAAAAAACAAAAAACCGTCATTCAATGGCAGGGGCTTTGCTCCGGAATTCAGGATCCATGACCGGCTGTGTCCCATTTGTTGCCTAAGAGAGGCACGAACCGTACGGAACGTTCCACGCGGCGCATCGCCAAGGCAGCCGTGCTTCCTCCCCAAACACCACACAAACCCCACTTGGGAGAAACCAGTTACCAGTCCACAGACTTACAGTTTTGGGGAATGGGAATTCAGGTACCGCATTCTTTGTAATAGAGGCCCGAGTGACAGAGACGATTCTCAGAACACCGAAAAAGAACAGACGCAGCACAAAAACGAACAGCGTTTGCTCAATGTTTGTGCAAGTGTCTGCGCCACTTGACCGCCCTCGTTCCTCCCGCCACATCCGTTCGGAGAGCAAAAGCCGGCATGGTGCCGGGGCCTGATCCCCTGGAGGAGACAGCCTCCGAGTGCCTGTTACCAAATAAACACAGGAGACCTTATTTATATGAGAGCCAAGTTCTGCAGCTTCCCCCAGAGGCAGCCAGGCCGCCCGCCATGGTTGCTTTTTGCCGGTTAGCAGCCGAGGCCGAGAGCCAGAGTACAGAAGTGTAGCCCGCAGCGGACAGCTGACGGAAGCTCGCACTGGGGGGCGCCACTGCTCGAGAGCATAACAGACGTCAGCTGCTTCCGCAGCCCTATGTGGCAACAACTGGAGTTGGGACGCGCTTACATAGAGGGGCTTAGTTACAGCATGTGCCCGCTGCCCCAAGCTCGACACCCCCGGTCACTCATTCCAGACCGCCGGGTGAAAAATTGGACTCCAATGAATGATTTCACAGAGTGATGGAAGGAAATCTCCGGACAATGTAGATTAATATGACTATAGCGAGTCTTTCTTGCAGTACTATCATTTAAACACTAGGGGCATCAAAATACACAAATTCTCAATTCACTAAAACCCCATTTTCCATGCATTTCAGAATTGCATTACACTCTAGCTATTGAAAGCACCCACGGGTGGAGTGTGCCTAAGCCTTCAGTGGACACAGAATGTTTCTCGTTGCCTACTAAGAAAACAAGCGGCGCACGCAACCAAAGCGAGGGATCCAACAGCTGCTGCACTACAGCGACGCCATTATCTTTCTGCTGCTCCTTAACTCCTCTCAATAATTAACAGCCTTGGTACAAGCGACTGCGTCCATTGCATGGGGTCCGTCGCCCGCTGGGGTTTATGACAAATGATCCGTGCTGTAAAGCCTGTAAAAGAATATCTGTAAATGCTAACAGGCATGACTTGCAATCATTGCAGGCTGGGGCAGAGGTAGCATTCACTTTTCATGGATCCACAGAAAACTGCAACGTCACTGCGGCATAGACTCAACGAGCAATTAAACGCATTCCACCTCTCATTGACAGGACCCATGACCCAGAGGCATAGCTCCTCATGGGAGCACAGAGGCAGTCAAGATGCACGTACACAAAACAGATTGGGAAGCGTCTCTCCGCTCTGCCTCCAAGGCACTCTTTAATTGGCCGACAGCTGACAGACAGGGTCAGCCATTGGCTAATGGTGCAGACTCCTGCCGGTGATAATGGCCGAGTATGCACTGGTGGACAGCGGCAACCAAGCTCATACTCCTAGAGTGATCCATCTCCCCTGAGCCCTCAATTCTCACCACAACGGGAGCGAGGAGGGATTCTTCTTACGCTCTAACCAACTTCCTGCATTTTTATGTAAAAATGAGCTAGAGGAAAACACTTTGTGTATGAAAGGCCACAAGCTACTCAACCGTTTCCTCTAACTACTACTAAAACCCCAAAAATGTTTACCAAACCCTCATACATCATAACTTAATGCAAGTTTTAAAAATTCTATATATAGCTTCAGTAACCAAAAGTCTATGATAGCCATTTAAGCCTTTACTAATGCTTTGTGGCAATGTAGTTTTGAATCCTCTAAAACACTGCAGGAAGGTCCCTTACGAATCTTATTAAATCGCATAACTGGTCCCCCATGCCCCCGATGTTAGAGAGCTTACTGTGGATCAAGCAGCAACTGCCTAACTGTAAGACAGTATTTAGCACAATTCACCACGCGTTGACAAATACTTCGCAACCTAACAAAAATGAACGACACTTCGGCAAAGGCTTCAGCCACCATTGCAAGCACCAGCGATCAAGTAGCCAGCTGAATAAAAATGTCTCTGGATCATCATAGATAGGGGGGGAAAAAACACCTTCGTGTAGTGGCAGGGGGCTTATGAGGTGAAAGACACAGGATTTTATACCATAATGCTAACATTATCTTAGATTCAATCAAGGTCTTAACCTTCCCTGTGAAGAGATGTCTGGGGTTATCCCGATATTTAACGGCACCTCAGACTGGCATCTCGTGTCACCCTTTAGTTCCTGAAATATGCTCCAGGCACGTGGAGACCCTGTACTGCATAAACTCTTATGAAAGATCGATGAACAGATTCAATGGTCTATTACACACAGGGTCGGGAAGGGATTCCATAGTGAACGTTTCCTGCCTCCAGCACAGGGGTGGGAGAAGGTTATGAAATAAATGGCAAGCAGGCATGTGCAAGCGTGCGGTGTCACGTGGCGGTTGTGCAAGGTAGCAACGCACAAGAACTCCATCATCACGCAGCAATAAAAAAAAGCATTGTTGTTCATCGCCCGGTGTTGCGGCAAGACCTAAAATCCAAAGGCACTGACACCTCCCAGAGGCAGTCTGTTGCCATGGGCATGACAGGCTGGGTCCTTTCAAAAGGTCACAGATACATTCCGCTGATAGAGCGAAGCTGGTTTGCCTACAGGGTGCGGCTGTTGGGTACACAAATGGAAAGCAATCCATACACCCGCATCTGTAAGGGCAGCGCAACTCCTGTATTCCCTTCTGCAGCCACTGGCCAAAACCTAGTTGCCGTGACTTCCTTGTTACTCACAATCACACTCTACACCTCTTGGAGCTCTAGTTGGCCTCCTTTCCAGGATGCTGGCCCCTTCAGCAAGCTCGCCAGCCTCAGCCCAATGTAAAAATCACAGCATAAGCTCCAGTTGCCATGTTCATACTCCTCATCTGAGAACTTTATCTACAACAGGATGCGCAAACCTCTCAAAGACAGGGAAAACAAAATGTCTGCCAACAAAGAAAGAGGTATGTGGAACCACAGAAGACTGCAAACGTGAGACACCAGGAACATTAGCTGCTCCTAACGGCCACTCTGGCCACACCAGCTCTTGATAAAAACCACAATCTCGGCAAACTGCAGGAAAAAGATTAACCCGATTCCGAGAAACATTCGATACCCAAAAAACCCATTCCATTCAGCAGTTTCATCCTGAACACTTTGTATTTGCAGAGAAAATGCAAATTCACCCGAATTATTTACTTGAGTTACAAAGAGAATGACTCCTAGCAATTAAAAAAAAAGTGGCACCAGGGACAGACCAAAAGCCCAGCTTCCATAAAGGTGCACATACGTACAACTTAAAGAAAAAAGGCAATGACCTACGGAGGAAGGAACAACTTGATAATAGTTTTGGCAGTGGATGGTCTACACACGACACTCAATTGTAACCATAGTCCAGTTACTTTACAAAAATTAAACACTATGCAATTCCGTAAATTCCAAAACAGCCACAGGCATTCCAGGATTCTCCAGTCAATGGCCTGGCGTCCGTTGCACTGCTGAAGGCAACACAGAATTGTTTCAGGAGCTGGTGATGATGTATTTCCTACAGAGAGGTCTTGGATTAATTGGAGGAAAACCAGGCTGTACATATACTTGGGTTATAAATCTTGTTTTTCTGATGAACCCGTCTACGAGAAACAGGGCTGAATGGAAAGCCTGCACTTATCGGCCAATATCACTCAGTGGTATGTATGCATATGAGGGAGGACACTTCACTTTGATTTATAAATGGCTAACATCGTGGAAACATGCTCACCCCCACTTGATCCTTCAACACAAAATTCACTGACTGGCAGACTGACCTCACAGGAACGTGGTGAGAAGGAATGGCCATGATTTACTACCCAGAGGAGCACCCTCGTGTCACGATAAGCAGAGTCAGGCAATGAGGAAGGATTGAAGATTGAGGCATCAGTGGGATATAGCTGCTGTAGCTCAACCAGCAGAGCGCTACGCTAAAAACACAAGGGCCGCAGGCTGAAAACTCAGAGAGCACACCAATTATAACCCCTTCCTCTACTGTAATTCAGTCAATGCCCCCCCCCCACAAAGGCCTAAGCGCTGAATCCACACAGACTTCATTAACGTCACCTGGTAAATGTTTGAGTGCGAGAGGCTGCGAGGGTTCAAAGCAGTAAAAATGGGACAGCACTCTGGAATGTTACCTTGACAACACCAAAACATGTTCCTTACTATCTTGAGTTTAGGACTTCTTATTTTAAGATTTGCACTTTCTTCATGGCCAAGGCACTTAAGGTGCAGACAGTCTAATATGAACTTGTTCTAGCATCATGCCTTGAGATAACTGTCAAATAATCAATTTACTCTTTGTTGTCAAAACAGCATCATTACGCAAAAACTAAAAGAAATGGTATGTTTTCTTTTTACACTTACAGGCTTCCCCTGGTAATCCCATGTTTCACGTCACAACGCTAAGAACTGTGGGTAATTCCCTCAGGCAAAATCTGCAGAAATGTGGACCTAGGGAAAGTGTGCATGAAGGGCTCAAAATGTCTGCAACATGCACTTGGCGATTTGACAGTGGGACAGCCCTAAGTCCTCATGGACTTAGTGGGAACATGCCTCAAAGTCATTGAGCCCATAGAGTGGACACTGGGACTGGGCCAGTCAGTAAAGGGGTGAGGAGAGAGTGAGAAAACTAGGACGAGAAACTCAGGGGAGAGGGATTCAACCGGTGGTCTGAGAGGAAGCAGCAGGGCTACAGCTGGACAGGGAACGAAAACATGTTCTCACGACATTGATGAAAGTTCCATCCTAAGAGGAAGTATCACCATTCCGAAAAGCTGGAGTTGCTCAAGGCGTTTGCCTCTTGTCTACTGCAGCCAGTCACCTCGTTCCATTTTTAACCACCGGCCTAATCGACGAATGTAAAAACCTCAGAGAGGAAGCTGGCGTAAGCTCACAGATGACAGGAAAGATCAGAAGGTTGAAAAGGGAATCAAAGCAGATGACAGGCCGGCAGCACACGGCTACAGCGGCACGGGAACACAGCTCCCTAATTATGTACGACCAAATCCATAATGCTACCAAATTACAATTTCCCCAGCACTTACATCTGACACCGCAGCATGAGGCAACAATGACTGGCCAAAGCCATCCTTGCCATGAGAGATCTACCAATTTAATGTAATGTACCAGACAGACACCAACAGCTAGAAACAAATTCCTTGTGTGTGCCACACATACACACTTGGCCAATAAACCTGATTCTAATTCTGATTAATACAAAGGACCATTTAAGTGAAGCTCTGTCCATCTGACAAGCCTTTCACCACAGAGGGCAAGCAATGGGACGGCATGGTGGCGCAGGGGTTAAGCACTGTTGCCTCACACCTCTGGGGCGGGAGTTTAAGTCTCTGCTAGGGTTCCCTGTGTGGAGTCTGCATGTTCTCCCCGTGTCATTGTGGGGTTTCCTCCGAGTACTCCAGTTTCCCCCCACGATCTAAAAACATGCTGAGGGTAACTGGAGTTTACCAAATTGCCTGTAGGTGTGAATGGTGCGTGAGCTCGCCTGTCCAAGGTACATGACGTGTTTTTTTTTAACAAATAGCATTCCTGTCTTACATGGCCCCAACTGGTCCACCAGCAAGCCCCAGTCCCTGCTCCGCCCACCTCACCCCCAGGGACCCAGTCAGGAAGCACGATGTTTGTTCCAATGCAGATTCCATAAATACCAGAAAGAAACTTTAGGGAGGAAGCCCAGCTGGAATCACTCAGACTACTGCTGGGAGCGGCGCGCTTTGCCATACAGCGTGCTCGGCAAAGAAGTGCCGATCCGATCTGCAAAGGGACACCGCTTAATACCCTGTTAGTATCAGCGCAATCATCTGGATGTCACTCACTGAGCTCTATGTGAAGATATTGGCCTTAGAAGGAAACCTGGTGTTTTTGTTTTTTTTTATCTTTCATACAATCATATCATCGATAACCCCCTTCAAAACAAACACTTGCACAGAGTTCTTTTTTTAAATGTCAGATCAGAGAAGACCAATCTTTGGATAATTCTTCCAGGAGCTTTTAAGATGTAGAGTT
>JAODJW010000100.1:1381298-1393556 GCA_026777045.1 Hyperopisus bebe
AGATAGATAGATAGATAGATAGATAGATAGATAGATAGATAGATAGATAGATAGATAGATAGATAGATAGAATATTCAATTTGCACACATGATTTTCTGCATTGGTCAGTTCTGCCCATATAGCTTTTCCTTTTTGCTTTCTCTCCTCCACTTCACTGTTGGGCCTCTTGGGGGCGCACTGCACCACGTCTCAGTCTCATCTGGAGGAGTTCCTGGTTGACACACAGACAGGCAAGTGCTCTTGAGGTCCGTTGACGCAGTTGAGGCAGATGGAACAGGGCAAGTGGAAGACACATACTACGCACAGGTGGTGCAGCTCTGTGACACTGAGGATGAAGCAGCTTGGGCTGATGCTGAATATGAAGCGGAGAAAGATGGTCTCTTGTAACCAAACAAGTAGTGCTGTCCTACCAGGATGGTGATCACCAAGATGGATTGCAGAACCATGTGGATGATTTCGATGAGCAGCACCTTCTTGGAAGTGTGGGCGGGGTCTTTCCCATTGTCTGAATTTCTTCCTTCATACACTCCTGCTCCTCTTGGGGGGCCCAAAACTCTTCACAGAGAGGGTCTGAAGTGGGCATGCCAACCTATAAGGATCCTTCTCCTACACCTTCCAGCACCACTTCCTGCAGGCTGTTGAACCTTGACCTTCTCCCTCTCCATCTCCAGCTTTTCATCCTGGGTGATCCTGCTCAGCACATAGACGGAATGAAAGATGGAGGGCGTGGAAACCAGCACGATCTGGAGGACTCAGAAACGCAGGTGCGAGACAGGGGTGAACCAGTCGTGGCAGACGTTGCTGAAGAATCAGGTTGCAGGGGAACTTGGACTGCTTGTCACTGTACATGGAATCACTCACCAGCGCCACCAACAGGATGTCAAACAGTGGCACCATAGTGAGCCACATCTTGCCAATGACTCTGGACCTCTGTTAAAAAGTGACCAAGTATGGACCAGTCTGCCTTTCCTAACCTGGAAAGACAAATGGAGAGAGTATCAATGCTTTATTCTATTGCAGTTCAGGGCAGTAACAGCAGCGCTCCCTGGATGTGAATCCCACAATTGCATTAGATATTATATGTGAAATTTTCTTTAGCATTGAACTTACTGTAGCTGTCCTAGTTGGCGTGGAGGAGCAACTTTTTGGAGCAATTATGGATGTGTAGGGGTGGTATTATATGAAATAAACTGAAATTTAATATTATACTGGGTCTTAAATAGTAGTTTAAATAGTGCATGTCTATACTGTCTGCTGAAATTAGAATAGAATCAATATGTTTAAGCTATTTTGGCATATAAATATGGTGATAGAATGTGCAGCAACTGTGAGATTCTAACAAGTAAAAAAAACACACCCGATGTTCGATAAAGGTTGGGCATTTGGTCATAAAAGTGGTTCCAGCCTTAGTCCTAAATCTTCTTTTTAACCAATTTCCATCTACCCAGTAACTATGCATTAGTCACAGCTCACCAAAGACGGCTGCCTCTGCCCGGATCCAAGCTTCCCATGAACACTGACATGCACACACAGCAAGCAGTGCCCAAAGAGGTGACCTCTGACCTCACAATGTGGCCTGAGGCAAAGGTCAGATTTAGATGGTCCTCTAGCTTGTAAAAACTCAAACCTCAAGTCTTCAAAATGTACAAAGGAACGTTTGTGCTGTGAACTACAGGCAAATGTCTGGATCTTGCAGAGGCCCACTACGGAGGCAGATAAATTGCAAAAGGAAAATTCAAATTGTGATCCGGACCTGGAAATTTTTTTAAAAATTAAAAAACATGCCTAATACTGACTCATCAGACAGCCCGAAGGCAAGAGTTTGGCTTATTATCCTCATTTAAAAAGGCGAAAAATGGATTTTCATGGAAAGAATGGACGGTTCTCGGGATTTACCCATTGTTTGCACTGTATGGGTGCCAGACTTACCAGGTGAATAGGGAATGTAAGTATGAAACTAAACTCCAACAGGGGAGAGAAAAGCATATACCAACTCACCTCTGCCAAGCTGTCCTTGGTCCTTGTGGGTTGAATCCGGAATAAATGCTGAAAGATGCAACCTGCATGACTATGTGCAAAGGAGAGGAAGTCTGTTGCAGAGTGTGCTGCCCTGTCAGGGAATAGCCTGGTCACTCACATCCACTCCTCCGAAACACGCATTGTGCTATACGTGAACAAAAGCTCCCAATGTACGGTGCGACAAAGACAGAAAAGCACAATGGGCACCTTTGACCATTAAACAGTCAGACGCGAAGTTGAAAGAATGGACAGGAAAAGGTCACACAATACTGATTAATAGATCGTTTTTTTTCATCTGTCTGGAAAATACATCTGAAAAAGACAGAACAAAAAAATGTTACTACCAAGAACGGTGCTTATGAGCTCTTCTTACTGAAACACAGATAGATACAATGTCTGCGTTTCAACACAAATCTATTTGCACACTCAACTCTGTGACTCCAGAGTGTTCATTTGAGGATTCTGTCTACCACTATGAGGATCTATATGTTCACTTACTTGAATAGACATTAAATGGAAGTATATCACACACATTTTCTAAGGTTTCTCCAACCTTGATCAGTGGTAGGTTAAATAGCCTGAGCAGGTTAAAGGTAAAAAATTGTACCTTTGCTTGTTTCTGGGGCTGTGCCCTCAAGGGTCTGCCAATCATACCCTTAGCTGTAGGTAATTGTACCTTTTAAGGTACAGAAAATGAACATTTCTATACCATTGATGGTACATTAATGCTATTTGCACCTTTGGGATGTTGCTCAGAGTCCATTTCTGTACCTTAAAAGGTACAATTACAAGGATACACCCCCAAGGACAAGCAAAGGTGCATATTTTTCCTGAGAGTGCACCTTTTGAGGTTCTAAGTGGCTTTTCGATAACAGATCACTGAAATTTACCTTAAGTCGCCCACTCAAAAACAGGGTGCATGCTGCTGCATATCTACCCCGGTATACTATGATTGCCCCTCTAACCCTTGTCATAGAGCTTGTGCCATAGGCCAAATGCCTCTGTCACCTACCTGCTATCAGTCTGCTCTAATTGTTATTCTGCACTCTGACAAAGGTCAGGAATTCACTTCACCGTCAGCCAAAAAAGCACGAATGTTGACACCCATGTCATAAATCAGCATCCAATGGCATTCATGTTCCATAAAAAAATAATCAGTCATAGGTGTAACAAGGTGTTTTTATATGTACACTATATGGACAAAAGTATCGGGACGCCTGGCCATTAGACCTACAGGAATTTTTATGACATCACATTCTAAATCCATAGGCATCAATATGGAGCTGGTCCCCCCTTTGCAGCTATAACAGCTGCCACTCTCCTGGGAAGGCTTTCCACAAGATTTTGGAGTGCGTCTGTGGGAATTTTTCCTCGTTCATCCAGGAGAGCATTTGTGAGCTCAGGCACTGATGTTGGACATGAAGGCCTGGCTCACAATCTCCATTCTATTTCATCAGAAAGGTGTTCGATGGAGTTGAGGTCAGGGCTCTGTGGGGGCCAGTCAAGTTCATCCACACCAAACTCACCCAACCATGCCTTTATAGACCTTGCTTTGTATATTAAAGCATTAAGACTTCCCTTCACTAAAAATAAGGAGCCTAGCCCAACTCCTGAAAAACAACCCCATTCCATTATCCCTCCTCCACCAAACTTTACAGTTGGCACATTTTACTGCATTGGCGCAATGCAGTCAGGCAGGTAATGTTCTCCTGGCATCTGCCAAGCCTAGACTCATCCATCAAACTGCCAGACAGCGAAGCATGATTCATCACTCCACAGAACACATTTCCACTGCTGCAGAGTCCAGTGGCAGCGTGCTTTACACCACTCCATCTGACGCTTGGTGATGTGAGGCTTGCATGCTGCTGTTTAGTTATGGAAGCCCATTCCATGAAGTTCTCGGTGTGCTGGGGTTAATGCCAGAGGAAGTTTGCAACTCTGCAGTTACTAAGCCAGCAGAATTTTGGTGACTTTTATGCACTATACGCCTCAACACTATGCAACACTGGTCCGTTAATTATGCAGTCAGCCACTTTGTGACTGAGTTTCTGTTGTTCCTAAACCTTGCAATATTACCACTTACAGTTGCAATAATTCTCTATTTTGCAATAATTCCACTTATAGTTGACCATGGAATATCTAGCAGGAAAACAAGTTCAAGAATTGCAAAGGTGCCATCCTATGATGGTACCATTCTTATATTCACTGAGCTCATTCTTTCCCAGATGTTTATAAATCTGAATGGCTAGGTGCCTCATTTTATACACCTGTGGCAATGGGTGTGAATGAAACACCTGAATTCAATGATGAAGAGGTGTGTCCCAATAATTTTTTCCATATAGTATATGTTTCTGTGAATGTCAGTAGTCATATTTCTTGAATACAAAAATCTACTCTCTATGTTTCCATATTCAAAGCTTTTCTTATATGTTTACTATGCCAATAAAATCTTTGACGTCACTGAATGGATTGATATGTGATGTGTAGAGTTAAGAATTGGTACAATCACGCCATATAATCATAAACAGTAATCTTTTATGCCACCTTTTCAGTGGTAGTTTATCGTATAAGATAATTACCTCATTCAACACGTTATCATTCAACACGTTAAATCGATACAGACTTCTGATTAGTGAATGACCTTCTGAATATTTATTTATTTCTCTTGTGCACTTTTTATTCTCCAGTCTATGACTTATGTAGTATTTCTTAGGGTGGACTTCCTTATTATTCTGCTAACAGAGGAAGCAGTTAGGCCATAATGTATAATTAGAATTTCTGTATTTACCGTTGGTTATAAATAAATCCTATATGCGTGTTTAACCACGGCACCAAGAAATATCTGTTTAACAAATTGTCTGTAAAAACCACATATTTTACCTGCAGTTACATGTGAATACAGAAATCTCAACATAGTTTCTCAATGAAGTCAGCTTGTTTTAAATGCATTGTGTAACATAGCTCTGAGCCATTTCCAACATGACTCTCACGTAAACACTATAAAAGATGAAGTTCAGTTTTGAACTTTTGGAGCATATTACAACTTAATGCTAAACAAACGAGATACTAGACAGAAGTTGCTTTTAAATCAAACTCAGACCTGTAATTTAACTGGATCTCAGGATTTTAGAGAGTTATTACTTTAAAAAGTTAGTTAATAGTTCTTTTTAAAAACTTTACATAGCATTTGGTTTGGATTATTTTGCACTTATCCCCAACCTTTTAATAAATTTTGATCACAAATTCATTATATATATTTTGGTTAGAGTATGTGTGTGTTCAGAGAAGTCCTGAAGTAAACAGATTTCTAAGTACTACAAATAATTCATGACGCAAAATTTCGCCCCTTGTGCCTCATGCAAAGTGTTATTTTTTTTAATCCACAATTTGTGAAATGAATGCTGCATCGTAAATGCATTTATGTCGATATTGTACGCGCATGTTGCATGCACTTCGCATAATTATTGTGCTTGCTTCAAGGAAAGTAGTAACAAATCTCTTCGAACATACTTTGACGTCCCACAGATACAGATATGTCCAGTGCCGTGAATCTGAACGAATGCTCCATAGCCTAAGTATGTGAAACTGTTTGAATTTTCAACAAACTTAAACATTTCTAAAGAGCAAGTGGAACAGCATCTACTAATGAACCTCAGCTTCATATTGTGATTTTGTACTGCATTTTCAAATATATTACTGAAGAACTTGTGACTCGTTGGTATACCTTCGTAATAGTTTAAAATAGTGACCTCAATAAACCACATAGATACCAAATATGGCAGTTGGAATGACATAAAATACCCAAGAAAAAATTAAAGTTGCAGTCCCTTTTAATACTCTTTTTATTTTAAGAATATGAAAAATACGCTCTTAATTGCAAATATGTGTAATCTTATTATTAGGTACTGGTATTTTAAACTCGTGATAAAATAACTTGCCCGGCTACGTCACCTTAGCGGTTTATAATTATGAAATATTGCTTAAAACGAAGTGAACGTTACTATATACGGGGAACACAAAAATGTGCGAAAAACAATGATCCTGTGTATAAAATGTATCACACGTTGCTTTCGAGTTCTGGTGCATGTAGGAAAACAGCTAAAAGGTTTGAATGAGTGTTTGCGAGCTCTCCTGGCGAGCAGTCCGCCAAATCGCGCCTTAACAGTTGGCTTCCTAGGTAATCTTACTCCAGTTTTTTTTTTAACCGTCTGTTATAAAATGTTAACTGCAGTGGATCAGCGAGACTATTGCTTTGTATGCAGTTTTAATAAACCCGCAAACGGTACATTAGAATATTCCATAATACTGGGTAATTGAAAAAAAAAATAGTACAGTTAACAACCGCTTTATAATAGAGGGGAGAAAATGATTTACTCAATGCCATCTTTCGAATGCCCCCTGTTGGACTAGTGAAACATGTTTTAATAGGGGATTTTTATATTTTAACTATTCTTTCAAACAGAAAATATTAAACCAGAGTAATTTATTATTGAGAAAATATACTTTATATTTTCTCTACGAATGTTTTCTGAATAATATGCATCAACACAGTACCCTACACGAACAGTGTGTATTATAAACTGCCTGTATTTCACCCAAAACCGCTGTCAGATGGTTCGGGCCAAGGGTTACAGGAAGTTGTAGCAGCTGCCATGTTTAGCTGCTTTGTTGTAGATTTCTTGTAGGTTTCCTGCAGGTTTTTTTAAGTGTTGCAATGGAACCGAGTTGGAGTACATTTTTATTTCAGGTAAGTGGGCTACCCTGGGCAAAACAATTTAACTGTTTAAGCGAGGTGCGAATCGAAGGACGGTGCGATTCTACGGGACCAGTTCGTTTCATAAAGAGGTTTTAATTTTAGATAAATCTATCCAGGCAAAACAATGGTAGCGAGCTAGCTGCTACATCAGTCCAAGACTTCCAGCTGTGAGGTATGGCTGGCTAGGAAAAACCGCTTGGAAAAAAAATCTGGGCGCTTACAACAGCGAAGTTTCTTAGCTCTCGAAATAATGGTAGTTTAATGCTCTCGCCGGCTATAAGGATTGAAAACCACTCGTTAAATAAAGATGCTGGTGATGGTTTATTGTATGGATGTGGGGGATCTGGCCAACTAAACATAAAAGATAAGTCGTCGCCACCATCAGCGCCAGCCACACGGTGTGTGCCCACAGCTCGCTGCTGCTGCTGCATTTTCTTTCCCAAAACGTCCATTTTAATATCGTTGAATAGACCGACCTGTGTAAAACAGCATTTCTCCAATTCAAAAAAAATCATTAAAAATCAGTACAGCGATTCTAGAAAAGTAAGCGGGCGTGCACTCCTGTATTTTTTTTATACCTTTCTCTGTTTTTTTAAGATTGCATTCTGAAATGTGATTTCTGGGCTTAGGAGCAAACTTGGTTAGTGAGAGTGATCCGGGTGGCGGCGTTTGTGCAGGCTGAGGGCCCGGCCGCAAGGCAGCGCTTCGGGATACAAAGTGAAGTTGCTCATCATGGCTACCGGCCGTATGCAACTCGGGAAGGTTTTTTTCTTCCCTCCCTCTTTGAGCCCAGTGTAAAGGCGTGACATTTTACCTTAGGTTAACTTTTTTTTTGTTTTACGGAGGCTCGGCCGTATATCATACAAAATGACTGGGTTCTGGTTTAACCTTTAACAGATGGCAGAGCCGTCCGTTTAACGGCGGTAAATCGCATTTTAAGTGTTTTATTTTGTTTTAGTTTTGACTACAGGACAGGGCTAACCGGGTGGTGGAAATGCTAAGTTGCCCGGTTTGTTTAGTGATTTGCGTGGGTCTTTGAGCGCCTTTTCCCTCCCCCCCGCACCCCCTTAAATCTTTCCATGTATTGCTTTATTTTACGTCTGCGGCGTGTTTGTGTCCCTGAAACTTTCTTAAATAGTAATGGCCGTTATTTTAAGCTGGATAATTAAATTCGGCTCGCGTCTGGTATAAATGTTAGTCGCCCATTAAAATTCCTTCTCCGGTTTGAGAAAGTCCAAAAAAAAGCGAGTCCTTCCTGAAAGTGAGTCACAGATACAGCTCTGACTCACTGGACTTGTCAGGAACACATTTGCAACCGATAATCTTAAAGAAGTTGCATTTTTCTGGAATATTTCTGTATATTAATGATGCTGGGTGGATGGCATTTTATGGGACACGGCAAAGCTTTGCCGTGGTATGCTGTTGAAACGGTAATATGTATTGAAAACTTCTATAAGTACATAAAGAACATGAATCATCTCTAGAACACACTGTACAAGTTTGCAATCAGATACTCAGTGTTGTCTAGACTAAATGTGGGCTGAGGATGAAGTTTTATTGCCCTGGACTGACTAGGATGCAGTCCTGTTTTTTACCCCGTCAGGTTCCTGTGTGAAGAATCTGATTTATTCTATCAAACCCAGTTATCCCCTTGGTGAGGCAGAAGTAAAGAGACAAAACTACTTTCTAATTTAATTTCCTATAAATGTGGAGTACTTTCAGCGATGGAATATTTTAAGCATTTTGTTTCTTTTGCTTTTTAAACTTCCTGTTAGAAAATTTCATATTAAGTCAGAGCAAATTACAGAGCATTTGGAATGGCGAAAGTTAAATTTCATGTTTTTGGATCTTTTTTTTTTTTTTAAAGCGTTTTTTTTTCTAGCATGGAAATTGATGCTGTTGTGGGAGAAATATATATTACGTTTTTGTTTACTCCTAAATATGTTGAGATTACTGAAAATGCACAATGTCGTAAAAACTAAGCCCATTAATACTTTTATTAGATGTTCTTTGCCGTGTGGGAGTGCGTGGCACTCGAGGAGGGGAGATGTTGTGGCCCCACGCAGTGGCCTTGGAGCACAGTGGGTGGAGGAGAGTCCCTGCCAGTAGCGGCCATAGTCTCTCTACCTTGTGTTTATCCGGCGTGAGTCAGTTCAGGGCTCAGGTGCATCCACTTCTAAGAGATGGTCCTCAGAGTGAGTCTTGCATTGACCGCATTGGCGAATTTAGGAGTGTGGTGAGGTGCACGTAATTGGACACCGTGTTTCTGAATCATGTTTGAGCACTGCATGTGTCCCCCAACCCCACCCCCCCACCGGCCTCCAACATGAGGCTGTGTGACACAGGGTGTCACTTGTTCTGTGTCCCTCACCTGGAACATGGAGCTGTGATTGAGCCTCTCAGACATCACTGATTCATGGGAGTGAGTGAGGGGGTGGGGGGTGGTCCCGTTTTTTCCAGATGAAGTTTGGAGCTCAGTGCAATCATTGTGCCATGCGGTTTGGTTCTTTGAGTTTACTATCCCCTCCATTATATCAACATGCTACGTTTAAAGTTAAGCTCATAAATTGCAGCGTAGGGTTTGCAGAAGGATCCAGGATGTTCACTCGTGTCTGTAATCAGGAATAGTCCACTTTCTAGTGGTGTTACAAACTAGACTGAACTTTAGTAGATGGGGGCCTGGCTGGTGGGGGTGTTGGGGTGACCAGATTTCCTTCCAGTCCCTTTGACGAAAGCAGCCCGCCACTGTCCTGGTGTTAGGTAGCCTTGTGTGGCCTCCCACCTTATCCCAGATCACAAGTAATACGATGAATGCAAATCCGCAACCTGGAGATTACTGATTTCGTGGTCTTCAATGGAGGGTAGCGGGCAGGGGAAGCCGCAGTTATATTCCATAGCAAGGTACTTAATTTGAGTTGCTCTTGTGGTAGTGTTTATGTGCTTTTTTTTAAAAAAAAAAATGTTTTGTTTTAATTAGCATCCAGTAGGCACTAAAAGTATTTGGCACCAGGCAAGCTCAGGAATGGCCACCGTGTCCCTGCTCCTGTAGAAGCGTCAGTTGTGCGCACTCATGACTCACCCCACTCGCGTCTCAGCTCTGACTAAGCCCCACCCTCTTTTTTTTTTCTTCTTTTAACCCTCTGAGGGTTTTGGCAGTGTGCCTGCATCGTGGCTGGCCCTTTCATTACCTCCACTCTGAGTCATCGTGGGCACGTGCTGCGGAATGGGTGAAAACGTGGTTTCGAGGGCTTTGTGAAGGCATGTGTGGTCTCTGACTAAAATGTGGGGGTGGGGGGAGCTGGAATTTTTGGCGCTTCTGCAATGTTATGAAATGGTTTTCCGGTTTTGCTTTTGGAGTTGCGCAAGACCCAGCAAGGGTCCTGGGCCTAATGGGGTCATTCCATACGCTGGTGTCATTTCTCCTGGGGTATTACACTGTGTGTTGTGGGGGAGAGTCTTTAAGGTTTATCCTCAAGTGTCATCCTTCTGAAGTTTTGGACCCCCCCCACCAAGTGTTAGTTTTCCAGGATCTGTGTTCTTTGCTGTGGTGACCCTCGGGGTCAAACTAGATTTGTATCATAGTTGTCCGGGCACTCTCCCTCCACTATATAGACATATTTATACATATATAAGGGCTTATAGATACGTGTGTCTGAACCCTAATAACACGACTAGAAACTGCAGCTAAGTTGATGATCTGGTCTGGGTCCTAAATATGTCGATAAACGGTCTAGGTTTGGGGGATGCCGACCCGCCTGTGGTGAGCCTGAGGGAGGAACCTCCCCCCGCCCCCATATGAATGGTGCGTCCTAATCGGCGAGGACGCTCTCACAAAGCTGCACCCCCCACATGGGTCTTTAAGTGCCTTGCTGCCTGGATTTTTGTCCCCCACAATGGAGCAGATAGCATAAGGGATAGAATTTGGAATTCAACCTCCCCCCCCTTCTTTCACCCTGTTCCTTGTTCTGCTGCAATGCTTGGATGGATGGCTGAGCCTGAAAGCAAGGGGTCAGATTCGGTGTGCCCCCCATATTTGGCCTGTTAGCAGTGAGAGACATTTTTTTTAAGTCCCCAAAATGTCAGTAAAGCAAGAGGACTCTCCCCGTGGACGACTAGCGAATCAGGACTCTTCTCAATTTGACCATCTTGGCTCTCTCTGCTAAACCAAAATCCTCCATGGTCACGATCTATTTTTCTCTGTCTCTTCCATAAGGAGGCTAATTTATGAAACTGCATTTCCTAGAAGTATATCAGCCTTTTGTTTTGAGAGAGAATTCCACAGAGCTAGCATTTTTTCCCCTTCCTCAGGGAGGAAATGACATCACCAGTGTTTTGAAACCACTTGTTTCAGAGGTGTTTATGCGGGGCTGTTGTTGATTCCTGCAAATTGGTGTCGTCTTGCTTTTGCCCTTTTGGATGGAAGCCCCGTTTTTGCCAAGCCTGTAGTTCCTTTCAGCTCGATCTTGGCTGGGGTCCAGCATGAGGGCCCTGAGGGCCCGAATGCTTCCTAGACATCCGTCGAGATGGATGTTCTCCCAGGTTCACCGGGCCGGCCTGTGAGCCAAGACTGTCACACGAGTCTGTCTCAGGTTTCCTAAAAAACCCACGTGAAATCTGCGAAAAACAAGTCTCAAAGGGGTTTATTTTTAGTCACTGCGTAGGATACGCGCCGCGAGTGCCGGCGTTGCCTTTCGCTCGTTGTTGCGCTTCAGGAGGTAGGGTTACCGCGACTCAAAGGGCTTGGGTTTGAGGCAGCGCTTATTTTGGGAGTGTGCGGTGAGTCAGTGTTAAGGTTACAGCCACAGCGCAAGCAGCCCTAAGCAAAGATCGACATGCGATCAGGCTTGTGTCAGCGCCGCTTGTGAGGAGAAACTGCATTTGTGAGGGACGAATTGAGTTGCAGAAGATTTTTTTTTTTTTCCCTCCTCAGTCAAGTTTTGCAGAATTTATGCTGTGTGCGCATGTGTGTGTGCGCGCGTGCGTGCATGAGCCACACAGGGATTCTCTATCAGAGTGCCAACATCTGTGAAAGAGAATATTCCTCTTGGCTCTGACCAGCCTGCAAAGATAGCAATTTATTTTCTCATCAAAATATTTACATCTTATTGAGGCATGAGGCTGGTTGGCTTCTCCACCAAACACAGCGAGAGGTCATTAGTGGTTCAAAAGCACCCCTCCCCAAGGCCAGTCATTTTGTGGCAGAAGGAAGTACTGAAAATACCGGCACATCAAGCCTTGCGGTGCTTTGATCGCATGGATGTCAAGTGTCTGGTGACCTTTGTTACTTCTATCTCATTCCTTGGTTGCGTGTGAAGTACAGGTGGGATGTTACTGGGAAGAGGCAGAGAGAATCATTTTAATACTTAACAGTGCTAGGTTTCATTTTAATCCTGCTTGTGTGTGTGTGTGTGTGTGTGTGTGTGTGTGTGTGTGTGTGTGAGACTGCAAGTGGACACGGCTCTTGCCGAGGCAATGAGTTGAC